>JAOPHQ010005980.1:0-220000 GCA_030340625.1 Merluccius polli
GGAGTTGCGTAACATAAACCTGGGCTCCTGTCTCACTACTTCCTTGCCGTCGCCACAATATTATAGATACCTTTTTTTTTTTTTATCCTTTTTTATTTTATCCTTATTGCATTCATTATTTAGTGTCTTGTGTATACCTGTAATGTTATGCTGGCTGCTACATTTAAATTTCCCAGCTTGGGATCAATAAAGTATCTATCTACCCGCCTGTTGTCGGCCTGGCCGTTTGCCATTGCCTTTTATTTAATAAATTCCCTGTCTTTCATCCCGTCTCCGCCTCCCTATGTTCAGCGTTTGGGTCCACACATCCCGTTCCCTAACAACAAACGAAAATAGAAAATCAAATATAATTTACAATACTGTGCCAAACATTGCAAGAATGCGATTTATGGGATGGCCAATCCCAATCTTGATTGTTATTGCTTTACGTGGTTTTATGTAATGCATGTAAGCCAGCTCCTTTAGGTGCATGTTATGCCAATTGCAACGTTTTGGGTGCGCCATGTTTGGTTTCATGTGATATAGGCCGTCTCACCCACGGTTTTCATTGCCTGAAGATCCGATGGGATTGAAACGTTGCCTTGTTTTTAAATAAATGTCATTCAGGAGCATTGTCTTGGGATGTGCGCACAACTCCTCTTTAAGACGCCATTACACAATTGTGTCAACATTTATCTGAGTAAGAGCATTCACAGTATGTTAACCCAATGCGCCGTCTACTCTTTATAATGGCTATGGTCATCATGTTGCCACCTAGTCGATTACGTTTGTCCGCCAACATTAGTTTATAGAGTCCCATTAAGCTTGACCCCCACATCGCTGCATGCAGCTATATTTATTATTATTATTGGGGGTCAAGCAGCAAAGCTGCAGACACCCATTGTTTTCGTTAGTTTTCCTATTATTGGGGACCCCCAATAATAGGAAAACTAACGAAAACAATGGGTGTCTGCAGCTTCGCTGCTTGACCAAGCAGCGAAGCTGCAGACACCCATTGTTTTCGTTAGTATTCCTATTATTTTCCTGCCATTGGAGTCTATGGCAGCCCATAGAACCCCATGGTCAAAAGTTGTGAAATTTGGCACACTGATTCAGGACAGTCCCATAAGCCCTCACAGCAAATTTGAGGTCGCTAGCCCATGAGCTCTAGCGCCACCAACAGGTCAAATTTGGACATGCATTCATGTTTATAACTTTTGACCCATTCATCCAATATTCACAAACAAGTTATCATTGGAATCCTTGGGCCAAGCCGAGTTCAACGCACCCTATGACGTCATTTTGCGCCATGATGGATTTTCCGCCATCTTGGTTTATGTTAAAAACCTTCAAAATGTTTCACACATCACAAATTTTGTCTAATCATCTCCAAACTTGGCACATATGTTGATCAGACCATGCCTCACAAAAGCTATCGAACAGATTTTTCAAATTCAAAACCGTTTGGCCGCAACAGCCAATCAAATTTGACCACGAAGCCGCCAAACAGGAAGTAAGCCAATTTCTCAACAGCCCTTTGACATATCATAACCAAACTTGGTACATAGACCCATGACATCATCATGGGGACGCTCAATGAATTTGGTGACGTTTGACCTCTACAAATGTTCAATGTCTCGTGATACTGTCAGACCACCCCATATAGCTCATAAATTATTTTTCATGGAAACATCAGAATTTGGCCACCATGTTGAAAGATGTCAAAATCAATAGTACTTATCCACAGGCCACAAATTCTGTCGAATCATCATGAAACTTGCCATATATGATCTTCAGACCAAGCTGAACACATGTGTCAAACAGCTTTTTCAAATTCAAAACCGTTTGGCCGTGACAGCCAATCAACAAGATGGCAAAGCCGCCAAATAGGAAGTAAGTCTGTTTCTCAGCAACTCTTTAACATATCATAGCCAAACTTAGTACATAGACTCATGACAGTGTGTTAAATAAAACTAATAACATATCAAAAATATTCAATCATTATGTCAATCTGACATACAGCATACAATCAGAACACTACTGTACTTCTGTTATGCCACGTCCTGCTACACGGTCCAACACCCCCAATCTAGTGGCCGATTGTCGCTACTGATGATCATTCCCCCAACACACCTGTTTGCAATCGGCAATCACCATGCCCTACTTAAGCCGGGGATCTCCAACCAGCCGATGCCAGTTCGTGCTTTGCTTTCCCCAACCTCGGTCCAGTGATCCGATTACCCGCCTGTTGCCGAACCCTGCCTGCCTGCCTGACTACCTGCCTGTTGCCGAACCCTGCCTGCCTGCCTGACTACCCGCCTGTTGCTGAACCCTGTTGCCGAACCCTGCCTGCCTGACTACCCGCCTGTTACTGAACCCTGTTGCCAACCCCTGCCTGCCGGACTACCCGCCTGTTGCCGACCCCTGCCTGCCGGACTACCCGCCTGTTGCCGACCCATCGCCTGCCTGACCAAATGCGCTGTCTACTCTTTATAATGGCTATGGTCATCATGTTGCCACCTAGTCGATTATTTTTGTCCACCAAAATTAGTTTATAGAGTCCCATTAAGCTTGACCCTCACATCGCTGCATGCAGCTATATTTCTGATTGGATCTCTTCTCCATTCGTCCCTCCCTAACATTTTCGTCTCATTTTTATTCATTGACTAAAGTGTCACTAAAGTTATAATTCGTCACAGTCTTCGTCATCATATCTGACTTTTTTATTTAGTTTTCATCCGTGAAATAGTCTTCGTCAACGAAATGAACACTGGTTTGGACGTTTTTGTCCTACAGATGTCACAAAACCAATTTAGAGCTAACCTCTGCTTCTCTGTTTCAGATTCTGATGCTGCCATGTGACGCCAGTGATGCTGCTTCCGGATAGTTCTTTGGTTTGTTTGGTTTGGTTACCAGGTCGCTATCAGCCCGTCTGCTAAAACGCTACTATTATATAATCCAATTGTTGTTACCCCAGAAAGCATAGAGAAGAGACCTGACAGGCGATTTCGTAGAGTTAGCGCTAGCACTAGTACTAGCATTACCTCATCACCCTGTCGGCAGCACCACTTGCGACGGCAGGCAATCACAAGTCTCTTTTGGGGGGGAAAACGCTAGTCATAGGTGACTCTGTGACACGGAAAGTTAGATTACACTCGCCAGCTAACGTTATTTGCTTACCAGGGGCCAGGGCTCCTGACATAAAAGCTAATCTTAGGATGCTGGCATGTGGTAAGAACACACATGGAACTAGGTTAGATGCACCCAACACCGACACTAGTTTTGACAACATTGTAATTCATGTCGGCACCAACGACACTTGGATGAGGCGATCAGAAGTCACAAAGAGCAACATAGCTGTGTGACTTCGCCAGAAAGATGTTGGCATCGATTAATTCTCTTTGGCCCTCTACTTATCAGGGGTAATGATGAGCGTTACAGTAGGTTAATGTCCCTAAATCGTTGGTTGGCACGCTATAGTCAAGAGCAGGGCTTAGGTTTTGTAGATAACTGGCCCTCCATGTGGGGCCGCCCTGGCGTGCTGATGAGAGACGGCCTTCTGCCACTACCTGTATGTTGGATCCTCTCCCTACCAAGGTTCTTAAGGAACTCTTCGGTTGGACAGTTGGACCTGCTATGCTCAACATCATGAACTTGTCCCTGTTGACTGGAACAGTTCCCTCTACTTTTAAGACCGCTGTTATAAAACCTCTACTCAAGAAGCCTGGCCTATACCCTGAAGTACTCAGCAGCTATCGGCCCATCTCTAACCTTCTTTCGTTTCTAAAGTAATGGAAAGAATTTTAGCTAATCAAACCATCAATTATCTGATGATGAACAACATATTTGAACCCTTTCAGTCTGGGTTTAGGATTTCTATTCCACTGAAACTGCTGTAACCAGAGTGGTAAACAATCTTCTTACCAATCGAAACACTGCAACCTAAGCTTTGGACTCCCCCAAGTGTCGGCCCTTGGTCCACTGAGTTTGGCAATCTATATGCTTACGCTCGGCGATATCATTCGCAGCTACGGAATACGTTTCAACAGGGCCGTGCAGAGACCCTTTGAGGGGCAGGTGCTCAAAATCAAAAATGGGAGGATTTCTATTGCGCGATTGTTGAGCGGGGGGAGGGGGGTGCTACCGTAGGATTTCTGTTGCGCTATTGTTGAGGGGGGGGGCTGCCGGAGGATTTCTGTTGCGCGATTGTTGAGCGGGGGGGGGTCAAAAGGGCACTTTGGTCCGCTCAAAAGGGCACTTTGGTCCTTCAAAGGGAAAAGGGCAGGGGCTCGGGCACCCATAGCCCCCCCCCTCTGCACGTGCCTGCGTTTTAACTACTATGCCGATGACACTCAAATCTACATTCCTATTGGATCAAACGACTCCTCCCAGATCCGGGTTGAATCCTGCTTAACTGCAATCAAAAGATGGATGTCCCAAAACTATTTGCAGCTTAATACAGATAAGACAGGGCTGATTGAACAAACTACATTTGAAGATGTCACACTACGTTTTGAGGACTCCACCATATCTCAAAGTTCATGTGTCAAAAATCTTGGTGTCTTGTTCGACCCTATGCTTTCTTTTGATCAACATGTAAAAAACATTACCAGAACTGTATTCTGTCATCTTAGAAATATTGCTAAAATTAGACCAATGCTATCCACAGCGGACGCATCCACGCATTTATATTGTCTAGGTTAGATTGCTGAAATGCATTGTTCTCTGGTTTACCAAACTTTACTACGAAAAGCCTCCAGCTTGTACAGAACACCACTGCCCGACTCCTAACTAGAACAAAAAAGTTTGATCACTGTGCAGTATTGGATAATACTGTCCATGACAAACAACAACTGTTTGCAGTCGGGTCTTATGTATTTCACATGTCAGCAATTCAATCAGAAATGCTTCTCTACTTTTTAGCTGTACTGCATGTAGGCCGTCATCAAAATTGAATATATGAAGTATTATAACTGTATTTGGTGCTCCCAGATGTTCATAATGTCTTTGATAAGTTATAGAAAAATATTTCCTAAACAGTATGACTCCTAAAGCAGTTCCATCTCTACACGTGTCTCAACCTTGTAGTAACCGTGTAGTACCTTGTAGATAGTGCTATCACTCCCAACATCATAATCATTTAGAGTATCATTACTGAAGTTCAGAGTAAAGATGTCTATGTCCATAATAATTGGTTCCATTGGTTATTACATTACCTACAGGAGCAAGACAATTTATCCTCTTTGATATATTCAAATAATAATTGGATTCCTATAACCAACAAAACTATGACTGGACCTCAATCACGCCAGTAAAGAAATACTTCAAACAGAAACAAAATCAGAAGGTTTTTTTCCAAGTATCAACATTCCAGAGATTTACTCATTGTTCTTCAACACTTTGTTGGCATATGGTGCGGGGTCCTGTAACACGTCCTCAATCAGCTCATCTGTATAACCTGTATAGTTAAGTAAAGTTATGAAAATGTCACTACCTCAATTTTCCAACTGTTGCATTTCAATTGTTGTAATTAGCAGTTCTGTATTTAGAATAAGAAATAGGTGTGTGTTAAACATACAGGAAGTTGCGTCCGTCTTTACTGGCTTTGCTGTGCCTTGTCCCTTCTTGAACTTGGGAAACTGCACTTTGAAGCAGACGTTGTGGCTTGGGGACAGTCAGCATTTTCATTGAAATGCATGGCAGACAGACCAAGCCTAAAAAAAACAGTAGTATTAATAACATCAATTGCATAGAGCACGTAAAGATGTGTTAAGACAGTGTAATATGTCATGTACCTGCACAGCATTCCAATAAATGGAAAGAGTCTGGCAGCCCACAGTCCTTACATAACACTGTAGAGGTGTGCTAGCCTAAAGGCAGGGAATAAAAAAGTTTGATGTATACATTATCTACAATATTATTTATATTGTCAAATCAGTATTGATTGAAAACTGAGTACAAGAATGAAGTTACCAGATAGAGTGCAAATATAAACATAGAAATGTGACATCTCACCAACCAATAACTTTTTCATTTCTGCCATACCACATTGAAAACGATAGGCTTTTGTCTTGCCCTGTTAGAAGGCTGTACAGTTACATGCACACCCCCCCCCTCGTGTGTTTCTACTGGCGCAGCCACCGCCCTCCCTCCCACAGGCTTGGCCTTGGGCAAGTCGCCCCCAAGTGCAATTGTACTACACTTTACTGAGCCGGACACATTCGACAGACTTATAAAGCAGACACTGGTCCCAACAAATAACTTTTAGATGATTCCTGACTCCCAACAAATAACTTTAAAAGATGTGTCCTGCAGTCCAGCTGTAGTTGTCTTACTTCTTCCACACACAACAAGCCTGTAGCTAAGACCGCTAGCTCGCTAGCTAACCAGCAGTGCAATATACTTACTACACTAACTTGCAAATATAATCAAAACATGGTGATACTTACAGATTCCAAGTTTGCAGATCGGTCACGTACAGTGGGAATTGCTCCATCTTTAAACCTTCAATTTAGATGTGAATCCTGCTGTGAACTGGCCCTCATTGCTGAAGCAGGCCGACATGAAGTGATTAACACATACATGCAACTGTGAGCTATCTGTAGCCGGGAAGTTGCCGTTAAAAATAAAGTTAATCCACTCTGTCCTTGCATTTTTGCATGTCGGGAGAGTGTGCAGGGGTCTATGTTCCTGCCTGCATCCTACCACTGAACAACTGTGGTGTTGGGATCTTGCCTTAGACATGTTGTCGTTGTAGCGTGCTAAAAGTTAGCCATGCGGCGCTGCCAGGAGCATTATGAGACGAAGTAAATGGGAGTCACCTGGGTGGGAGGGCATGCTCTGAGAGGGTTGGATTATGCAAATATTTGCGCTTTATGACATCATAAGGCACTCTTTTTCGAAACGGCCTGTAGAATGCAGGGTTTTTTGAACAATGTAACTACGGAAAAAGGGGCTGACTTCCAGATTTCACATTTTCTCGACTACTAAAGTCAATGGTAACATATGGAACACATGGCACAGGAATAAGCCGTTTTGCATAATAGGTCTGCTTCAAGTCGAAAGACATAATTGTAGATAAGAGACTCATCCAACCGTTATTATATGACTATATTATTTTATAAACATAAGAGAGGAAAATAACTGCCCACTGTTTCACTGGAGAAAACACTTTATTCATAGCTGTGTGGCCAGAAATAAACAGAAGCAAACTGTCAAGCCATTAGTAGAAAGATAATTCACACTGAGGTTTGTTGATTAAAGTTAAATATCCCCAGTGCATACAGCCCCCATACACTGCTCTACTTTTAGCAGATACACCTGAGCAGATACACAGACCTTATTATCACTGTGCAACGTGTTCTCTTTTTATCTGGCTTTGCCAGTTAACTCCATACATTAATTATTTGATGGTAAAATAACATATTTACCTGACTTATCTAAATCATGAGTTTTATCTGAAATCTCAATGCAGACTTTAATAAGGTAATTTAGCTTTAAAAATATATATACATTACATACAAGTCATAGACAAAACTAATGACATGTATTCTATCAATGGGCATAATCTCTTTCGAAATAGCCATTGTCTGAGGATTATACATGAACATAAAATACAAGAAATTGCTTCAATTTAGGTCTTGAAATCTTGAAAATACATGGAAAACATGTACTTGGCAGTATTTCTTTATAACATTCTCTACAACTCTACATTAACAGTGAATATTTCTATGATAACCACGCTAAGATACTATCGCTAATCATTGAAGTTCATCTTCGGTGAAGTTTTGGCATCGACTTATCATTGGTGGACGCGGGCTTCAGCTTAACCGTAGCAAATGGATTGGTTCCCCTGCACAAATACATGAAGTAAGGAGAAGCCAAGAAAGACACCGTCAGTGAAACACCTTTAGGGCCCTATCTTGCACTCAGCGCAATTGACTTTGTACACTGGCGCTTGTACAATTCCTATTTTGCACCCGACGCACATTGGAATTTTCCCTCAACCGGCACAAGTCCTTAACTTAGGGAATGAACTTGGGCTCCGGGGGTGGTTCAGCGAAAACAGGAGGCGTGTCCCAGCGCAAACGTTCCCTGGTGCTATTTTGCAGTTTCAGAAAACAATTGCGCCACAGACCAGGAAAAACCTAGCCTAAAGTCAGTGGCGCTTATTCAGATGCTATTTCAACGATTTCAACGATTGTTGAGGGGGGGGGGGGGGGTGCACAATTGTTGACGGGGGGGGGGGGGGGGGGGGTGCGGTCCAAAAATCTGGACCGGCCCAAAAATAATAATGCACAAAATAAAATATACAAAATAATATAAAATAAATAATTACGGCCGGCTCGGCGTGAAATCGTCCGGCCGTTCGGGAAATCTCCCGAACCTCCCGATGGCCAGCCCGTCCCATAATGTAGCATGTGTACAACGTGCATACACTTTGCTTCTCTCATCTACAAGGAAGCAGTTCCCATTTTTGCAAACCATACATACAAGCAAAAATATTACCACATATGTGAAAAAATAGGCATAAATCTAGCGTACACAGTTACCCAAAATATTCAGGCTAAAATGGATCAAATTAACCTGTTTGACCAATAGTCGCAAGACACATAGGTATATAAGGACACCAGGATGACACCTTTTATTATGCCAGCAACAGCGCGTGAAATGTTTTATAATCGAAAACACACAGAAACACGCGGTGTAATTGAAAGAACATTCGGCATACTGAAAATGCGCTTCAGGTGTTTGGATAAATCAGGAGGCACTTTACAGTACAGTCCTCAAAAAGTTGCAGCATTCTTTGTGGCATGTTGTGTTTTACACAACATTTCCATGAATCGTGGATGTGTTGATGACATAAATGAAGAAATATTACACGACTTCAGGAGACTTGATGTTGAACTGTATGTGCCGATGCCATTTAACCCAAATACCCCAGCAGCAGCACGGGAGAGGAGAGCTTATTTGACAGAAGAGCTGCATCATCTATAAGCAAAGTAATCTCGGTCTAATGTTAGACTACATTGCAAATATATCACCATGCATTCATAACCTCGTGATTCAGTGAGAGTGAGGCCAAAACATCGGAAAGTATGTCTTTGTGACATTTCTTTATTTACATTTTGTCAACGGAAAATGAAAAGCTGAAAAGATTTAAACAGAAGAGCTAATTATTTTTCCCTCTGATGGGCATGGCTACGGCGGGATTGGACACGTCTGGGTCCAGTAGTGGCAATGCGCGATGTGCTCGCCATGGAACAAGCGCGCCTGCATTTAAAGGGAATGTGAGACGACGCTCTGATTGGTTTATTGCACGTTACGCCCAAACCACACCTATGACCAAGGGCGTAACTTTGGGTCTGCCATTGGGGGGGTTAAACTCGCGGCATATTTATTTATTTATTTGTTCATTTATTTATTGAATCATTTTCTTGTGTAAAAGGTGACATGCCAATTTGCCGTTCTTGTATTAGAAATACAGTGCGATACTTTCACTGATTTTGGCTACTTTTTGACTATTTATGCCATAATGACACAGTAGTTAAATTCAGTGTTTAAGCACTAGCCAACAGTGGCAGCTTCCACCTAATTGATTTTGTGTGTGTGTTCACTATCTAAAAAAACACAACAACTTAAAGATTAATCAATTGCATCACTGTATTGGCACCTACATGCAGCAAATGTATTATGCACAATTCAACTCTCAAACACATCACACAATACAGGGTGGCACACTGGAGTGCAGCTTGCACCTCTATTCTGAACATGGCAAACTGATTTCACATATTGGTGGGCATCACCAGTTCAAACTAACAAAATCTAAACAAAAGCATGTAAATACAAAAGAAGGCCTATCTGTCAATCACATTTGAAGGTATTTTACAACATATTAGGCTAAAATAAGAATTGACTAAAAGAAACAGGATGCTATACTGACGTCTATTCTGCCAGCAACTATAGTACTACTAGCAGACTATAGATATTGTTGGGCAATTCAGATAAAAGCACCAAACACCTGTTTGCGTCTCTGTGTAAAAGAAATGAACTGTGTACACACTGACTTCTTAGTTAAGAGGTCCAATTTGTCCTGATGGATCGTCCCGCGTCGGTGTGAAACGATCTGGGTTCTCATAAACCCGTTCGCGGTGGTAAGAGACGAGCAGAGTACAGCGTCCGCTTGCAGAGCAGAGTCTACAGCGTCCGCTTGCAGAGCAGAGTCTACAGCGTCCGTTCACTCCAATCCCGGTCACGGTGATAGATTACGCTAACCCTAACCTAACCATAACCCTAACTATAACCCTAACCATAACCCTTTTTGGAGTGAATTGTTTCACAGTAGACTGCGGACGCTGTAGACTCTGCTCTGCGAGCGGACGCTGTAGACTCTGCTCGTCCCTTACCACCGCGAACGGGTTTATGAGAACCCAGATCGTTTCACACAGTCGCGGGAGGGAACCTTTTGCGTCAGTATCAGATGTCTAGGGGCGTGATGACAAATTGTCGGTATATTACGAGTTGGGATGAGAACGTGTTGGATATTATGGCCCCCCCTTGTTCAGATGCGTTCCGCGGTCCATGCTATAGCATGGACCGCGGAACGCATCTGAACAATAATATTCATTTATAGTGCATGAAATGAACCACTGAGAATTCGAACACCACTACAAAATGGCGAGCACCCTATATTGTGCACTATATCCGTGATAGGGAACGATTTCGAACACAGCTCATGGTATAACAATAGGGGTATTTACCTCCTTTTCGTCAGGATTTTTACTCTTTTTCGACCAACAATGAAAAAGAGTTGTCTGGCTGCCTTTCCGTGTCCTTTTCATCGCCACATTCATTTAGCATGAACTTTCTCAACTATTCATCCCAGCGACTGCGCGAAATAGTTCGGTTTGGGGTTGGGTCATACCAAGTAGTCGGTGGGCGGGCGGGGAGGGGGGGGTACATTACAGATGATTAAAACATGATACTATCTTGCTGCCAAATTAAATTAATAAAGAAAACAAACAGAATATTTCATATTTTTCTGAATTATGTGTGATGATATTGGGGGGGTTATATTAGCTGGATCTGATTTTTGGGGGGGTCATGACCCCCCTAACCCCCCCGCAAATTACGCGCCTGCCTATGACTAATGTAGCTACTTCAGACCAACCCATTTTAGATTTGCGCTGGGCGCAAGCGTCATTTATCCCACCGGCATAATAGCAACAGCGCCCAAGATCCGCCCACAAAGCTATTTGCACTTTGCGTTTGATACTTGCGTTTCAGACCGGCAAGATAGGGCCCTTAGTCTGTTCTTCCAACTCCATAACACGATTCAGAGAAAAAACATTTTAAAAGTCAATTTCCAAAAAGAAGCAAGGGGTAAGTGATGAAATGTGAAATAAGACAAAACTGTCATGTTTTTCCAACAATAGAGGACCCAGAGATTTAAAAAAACACATAATATAGCTAATGTCAGGAAAAAACACGGAAAGGGTTTTTCGTAAAGGGTGAAAAAGGTGAAATTTGACCCCCCCCCCCCCCCCCAAGTAATCATGTTGTAAAGTGTTTGTCTACAGCATCTCGCTGCCGTCCCACGTTATACATATATATATATATATATATATATATATATTAAGGCTGTCAAAGTTAACGCGTTATTAACGCGTTAACGCAACATGTGTTTAACGGCACTATTTTTTTTAACGCACGATTAACGCTGTGACATTTGAACCTCGGGCCACTCCGTAGCTCGGGAAATCAGGAAGCAATGCACACGAGGTCGATGCCGCAAACAAACTACACAACACGTTCTCATCCCAACTCGTAATATACCGACGATTTGTCACGCCCCTAGACGTCCGCGTCCCGTTCGCGTTGGTAAGAGACAAGCAGAGTCTACAGCGTCCGCTCGCAGAGCAGAGTCTACGGCGTCCGCAGTCTACTGTGAAACAATTCACTCCAAAAAGGGTTAGGGTTATGGTTAGCGTTAGGGTTATGGTTAGGGTTAGGGATAGGGTTATGGTTAGCGTAATCTATCACCGTGACCGGGTTATTATTGGAGTGAATGGACGCTGTAGGCTCTGCTCGTCTCTTACCACCGCGAACGGGTTTATGAGAACCCAGATCGTTTCACACAGACGCGGGAGGGTACCTTTTGCGTCAATGTCAGACGTCTAGGGGCGTGACAAATCGTCGGTATATTACGAGTTGGGATGAGAACGTGTTGAACTACAACCCCGTAAGCAGTAATGGATAAAAAATGGGGGGGGGGGGGGGGGGGGGGGTGCGCGCGCGATCGTCACACACCCCGGTCCGACGACCGAGGGGGGGGGGGGGGGGGGGGCGATCGTAACACACCGCCTCCGGTTAGGACAAATTACTTCTTTTTTTTTATGACAGTCCTGGGCCGGCCCAAAGATGTGCATCGGGCATACCGGGCAATTGCCCGATGGCCAGTCCACCCCTGCCCGGCGCCCCCTCGCATGAAGCAAACCACGCTGGATAATTTAAAAGGGAAACAGCTGGACAACTCTACAAGCCGCAAACACTTAATTTATTTTAAATTATTATTTTCTTTAAGTTATTTTGTGTATCACCCTGTTTGTTTTGAATTTGATGCAAATTGCAATGCAATGCATTGAGGGGCATTATTTTGTGTTAAATGGCTGCTTAAACAAAAATGAGGATGAATAGATCAAATGTGAACACACTACTGTGTTAGTAAACATTACTATGCAGTTTGCACGTTAGTTACTTGAATTGAGAGTATTTCTCATTGTAACAATAAATAAACATGCTTTTTTTGCATAAAGCAAGCATTTGTCTATTCTCATGTTGAAAAGAGTATTACCTCATAGATCATAGTTAATCGTGATTAATCATGATTAACTATGATCAATCATGCGATTAATCGAGTTAAATATTTTAATCGATTGACAGCCCTAATATATATATATATATATATATATATATATATAATAATAGAGTTCGGATCCTTACCTTGGGAAGAGTTCTGGTGGGGTCACATGCTCCTCTCGTCTCTGTAGAGGAGGAAGTAGACATGGCGAGAAATGTTAATTTTGGGGCCCAACGACACAAAGAGACACACAGGCCCCAGGCTTACATAGCGGGACTCAAATTCTGTCTTATCTGACACTAAAATGCTATCAACTACTACTACAACACCCTTGCCACTAGACGATCCTATCCCCAAACTACTACACAGAGTCTCTGAATGGTGTTTTCAAAGAGAAGTGAAAATGTTTGAACCTCCGCTGCACCCAGGGTAGCGGAGGTTGGGCTTCAATGCTTAACTCCATAGGAAAACATTGACAAAGCGGTGACGCTGAAAGCTCACAATGTGTTGACCGCTTAACAAGGTGTGGATGCCAGTAACACAACTTTCTATATAGTTCAACCATGGAACCGTGGAAACAACTCCAAAAGCACACCATTAAAACCTCTTTTCAATACACAGCTTATGTTGTTTAATGTCATCTCTGATGAACCATCTCGTTGTGGAAAAAGGGGATCATGCAAGTTCAGCAAGCCATGCCATACACACACACACACACACACACACACACACACACACACACACACACACACACACACACACACACACACACACACAGATGTGCACAAAAAAGAGAGTACACACATACTTGCACACACAAACATGCCTGCAAACACAGAATAAAATAAGGTAATAAAAAATAAAATAAAAAAGAATAAAATACAAAATATATTTTATATATTATATTTTAATAATAAAGTATATATTTTATATTCTATATGCTACTCACACTGTTGTGGTTTTTCTTTTGATAAATGTAATGCTATTTTGATATATGTAGCTATTGTGATATATGTAATGTTATTTTGATATATGTAATGCTATTTTTATATTATCCCTATAATATAATAATGTTAAGTCTGTTGTTATCAGTTGTTGTGATATTTGTGTAACATGCTATCACGCTACCTAAATGGATGAAGTAACTTGTTATGTGTGCATAATTATGCATAATGTGACGGAAATAATCTGATTTAAGTGGAATTCAAGTAAATTAAAAAAACTGTCATTATAGCGTAGTGTAACTAATCAGAACGCTAGACATCTTTAAACACTGGACATCTTTAAGTGGATGGATAGATTGATTGGATTACATGATTGAACGATTAAATGTTTGATCATCATGATCGACAAATGATCGCCTGCTGATCAACTGATCTTGGGGGGGGGGGGGGTCCTACCTTGTTGTCAGCGACAGGGTTAGGGTGCTTCCTGTGGGAGGCGTGTGTGCTGGGTCGTGTCTCTGGCGATGGGAGAGGTGGGGGAGGGGGAGGAGCTGGGCCTCCACCTTGGGCGAGGCTGCTACCTCCTGATTGGTCCAGCAGGTCATTAATGCTGCTCCGCAGGGTGGAGCCACTGGAATCAACCAATCAGCACAGAGGTTTGTATTTGTTGTTGTGAATAAGTAAATAAGTCAGTTAGCAAATAAGTAAGGAACTAAATAAGGAAGGAAGAAAGGAAGGATGTGAGTGAGTGCCTAAGTAACTAAGTAAGTGACTAAGTAAGTAAGTCATTAAAAAAATAAGTAAAACAAATAGTTTGAAAGTGCTTAACAAGTGCAAAAAACAAACAAAGCAATACATATACACAAAGGCTAAACATAATAGAATAAACGATTCTGCTTACACACAGTGTAGCAACTTATTGTCAGTACATATTGTGCTCAGTAAACTAGAATGGCTCCTGTATTGTACCAAAGAACTTGATTCCAGTGTGATCATTTACATTTAGAGACATGCTGGCAGGCAGCATGTCTCTTTTTCCAATTTTTAGTTTTATGTTTTTGTACGTCAAAATCTATGTGGACTGCAGTCTTCGTAACCCAATGCAGTCTTTTGCACTCCTTCTGCACTTTTGGGAGGGAGACTTTTGAATGCATATGTGTTATATTGCCATTGTCAAATTGTACACATCTGAAAATGGATGATACAGCACTGTGATGGATTGTCTTTGTTAAGGAATTCTACCAGTCGGTCCTGAACGGGGTCTTGATGTTAAGTTCTGCTCACCTGTAGCTGCTGGGTGCTTTTGGGGGTTCATCCACTGCCTCCACAAAAGCAGCTGGAAACCATCCCTGACTGTTAAGAGAGAAGAAAACATGTTAGCAATAGCAACAGAAATACAAAGTGACTTAGAGTAAAGTATTATTGTTTTCAATACATAGGTAGGAGAGAGGATTCCTCTTCTTAGACTTCTTGCTCAACTGTGGTTGGCTGTGGGCATTGGGGGTTTGAACCGTGATCCTTTCAGCTGGGAGTCAATCACCCTGGCTGCGACACTATTCTGCCCAGTAACTGTTCCATTTTTGTTTTCACAGAAAAGATCCCCACACCCCCAGTGTTCGCCACCACCACCACCTCTTACCGAGCCGTGGTCTGGGCCTGTCCGTACAGCCAGCCATTCCTTGGCTGGGAGACCAGCACGTTGACCCACTCCCCCCGCGGGAAGCCCAGGAGGGTGGGCCTGGACAGGTCAGCATGGTGGGTGGCTAGGGCCCTCATGGTCCTTCTCCCACCTCCACCACCACCACCACCACCGGTACGACGTCCACCTCCACCCACGAGACCACCTCCGCCCCCAGTTAGATCCGCGAGGGAGTTGGAGCGGCTCCCGAGTGACGCAGGAGACGGTGCTGGAAGATACAAGGGGGGAATGTATCACGTTTTGAAATCACTGGGAAAAATAATTTCATTGCCACTCATTGTATGTATGTAACAAGTGACTGGGGAGTAAGTGCTTCAACAAAACATGGGAACAAGTAGATTTCAAATATTTTGCTGTGGATATGGATTTAAAATGATTTCCCACGATTGGAAAAGTATTTTTCATTGCATAAAATTACGTTTTATTCTGATATGGATGTAAGTCTGATAGGGATTTAATATGATTCCCCACCTCTAGATGGCACTCTCCCGAGTGGCTGCTCGTCCCAGTACAGACACCTCTCCTCCTCCTTCCTGCTCACCTGTCCAACATACAGAGTGCAACACTGCTCAACCAATCAGTTATCCTGGTCTACCGCAACACAATTTATTCTGATAATGAGAACATGACAAAAAAACAACAAAAACAAGGAGAATACATTTGGAGTTTTGACATGTGACAAAAATGGATATCCCTCTATCAAAAGTCCCTCCCCCTCTTTCGTCTCTTGCTGCTAAACCCGTGTCACTGTCCTACCCTCTCTCTCTCGCCAGTAACTCATTTGGAGCACCCTGTTCAGGTGCCCTCGTGAGATGAGAACACCGGGAATGAGATTATAACTGCATTCCCAACTTACAGACCATAAGAAGAAGAATCGTTTTTTCCCTTGGAAATAATAACTAATTAACCTAACTAACATTACCGTGATCCGACGAGGAAAAAGAATTGGCAAAATTGAAGGCTACATACACAAATCAAAAATGGACTAATATATACATGCAGCACACAGCAGGACAATAACTTGAGACAGGAGAGGCATACATTCTATTCTATGTAACACATTCTATAATCTTTCTGTTCAATTCCATTATATTCTAGTGTCCTCTATTCTAGTCTGTTCTATTTTCTGTGTATTATACTCTGCCTCAATTATTCCATTCAATTATGATTTCTATATCTTATATCCTATTCTATTTTATTTTCTGTCCTCTGTTCTATTCTATCCTGTTCTATTTTCTGTGTTGTCTATTCTATTTTCAATTTTCAATATTCTATTCCATTCCACTCTATTCTATTTTATTGTCTTGTGTCCACAGTATGATCTACTATGCTCCTCTGGGGGTCTGCTCCCCACCCACCAGGTGGTCTGCTCCGCTGGTCCCTTCACTGCCCTCCGTTCCTCTGGTGGCATTCAGCTCCTCTCTCCACACCTCCACCCTCTGCAGGGAAACACCCCCCGTCTGCCACACACACACACACACACATGCACGCACACACGTACATATGTACGCAGCATGCACAACATATGATTGGAGACTCATTAGTAAACAGGGAGGTTGTGTGTCTCTGTAGTCATTCATAAATGTTACTCTTTTTAATCAAAACAACACCAGAGACTCTTACATGGCTGTGTTTAGTCAGCACATATTGTATTGTTTTTAGTGACAAAAGGACACGTGTGCGTGTGTGCGTGCTTGTGTGTGGGTGGGTGATGTCACAGGGCTTGACCTTATTCATTATCTGTGCATTGTCATCATAGTGTATCACCATATTCATTATCTGGTCTATGAAGTTATGATGTGGACTGTGTGATGTCATAGTGTTTTACCTTGTTCATGACCTGTGCGATGGCGTGTGTGACGTCACAGTGTTTCTCTGCCAAGAAGCGGTATCTTCTCTCTTCCTCCTTCAGGGCTTTGCTGTGGCTCTGCCTAACCAGGTACTCACACTCATCCTGAGTAGAGACATATACATATATATATATATATACATATACACATATACAGGGGCGGATGGTGTATAGGGGCGATTTGGGCGACGCACTACCAACTGGGAGAAAGAGGATTTTTTTTCCTAACAAATTCTATCACAGCAAAAGTAGTTTTCAGTGTTCTAGGCATATTATCTGTCATTGTCCAATCAGAATCGTCAGATTCAAGTCGCGTTTCAAATGGTCCCACCTCTCTGGGCGAATTCATTGACGTGGAAAATCGCCCAAGCATTCTCCCATTGACTCCCATGTTAAAACTTTTTTTTCGGAAAATGAGCCTTCAATGCATTTTCAATGAGGATTTCGGACTCGCCCTAACGCGCTTGCGTCATACATAACTGACGTAACTAATACGTAACATACGGAAAACTCGCAGCTCTGTGCGCCCAGACCAATGGCGTTAGCCTTGTCTTAGCATGATTGGACAATTCATCGAATCAATCATGTCCATCAGCAAGCATTCGCGCCACAGCTGTAACTAGTTCCAGAGAAGAGACAAGATAGCTAGCGGAGACTCAATGAGGACGACTGTACGATTATTTCACTTAGGGAAACTCCATTTTTTCGTCGGTCGGCCATCATGCCTTCAGTGTGTCTTGAACAACCACACATAAAAGGTTGCACATATCATATTGATATTTTATCGTATTTGTCTAAATGCATACTTGACTGTAGATAGATTTCTGAGTGAAGTTACCAACACAATAGATTGGCCGTAACACTCACCCATTTTAGAATCTCTCTCTCTCTCTCTCTCTCTCTCTCTCTCTCTCTCTCTCTCTCTCTCCCTCTCAAACACACATACAGGCACAGACAGAGAGAGAATGTTAACTTGTGTATAATTCCCAATTTGTATTGATGTATTTGCACTTTTAATCTTGCTGAATTCTACAAGGAAAATAAATTAAGGTTAGTTCCCCGGCCCCATTCGTCTTTGTAAGGAAATGTTCTATTTTATCTACATTAGTTTGTCAGAATGCACCAGAATGCTTCGTTTGTATGTGAAAATCACAAAAAAATCTTCTGGGGGACGATGCCCCCAGACCCCCCTACAGGGCTTTGGTTTATATATATATAGGGGGGGGGGGGGGGGGGTGTGCGCGATCGTAACCCATCCCGGACCTACGACCGACGGTGGGGGCGCGCGATCGTAACCCATCCAGGACCTACGACCGACGGGGGGGGGCGCCGGGCAGAGGACGCAGCCGTTCCACAGCGCAGCCGTTCCGCGGCGCTTACCTTCCTTGGTGGAAATCCAGTATAGAAAAAAAAAAAAATATATATATATATATATATATATATATATATATATATATATATATGGGGGGGGGGGGGGGGGTGTGCGCGATCGTAACCCATCCAGGACCGACGACCAATGGGGGGGTCGCCGGGCAGAGGACGCAGCCGCTCCGCGGCGCTTACCTTCTTTGGTGGAAATCCGGTATAGACCCAGCTCCCAACCCAACTTTGAGAATAGATTAACGGCGATCATTTTTTTATCGCGCGATAAGAGTCTCGCGTTATCGCAGCGTGTTAACGCCGATAACGGCCCACCACTAATATATATATATTTTATATATGCACAAATATGCACACCACCACAAATACACTAACACAAACACTACACACACACAGTGTGTCTGTCTGTATATCTGTCTATCCGTCCATCTGTCCCTCCATCCATCTCTATCAGTCAGTCAGTCAGTCTGTCTATCTCTGACCTGGGTTGCTCCTCTCCTCTCCAGAGCGGCTGCTTGGCTGTGGACCTCCATCTCGTAACGCCCTCTGCTGTCCTGTGTGACACACCACAGGCAGTAATACAAAACAATAAACTGCAGACTTTAACAGTTCGACGTGAATCTTCACAGTAAGTGTGTACTATACCCATAAGAGCAAAGTAGTTAGGTTAGCCCATAGGTTTGCAAACTTCCACATAACCCCCAAGAATAAAACCTTGGTTTTCTTCTTATTTCATCATCATCATCCTTTATTTAACCAGGCAGAAAATTCCTAAGAATAAATTCTTATTTGGGCAATGGCCTGGTAGGAGGTGAAGGACCTCCTAAGGGGCAAAGGGAGAGGGGAAGTACAAAGGACAACATTAAAATATAGACAGTAAAAGCACATATGACAACAGTGACACAAAACTTAAAAGACATGGAGACAATTTACATTTACATTTAGGGCATTTAGCAGACGCCTTTGTCCAAAGCAACTTTCAATAAGTACATTTGTTAGAAGAAAGAAAACAATATAACGCTGTCGGGACAGTAAGGATGTCACTAGAACAAGTTTCAAGCATTCCCAATTGCTAAGTTAACCCATTGCTATTATACAACAGAGACAGCTAGGGTAAGATGCTAAGTACTAAGATACTAAGTGTAAGCGCCTGGACATATGAACATACAAGAAATGCTTACGTATCTTTATGGGGGGTGGGGGGGGGGGGGGGGGGGTAGGTAGAGGAAGGAGGCTATCCAGAGTCCAGGGGTGCTTCTCATTTCTCTTAAATTGCATCTACGTTTTCCTCACTTGCGTCCTTTCCTTGCGTCTTAGTCCCTCCCACGAGGATGCATTGAAAGACGCAAGGAAACCATGTGAGGAGAGACGAAACGAGGAAATATGTTTTTAGAGAAATGAGACGACCTTTCCTCTGAAGCGTCATGTGAAGCGACGTCCGTTTTAGAATACGGTGGCACAGCTGATCTGCTGTCAGCGTCCGTCTTCACCATACTGATGTCACCTAATGACACAAACACTCCCCCACCCCCTGCCTCCATGACTCTGTAGACATCTTTTTGCTTCCTCGGTCTCGATTCCTCGCTCCTCTGAGCAGGAATAAGAGTTTTAAAAAACAAAACGGCGGACCTGAACAACTTCCGGTTAAAGAGGATCGAGGAGCAAGGAAAATACAAATTAGAGAAATGAGAAGCACCCCAGGTGAACTCTGAACAAGTCTTGAGTCTCTTGCGGAAGCTGGTTATCGACTCTGCTGTCCTGACATTGGCAGGGAGCTCGTTGTGATTTGTTGTGCGACATTTTCTTGCTCTTAACGATGGCAGTACCAGCCGGCCAGCTGAGG
This sequence comes from Merluccius polli, assembly GCA_030340625.1. Lineage (NCBI taxonomy): Eukaryota > Metazoa > Chordata > Actinopteri > Gadiformes > Merlucciidae > Merluccius > Merluccius polli. The sequence goes on from JAOPHQ010005980.1 coordinate 20,554, forward strand.
TAGTTGAACGGAGCGCTCGAGCATGGGCATGGGATCTGCCTAACGCTTGGAGGTAGGTAGGGGCAGTTCCGTTGACAGCCTTGTAGGCCAGTACCATTGTCTTAAATCTGATGCGAGCTACTACAGGGAGCCAGTGGAGGTCGCAGAAGAGGGGGGTCCCACGGGAGAATTTTGGTAGGTTGAACACGAGGCATGCTGCAGCGTTCTGGATACGCTGCAAAGGTTTGATTGTGGAGGCAGGGAGTCCAGCCAGGAGCGAGTTGCAGAAGTATTTATTGTTCAAATGTTTTATATAAATAATCTGTTTCTTGTTGAACTAGCAAATGTGTAGATTAAATACTTACCATACGTTTTTGTGTTGCATGCATTATGAAAAAGAATAATTTGAATTCACCATATATCCATCAAACTTTGCTTTAGGTGCCCTCTTGTGGCTGCTAAGGGAGGTGCCGGAAAATCCCTGGCATAAAACTCACTTCGAATCTTACTTACTGATATGTAGCCTTCATCCTGTCGGACGTGGTGATCCATATCCTGAAGAACCTTGGCATGGAACCTGAACTACAATCAGAGCACACAGGATATCTCCTGACACAAAAACACTTCAAAATAACAGTATTACTATAGTTTTGTGAATGTTGCTGTACGTACAACCCCCTCCACTTCCGTGCTGAGTCTCCTCTGGTTTTCTGCAATCTGAATCAAGACATGTCCTGAAAAATAATGTTGTCGTGGAAATTTAGTAATTACCGGAAATGTACATGGACCTTGGACACACTTGTTGTTACCCCGGTTTGTGACACTGATATTATTAAACGTGCAGTGTGTAATTCTAGTGGCATCTACAGATTGATTACAGATTGCAACCAATTGAATACCCCCTACGGTGGCCTGTACTGGCCTGTGAGGTGCCAGTAGGTGCTAGGGGTGCAATGAATACCCAAAAACTTAATTTAATACATGGTCCAAATCTCTCGTGTACTGTGTACTGGTATAGTTTCCACCAATGTACACATATGGAAAGTCACCTGTATTTTATACAGTCTATGTGCGTTACATTCACACTGAGCTCCACTGGACACGCAGTTTTTTTACCTGCTTTTTACTGTTGGAGAGCAAGCAGGACACACTTCTAAGCAGTGATTTTAATGTTATATCCATTCAGAACATTTTGTAATGTGAGACGTATCCAGTTCAATTACGCAAATATCTGTAATATCCAATATCTTTATAACTTATTAAAAACGTATTTCAAACGCCATAAACTGCTATATTGATGTGTGACTCTTTTAATACACCACCACAGTAGTGCTATGCTGCTATAAATGTCACATAGTTTTGATGGTGGGACGTTCCTGGTGGGATACACTACAATTTACTGTTGTAGAGCTAGCGGGATACACTTCTAAACAGAGATATTAATGTCATATCCATTCTGAAACTTTTTGGAATATGAGACGTATCCAGGTTAATTACACTTTAGTTAGGCTATTGTTTCGGGCAGGGTACTTTGTAATTTGCCTATTGTGTAGAAATATTGACCAAACGATGGCTCTATAGAAAGGATTGCTGCTGCTCAACGGTTACACTTGGAAGCCCCATCTCCTCTGCAGTTATACACCTGGGCAGGTAGACACCGCTAGACACACAGGACTCATACAGATGATCGTGTCTTTAGTTCACCTTGTCACATCGCTAATTCAGAGTGTGATGATTTGTTGAATATCCAATATCAGCTACTAAACATTGGCAAACAAACCTATTTCAGTCTCAACAACAATATGCAACAGCAAAGGATTTATTTCTCTGGAGACGTTTGTCCGTTCTGGGCTACTGTAAAAACATGGCGGTGCAACATGGCGGCCTCCGTGGAAGGCGACCCGCTCCCCATGTAGATATAAACGGTTCTTTCTAAGCGAACGAAAACACAATTATTATTTTCAGGTCATTATACACTAATGAAATTATACTTATAAATATTATATTTAATATCTTCCAAGTCCGTTCCACTAGACGCCACGAAATTCTACACACTGGACCATTAAAATGACGGTGGCCCCAAGCTCAACGCAATTCAACTCAAACACATGCAAATAGACAAAACACAAGCAAATTAAGAAAACATCTTCAGCAATTTGACATGCACATGCTCAGCATTTAGAAAACGCACTGCAAATTCAGACAACACATTTCAAACAACACAACACAGACAACACAACACAATACAATACAGACAACACAACAAATCAACAAATTCAAACACTTTTGCCATCCAATTGCCCCCTCTATCAATTCTTAACCCCACCTTCTATCTATCCCTCACTACACTGTCATGTAACGTTTATGCAAATACACTTATTGGACACATAAATACACACACAGACGCAGACACAGTGGCACATCTTGTTCTGACGTTAAGTCAGAGTTTCCCTTTCTTAATGGTAATGGGGTAAAAAGTAATAAACAGACACACACACACACAGGGAAGTCTTTTCTCTTGGCGAGATTCCCCATCAAAGTAACCTTTGCTCCTCAAAACGGATGGCAGCACCCAAGGTGTTCTGAGGACATTAACCATTAACACACCAGAGAAACCACTTAGACCGGGTCCCGCTGTATTCACTATTCAGCTGTCAAGGTCAAGGTGTTGAGTTCATATCTGTGATGAATGCATGTACTGAAAAACAAAACACACACACACGCACACACTTGAATGTGTTGTGGCGCCCGCCGGGCACAGGTATGGAAGAGGGAATGTGGGAAAGTGATGGAGGGATGTTATGTCGCACCCTGGCACCTAGTGGCCGCGGAGCGCTACGTTCTCTCTTCTCCACACACAGGAAACCAGACCATATATGGAGGTCTGAGGGCCCAACGGAATACAGGTGTGAGGAGGAAAGCACCTGACACTGATCCCCTGATTAGGGGAACGGATATAAAAAGAGGAGAAAGTTCACTCAGGAGGAGAGAGTGAACTAGGAGAACCCCGATGACTACCCGAACCCCTGAACGTCTACGAACCCTGCTGTGTATCGAACCCCGCCTGTCTGCCTACCCTGCCTGTCGCAGAGCCCTGGACCGTCTACGAACCCTGCTGTGTACCGAACCCCACCTGTCTGCCTACCCTGCCTGTTGCCGAGCCCTGGACCGTCTGCGAACCCGCCGCCGTGCCCCGAACCCCACGCTTGCCCACCGACGCTGAGACCCCAGCCTGATCCAACCCCGGTTGGACGCAGCCGCCGCTGCGAGCCCCGATTCATCTCTCCCTCTCCCTCTCCCTCCCCTTACTAAACCCCAAATAAAACCCTGTGATTGTGGTGTGGACAGTACTCTTTTGGCTGATGCTGATTTGGTGACATCCCCCCCCCCTTTTCCCTGGGGTTGTCACAGTGTGTAAAGCATACACACAAACACTCCAGTGAGGCAGACACACAGAGGCAAACAAAAACACATTTACTTGTTGGTCTACACAAACAAATGTGTATTTCTTACCTATGGAGCCGGCTGACTTAGTGTATGACGCCTGCTCCCCGATCTTGGCAAGAGCTTTGAAGTAGGCCTCGCTGGTTGTGGTAAGGGCTGAAACACACACAAAATAATATAACACACTAATTCATTTGGAATAGTTTTGATACATTTGTAGACATGGCTGACTGAGATTGTGCTGCTGTCTCGGCCACGGTCTCTCTTGTCAAATAAACATCTAAATGATACCAACCTGGAAAGAAATGGTTAAAAAAAATACAAATTAAATTGAATAACTAATCACTGTCCATGTCAAGACCCCACTGCTGGTTACTATGGTTACACACTCTTTTATTGGTCATCTGGAAACATCCTTGTGCTTCCTTCTAATAATAATAATAATTCATTGCATTTATATAGCGCTTTTCAAGACACCCAAAGCTTCTTCCTTCCACTGTACATTATCAAGCAAGACCATGCAGGCGTTTCCTTTGACCTTTTTGTTTTAATAGATTTGTAGATTCTCGATTGAAGATTATGAGAAGAGAAGATTATGAATAATGAAAACAAAGAATAGCAAAAGTAACAAACCAAAAACGTCCATTTATGATTCATTTGGCTCACACGTGTGAGTATTGCGTCAGAGTAGCGAAAAAGCAGAGATGGCAGAGAGGCAGAGGTCAGAGGTCAAACCCATTTTGTTGCTTGTACACAACATTCTTTACGCTCACATCTGCCTCACTGTCACTTACTGCAGATGGAAAAAACAAACGTCATATTAGTTGTAAGGATGGACATTCTGCTGACAACACTGCTCTGTGAATTGATTTAATGACTGTGAAAGATGCCATGTCGAAAACAGCATGAATATGTGTCTATTTGCCACTTGTAGTGTCTTTGCTTGGTCTTTTCATGCTTACCAGAGATCAAGCACCCTGTTGTGTGCCTTATATCCACCATTTGGAATCGCATTTTCATGCTGGATCAAGCTTATGGAACTATGTGCAGTTAAAAACAGTTTGGACCATTCTGAGCTGTTATACTGTCAACACCTACCACCACCACCACCCAGGTGATTAGGCTATGAACCAGACAGAACAAACCCGAAGCATACAGACACAAACAGGATCACTGGCTCTTGGACAACCAGCCTCAGCCCCCATATCCTCGTTCTCCAGCATGGTGCATTTATTGCACCCATAAAGTTCATGCATATCAAGGACTGCAATGACTGACACGGTTACTGATTAGATGTACTTCCTTTAGTCTATCAGATCATCAGTCGATCCCAAGTTTGTTTGTTTTTGTATTTGTTTTCTGTGTTGTTTTGTGTTGTTTTTCTCACCGTAGAATGCCTGGATGTAGCTGTTGCCGATAGACGCCAGTTTCTGCAGGCTTGGATTGAGCTGATCCAACAGGTTCTGATACACATACACACACACACACACACACACACACACACACACACATATGTATGGACACACACACATGCATGTACACACACACTCAAACACGCACACACATGCACACACACGCACGCATACATACTTATACACGCACACATGCGCACACACGTTCAAAGTTCGATTGTTTTACCTTACAAGGAAAAAATACCCTTTCAATGATCCAGGACTATTAATATGAAGAGGCCTACATTAAATAATGATTCAAATTGAAAATGTACATCAAACATAAAACGTAGGCTAAATATAAAACATGTAAACATATGAGAGGATATACTTCAGTATTGTACAAAATATAGGTGGTTAACTCTAAGACGTCTAAGTTTTGGGTCATGGCCCATGTACAAGGAAACGTCCACATCGGCACACGCACCGCATTTTACACAAATTAGGACAATAGGTTGTTGTTTTGGTTCTCTGGTTATCTCCTTTTTGTAAAATATGCTTGGGACCAGGAACAGACATGCTATATTATGAATGTGGCTGCCACTTACCGAGTATATATCTAAAGTAGCCCGGTGAAGCTGGACGTCGTTAGGAAACAACATGTTGGTTCAGTTGTCAAACTCCCGGTGAAATACTTAGTTGTTGGCAGGCTCCGAAACGGACGTTCCCGAAAACAGATAATGCAGTTTATGGTTTTAGGACTTAAGGGGGTAGGACACATCAAGTGAGTAATCCACACCGTGTGTCCAATGAAAGAGGGAGGTGAATTATTAACAAGGCAGAAACATAAAAACAGTAGGCTGATTGCATGTAGGCCTATGTCTACTTTGGGAAAGGCTATTTCTCGGATCTAGCACCAAGTAGGCCTGTTATAAAACTTAAACGATGACGCAATTTTAAAATTGTAGTCCATAGGCCTATATTATTATTATACTTGTTTAGGAAATCAAAAACACACATTTAATATAGCCTATTGGGTTTGATGTGTTGGTTTGATTGGTGTGGTTTGTTTTTGATTCAACCGGATATGTGCTAACATATCTTTATCTGTCCGCCATGTGCCGTGTTCTTCAAAAATAGCTCTTGAATCTGACACTTTTAACTCACATTATTTGTTTTTTACTGTATACAATAAACTGCGAAGCAAAGGAGGGAATGTGTATTAAAATAGTAATACGCGTAGAGAACACTAGCTTCGTATCTGAGGATGCTCTGCCTGGTATGTTCTAATGCGTGTTTCCCCTTTTCCCGGGTTATATGTGCTTTAGGAGTGATACATGTCTATCAGACGGAAAACTACTACAGACCCACCCAACTATGTGTGTAAATAGGGACCGTCCCTTATCCTCCATAACCCCTTGACCAATCCATAACCCCTTGACCCTAGGGTGTATTACACTTTGTTATTCCGAACTTGTTATATTCGGTTGGAGGATGTGAATCCGCTTCTCTGCCGGATCTATTTCGTAATTTATTGTCTGGCAAGAGCATCCTGGACATGTTGCAACATAGAAAACAACACAACGCTAAGGCATGTTTAAGATGACTAGTGGTAGGTTTTAGCTGTTATATGCACATATAGGGTGGCATTTGGTTGCTTAAATGGTATACATTGTTGCTATATATGATTAGATTACACCACAGTATGAGCCTACTGCAGTGTTTATAATTAATAAACCATTGCATAATCTATTATTATATCCCAGTGTAAAAGTCCACAGGAATAGTGTATGAATGAGAAAAGCTCATTTAAGCCTATAGCAGCCCTGGGTTGGCCTATAGGCCATAAGGAAAGTTGCACCGCTGCTTTGAATATCAGTTTTGTAGGCTGTTATTGCAATAGTTGATCCAACCATTAGGTCTGTAGTGTATTTTCTGATATACAGTACATTTACAGGTTATTCTACTTCTTTCTGTTATTCATTGTATTTCACTCATTCTTTATATGTAGAATACTGCTGTGTCATGAGAGAACATTCCTGTGTCTCTCTGTGAACTATATAGGGGCAATCCTGAGTGCCTGCTGAAACAACAACAAGATGCCCTCAGACTGTGTTTCCATATGGTTTACAATAAGGTGTTGTAAATCTAAACAGTCTAGGTGTGTTGTTTCATCTTGCTTGACTATCACGCCAGATGGCCAAAAGAGGGTATAAGAAGTGTGTGCATTAGAGAGGATTCAGAGTTTCGGACCCTATTGGGGGATTCGGACTCAGATTCTGAGAAGATTCGGCCACCATTCAGATGCATAGAATGTCATCCCGCTTGTGTTCTCTGTTAAATAAAAAGTTATTTACTCAGACACTTTTGGGAGTGGACCTCCATCATTTCATCATCCACAAACCAGTATTCTGGCAGCCGAGAAGAATATACTACACATTGGCGTCACAAACAGGATTGGCTGAATGTGCAAAATCGTTGACCAGAGACCAACTCAACGCCATTTAAACCCAGAAGAAGTGCGCACAAAAATGGGTGGTGATGGGTGGATGGTTGGTGATAGGCTTGTATGAGCGTCGGGGTTTAGGACCGGGCGATGGCGGCTCCATCCACACGTTTCAGACATGGGTTACGTGTTCATTATTTGCAACTGTACGATCGCAAATATGCCCCGCCCCCCCCCCCCCCCCACACACACACAAAAAAAATAATAATAATCGGTCCCCCCCAATGTCTGAGTCCTTCCTACGCGCCTGATTAGAAGTAACAAAAAACGTTTAGAAATAAAAAACAAAAATAAAAACGAGAGGAATAGAGGCTTTGATATGGTTAAGGACGTCAATGGGAGACAGTTTAGTGTGTGCAAGTTTCGAGAAAAAGCCCATTGACAGCACAAATGGAAATGCGAGTAGAGAAGGATGAATGAAGAATATGCGCTCATCACCCGATAAGAAAAGCCGTCATTGGTTCCGTCATGTGCAACAATTCGAGAAAAAATAATTAAAACCAATGACAGATCAAATGTATGTGTGATATGCATGTTCGGATGCATCGTGTGAAGGAGACGCATGTTTTGAGTGAGACAAAAGCCTTGGGTACATTTTTGATGAGCGAGTTTGCGGCCTGGCCCAAGGCAAATGTGAAAATGCAGCAAATGGAGTGACACTATCAGAGTATTGAAAATGTCAGTGAATGTGTATGCACTTAGATGCATTTGCGATGATAGGAGACACACGCTTCCAAAGTAATGTGACGGTGACAGCGCTAAAGTAAAGTAAGTCGTTGGAGAACTTTCATGCAGCAGCATAAAATGGTAAACTGTCAATGAGAGATAATAAGATGATAAAGATGAAAGCCCGGACGGGTAAATTACAGCCTAAAAATAATAAAGACAAAAAACACCTAAAGTTGGCTAGGGAAAATTAAGAAGCTTCAAAATAAGTGTTGTGTTCAATGTTCAATGTTCTGTGTCTGTTTGTGCATCTGTTCTGTGTTACTGTGAAGTAAATGTGGTTTGTCTGTGGAGAAAGAACAACGAAAAAAGGCGATGACCAAGCCCTGTTAAAAGGGACAAAGAAAAAAGGCATTGGTCAGTCTGTTATTTGGCGTGTAAGAAAATTAATGTGGATCATTAGGCCTAAAGTTAATTTTAGTCTCTGTTTGTTATTTGCAAGTGCCTTGCGATGGACATTGCGAGGGACTGTAATAAAGTAAAATGAACAGCGTCTATAGATGTTATTAAGTTGCGTGAGTGTGCTAAAGATGCGTGAATGAAGTTACTTATTTGTAAATTGAGCTCTAAATATTATTAAAGACAAGTGGTCTAATTGTGGGAGTGACGACTCCTTATGTAAATATTGTAGAAAGAAGTCTTATAATTTCTTGAAAATGTGAAACTGTTTTAGATTAAGAAGCTGCTGGCTGAAGTCTAGGGAAAGACTTGCAGGGGCGATGCAACCAATTCTCTAGCCGGGGGGCCACCAGGTTTCCCCCTCTGATTCAGAGGACAAAGTCTGCTCTCTCTCTGTGATCACATTAACAAGTAAACTGCGCATGTGTGGGTTTTAGGAGGAGCTACAAGTTACACAGACACATGGTCACACCCCTACTGCACTCCTGGAGCTGCAAGGGGGGAGAAGGCAAACTGAAGCCTAGTACAATCATTCTGTTTATTGGTGGTCATTACTTGATCATGAATTATATTATTGAGACTTTGAAAAATTATAAGAAATTACAAGGTTAACAAAAAAGGAAAGAAAATAAATTAATTCAAAAGGGGAGAGACAAAAATGAGTATTAGAAATGGCTAGTAGGGATAAAAACATACTAGGAAACATTACTTAATCATGAATGTCATGAAAAAAAAATCATGAACGAGACTTAAATTAATAAATAATTCTATGTTAACAGATGTCATTACTGCGATAAAAAAAAAGGTGTTTTTGTATAAAAGCTGATTGATTATTTTTAAGCGCCAACTTGTAAGTAATATGAAGCAAGTTTGTTCAAATAGACATTAAATCTCTGTTTTATTCTTTTCCTTTATCTACATTTGCACGAGAACCTTAAGCGAAGGAGGGGACCTCCACGGCCGGGGGGCTCCTTTCCAAAGAAACATCTCAAACGTCTCGTGTACATCTCATCGTCGATTCGTAAAATAATGCTTGTAACAGATTTAGGTGATGCTACAACACAGGCAGTTATTAGGCAGCCGATCGTCATAGCAACGACACTTATAGTGGAAGGTGAAGAGATAGCATCTACTACTTACAGATAGTATTAGCACATCAACTTCTGCAGGGGTTGTGAGACCAATAACTACAAGGACAGTCTCTGAATCTATAACTATCAGGACCCTTATAAGCGAAGCTGTGGAGATAAGATTCTCTACAGCTGTGTTATGAGTGAGAAGAAAAGAGAGGATGTGAGAGAGGACATTGACAGCAATGACGACATTTGTGATATTTACAGAGACCTATAGGTACAATTCAGATATTAGCTACTACGTCTATGACATCCACAGAGACATCCACAGAGTCTCCAAGTGTAGCACTGAAACTCACTACTGAAATAAAGAATAATAGTAATGAGAAATTTGAAAACATTATTATGTCCAACACACAAGATCCACTAAGACCTAAGACTACCTAGAGCTCACTTAATATGACTCAGACTGAGAGCACGATGACTGATATACCGATAATCTGCTGGATAACAGCTGGACACAGACTGAGAAGGTTGAAAACTTGCATGCAATACAAAAACGAGATGCTAGAAGAACAGCGACATATGGGAAGTGTCCATGTGTGGTTAGGGTTCCAGCACCCAGCACATGGCCGTCAATTTTAGGGACAGTAAATCAGGACAGAGCCCCCTAGTAGTAGAACTCAGGAGATCTGAGAGAAAGAAGAGGACAATAAGTAGGGCAGCACTAGAGCTGCAAGAAGTATTTAGATAAGGAGATCTTCTTAGATCTCCTTATCTAAATAATAGAGAGGGGCGATAAAGAGTTATGCAGGAGTTTACCCTATAATAGTAGTGGTGATGATGATAATGATGATAATAATATTAATAATAATATTACTAGTAATAATAATAATACATTTTATTTGAAGGTGCCTTTCGAGAAACAAGGTCGCCACACAATGCAAAGTGGTAAAGGGACATCAAGTTCAGTATGTCCCATGAGGATCGCAGGACTTAGAGGGGTTAGAATAAAACATAATAAAGAAAGCGCTGTGATCATTAGAACGTTTAAAGGTGCGCTATGCAACTCGGTTATTCCTCCGCTGTTTCTGGGTTTTCGCCGGAATTGGGCTCGCATTTCTCACTATAGAGCTCCCCCTGCAGCTTCGGAATAGGCCTACAACACTGTCGTAAAAACTCATTGACAACGCCCCCCACCCCCCACTTCGATAAATAAATAGTAATACACAACGAGAACCTGGATTCGGACCGCAAACAAACATGTGTGGTAGCAAGTCACTGCTAGGATAAACCCTCACTAGCTAGCAAGCTAGCCATGAAGCAACCAAGCTAAACACATACTACAGGGCTCACAATAAAACGGTTGAGCAAAACACATTGTTCAACAGACTCTCAAACCACATTACAAAAACGAAGTTCACCCAAGGGTAGGCTACTTACAATTTCAGCAGCAAGACAGCCAAGTCGGCGTCCGTTTTGCATTCTTCCGAGTCTCTCAGTTGACGCCATTCCGCATAAGCTCGCCCTATGTTCACTCGTGTCTGGTTTCTTTGTTTATCATAATCCTTTCTCTTATTCTTCGATTCCTCCGACCTTCCCCTCTTGGGTCTTGATGGATCCATAGTGGATTTGTCGATTGATCCAGAATTGCCTTGCAACTGACTCTTTATATTCAGCCGGACCCATGTTTGGCACCCCCGCCCAGGTCTACCGTAAAGCAGTGAAACTACAATCTGACTACATTTTCGAGGCGCGATTGGATACTTCCGCTGAGTCGCATCCGTAAGTGGCCGGGACGGCCACATGAAGTTGCATGTTCTGTTTTTCCGCGGGGAACCAACAGGTGGAGATGAAACACCCACCAAACAACCCAGAAAGTGTTGTAGAACGATCAGAACGACTCTCAACCTGCATGGTTAAGGTTATTTTTGATAAACGAGTTGCATAGTGCTTCTTTAAGGATCTGTTGGGACATAGAAAGTACACATGTAGAGATCAACGATTTATTAGTGTCTGTTATTTGTTTTTGTGTTTTCTGTTGATTTGTTTTCTCTGTGAATTTGTTTTATAACTGTGTGTGTAAAAGTGTTTTAGTGTTTTGTGGGACAATTAGCAGACCAACAGCTCAGTTAAGTTGGGTACTATTCATTTAGGTCAGAGGTTATCTCCTCTACTGCTCGTCCACAGAAGTCCAGGGGTCAACCAGCGCTGGGGACTCTTAAGAGTTCAGGGAAATTCCCCCCTCACCAAACTGAGGTAGTGGGACCCGCCCTAAAAGGACCCTGCGGGAGCGCGGTAGTTATTACAATGTAAAAAACCTGATACGCAGTGTTGCGTGTTTAACAATTAAACAAGTCCATCAGTGATTGCTTAGTTTACCTCCATAGTGTGGTGTTGAAACAGTTGAAAGAAAGTTTGTTCTGGGTTGCCAGGGTCTACCGGTATGTGTTCCCCAAGGGGGAAGAGTGGACTGCGTGGTATAAGTCCCGCACTGTTGTCATGGCCAGCCATATCTTGCTTTCCATGTGTTTTGTTGAAATAGATTTCATTTTGTTTTTGTTTTTTGTGTTTTATTTGTTAAATTGTCAAATTGCTTTGGTCAAGACAAATGTTGTCTGAACATGCCAACAAAAGTGTCTGTGATGTGAATGGAGTTAAAGCAGGTGGAGACAACAGCTCCCCTACTGCTAGAAACCTGCACTGCATGTTGTAGTCCAGGAAGTTTTCTGCACACATGCTTCCGTGTGTGTGTGGGTTTGATAGTTGTTACCCCCAGTGGCCAACTTGCAAATAATAGTACAGCTTGTGGGAATGAGCTACTGTTAACTCAGTGGAGTTTTAGAATAATACTTACTGTATTGTACCATTTTTATGCCATTTCTCCTATTTATGAGACTATTTACCTTTGAGTGAAAGTTACAAGGTACATTTTATTCATTAACAACGTAGGTTGTTAACATCCTTTTGAGCAATAACCTGGTTAAAGTTATCACTGAAAAGTACTTCAGCAATCTGTTGGGAAGGGATCTAATGCACAAGTTAGATTGTTTATTGACATTGGGAAGAATTGGGTTTACCTTGCAAACGCCAACGCCTAATGCTGTTATGCTGTGTTGAATATCTTTATTTGTTAGCTTCGTCGACCAATGCGTCAAAATTACAGCATCAACGCCGTGTGGTGTCTCCATTACGTATACACAGGACTGCATGGATAGCTGTCATTGATATCTGTTTCTACTCCTCCACAGTCACCTATCCTATGGGCTGAACATGAGAATCAGAAGGGATTTATCCCCATACACGGCATCCTGCAACAGGCCAGTAGGGAAGGCTGGTTAGCCTATGACAGGTAAGATCCTACCTTGAAACCTCGGGACAACCTAAGGCAGGCACAGTCACGATTACTTGGCCAAGTCACTGAGCACTGACTCACTTGATCATGAAGTGACGAGAAGATGAAACCATCAAAGGAGAAACCATTTGGGTTGAAAGATGGAGGATAGGATAGATCTCAGACACGTCGGCTTAAGCAGTGAAAATGGTGGCAATAACTAGGACATGTCAACTTTTTAAAACCCTTAAGGTATATAAGGATTTGCGTTTTGTTTTCGGTATAGTGCATGATTTGGTCAATTTGGTAACAGCGTGATTTAAAAGCGGTTGATGGTAAACCCATATCGTATCAAAATTTGGTTTAGGATTTACTGGCTGCAATTTCCCTTTCTACTAGATTGGCTGTAGTTAAGGTTAAAGGGCATAGCACCTTAGCAGGGATACAGGCAGAAGGTAACTATTTAGCTAACTTGGACTCGAACAAGGAGTTGGACAATCATAATCAGACATTGACAGAGGTGCATGGCATGGCGCTCATGGACATTTTGTTGCACCTACCTGGCTGTTACATTTGCTCATTAAAGATGCGCATGGTTTTGACCATGGCGCAAGGGGGTAGGTAATGAAGGTTTTAAAATCAGGAAACAAGGTTTTTATCAGAAAACAAGATTTTTGGTCACCATACTTGCAAACAATTATTGATAATAAGCTCAATGATTGTGAAGTATGTGCAGAAAACAACGTAAGAAAAACAATCACTACTCCAGTGGGACACATTCCCACACCCGAGGGACCATTTAGACATCAGGTCTTGGACTATGTTGTTATGATCTAAAGTGTATAAGGTAAAAGGTACATGCTAGTAGTCATTGACAGATTCAGCAGATGGGTAGAAACAGTCCCATCAAAAGATCAAAGTGTGACTACTGTAATTAAGTTTTTGACTAGAAAAATCATGCCAAGGTTTGGAATTCAATTAGAAATTAGCTCAGACAATGGATCAGATTTCATTCAGAAAAATGTGTGGTGCAGCAGTTACGCATCAAACAGCGATTAGGTGTTTACCATTCCCAGTTACAAGGAATGTGGAAAGAGTGAATGGGACATTCAACACAAAAATTAACAACATTTCTGGAAGTGTAAATTGAATTGGATAGATGTAATACCACTAACACTAATGAGTTCTCGCATGCAAGCTAACAGAATGACGCATCTAACCTGCATGAAATGCTTACGGGTCGACCCATGCTTTCACCAACACTTCGAGGGCCCCACAAGGGGCCCCCATTAGAACAATTAGAAATAGAATTGAAAAAGTATACAAGACAACTAACAGAGTTTCAGAGCCGGAGGATGACCACCAAGGGGGGTGGAGCCAGATGACCAGTTGTACCTTAGGGTGTTCAGGAGAAACTGGAACGAGCCCAGGAGAGAAGGACCATACAAAGTCACCAATGCGACACCAACCGCCATCACGGGGGAAGGGAGTTCCACCTGGTACTACCTCAACCACTGCACCAAAGCCGCTCAACCAAAGACGAGGGAGGAGCACGAGGAGGAGCTGGGTGCAGGTGTACCCGGCACTGAACGACCACCCCAGGACCAGACCTAACCCGGCCAGGAACAACAGACATATGATGATGCCGAGGCTGGTGAGCCTGCTACTGATCCTCTACGGGCTTTGGCAAATTCCACAGACCCAGGGACGGATCCCGAGGAAGAGTGTAACCACAACAACAGAGTAGACCTGGATCAACCAGGAATCAAGTGGTAGCACTAGAGAAAGCATGAACGTGTTGCAGGAAAGGCCAGCCCCGAGATATTCGGGAATAGTTAAACATGCAAGGGAAAAAGGTCAGAAAATCAAGTTATCTTATATGTTCAAATATATATTCAATTATATATTCAAAGTGTTAACTATGCAGACGAACAACAAGTTACTCTTACTGTCATGATAGGTAGCGAGATGCTAGGTAGCTATACACCCAAAGTATAACTTAATAACCTGGGGACAAGTTCAATGTATCATAGATATTCGGCAAGAACCAATGTACTGGTGTATAACAGTAGAATCAATCAAGATCAATGGGATCAGGGTAGTAGTACGTAAAAAATTAGAAGTAAAAAGAGGTTTCCGCATGTAGAGTCAAATAATACTAGACTTAAAACCAAATGCAGAAGTTCCTTGTGTGACCAAGGTCCAACGTGGTATAGTCCTTCAATATGACAAAATAGATCCAAATCCAGTTACTGATAAAATAGATTCAACTCGAAATTGATGACAAATTCGAAAATAATAACTTTTCAACAACAAGAAAACTTAAACAGTATGGATTTGAACGCATTGAAAAACAAATTGTGGTAAAATCGAAAGAGTGGTTGTATAAGAAAACAATAGGTATACATGGGTGGTATTTATTGGAAATCTGATACAAGAAAAATTGTTATATGTGTGCATCAAGATACATTGTATATAATAAATACTGAATATAATTGGGGAATCTGTGAACAAGAGATTGAGGAGTTACACCAAAAAACAAGAACAGGAAAGACAAGAACTTGAAGGAAATCAAATTCAAAGTACAACAGTGAGCCCCAATGACGATACATGGTCAATACCCTTATGTTGAGGTCAATGTTTGATGTATATGGGATCAAGTGAATACAGTAAATCTAAAGAAGGACATAGAATTGTCCAATAGAATAGGAGAATTATCTGTACCCAAAGGGGTTGAGCTTTATGTAGAGCAGGGATTAGAATGTTTCCAAAACAATGAAGGAAATGTAGAAGCTAATGATGTAGGCATGAAAGAAGAGGATGTATGTGACACCAAATGTCAAAATGTCACCAAAAACTGTATTGATCAATACCAAACAAGAAAACCAGCGCCTATTATAAAAGGGGATCGAGCCAGTGAACATCTTATGTCAGGTGGCAGTAGCTCAGTAGGTAGAGCGGGTGGACAGAGCGGGGTCGTCCACTAACCGTAGGGCCGGCGGTTCGATCCCCTTGATCCCCGCTTCAAAACTGTCTGCGTGTCCTTGAGCAAGACACTGAACCCTAAACCCCAACTTGCTCCCCGGGCGCTGATCATAGCAGCCCACTGCTCCTACGTACAGTAGGATGGGTCAAATGCAAAGAACAAATTTCATTCCCGGACATGGGAATGACAAATAAAGACCGAAAGGTCTGAAAGGTCATATATGACATTCCAGTGGCATACTTGTTTATATCAAAATTAGGACAATGACAATGAGGAAATGGAAATCAAGGGTAGTTTACTTGAAGTGTATCCATTTTAAATACTCAAATTTACTAATGACTATGTTGGACCAGTGTGACCATAAATATTCACTTATTCACTAATATTCACCTATTATTTGAACCATCTATGTATACACATTTGTTTGATATATTAAGTGTGCACAGAATTTCACTTACTAACAATTATTTACTATTGTCTATATAAATGGGAATCAGCCATCAAACTTTAACAGAGAACCAGTACTAATGATCACCAAAAGGGAACAAAATGGGTGATAAGGTACAAGGGGGGGGATCATTTGAATATTAATTAGCAATAATAACAATTATGGTAATATTAATTAATAATGAATAATAATAATAATAATAATTAATTCATTCAGGATTTTGGACACAGTTGATCTATAATTACACTGTAATAATAATTGTTCACATGCTGATTATGTTATGTTGTGCCAGATATTTTTCTGCAAAGATACTGTTTGGTTCTGGAATTTCTTCCTCAGAGGACAATAGAGGGGTGTCCATCAGAGAGAGGACAGTTGATCTGAGGCTCCTGCCCTAAATGGACTCAGAGACTCAAAACTGGACATTGGAATGGACTGCAAACACAGGACGAACAACAGGAATATTGCTTCCTGTTACCAGCTGTTGATCATAATTTCTATACTAGGAGACAACATGACTGATAGCTTTATCTGAATGTGATGTGTTTTTATGTTTCATATTTTATGTTTTCCTTTGATTCCTTTAATGATTGATTATTTACAAGTGATTGATGTTGAAAGATGTTAACACTGTGTAATAATGATTTGTTGTGCATTTGACAATGATTGGATTGAAGAGAAGTGCCTCATCCTGATTGGCTTGTGGGTGAGATCTTCTCTAGAGTTACATCTCTTCCGGTTGGGTGAGACTAGCTCATGAATTTGGCCTTATTAGAACAATTGAATAAGTTTACCTAGTCTAAAAGTAAATAAAATAATGTGTGCATAAGATCCAAAGGTAATGCTAAAAGACTAAATTGGTTGTTCCAAAGAGCTTGATAAATTAGGATCTAGAATCAATACTATATTATCATCAAAATATGAGGGAAAGCTTTTTGAGAGAATGCAAGCAAGAAGAAAAGATGCTATGGGCTTAACTTTGTGTTAGTTTCGCGTGACTTCTTCAAAGTCACGAGGGAGGAATATGTAGTGTATTTTCTGATATACATTTACAGGTTATTCTACTTCTTTCTTTTATTCATTGCATTTCACTCATTCTTTATATGTAGAATACTGCTGTGTCATGAGAGAACATTCCTGTGTCTCTCTGTGAACTATATAGGGGCAATCCTGAGTGCCTGCTGAAACAACAACAAGATGCCCTCAGACTGTGTTTCCATATGGTTTACGATAAGGTGTTGTAAATCTAAACAGTCTAGGTGTGTTGTTTCATCTTGCTTGACTATCACGCCAGATGGCCAAAAGAGGGTATAAGAGAGGATTATTGTGCATTAGAGAGGATTCAGAGTTTCGGACCCCATTGGGGGATTCGGACTCAGATTCGGAGAAGATTCGGCCACCATTCAGATGCATAGAATGTCATCCCGCTTGTGTTCTCTGTTAAATAAAAAGTTATTTACTCAGACACTTTTGGGAGTGGACCTCCATCATTTCATCATCCACAAACCAGCATTCTGGCAGCCGAGAAGAATATACTACAGGTCCTATCTTAAATTGTATATTTGTTTTAGCTCCTTTCTCTTTTGTGCTATTATTATTGCCCTAAAGTTCAGTCATTTGAAGTAAAAAAACAAAAGAAAGGTGTTGAGTTCAGAGTTACTAATTAATTTGTAGGCGAGAGGGAGAGAGAGAGAGAGAGAGAGAGGGGCCCCATCATAAAACTCATACATTAATTTCATTGAATCAGCTGACTGAACAGTCGGCTAAATTCTGGCGCTAGGTGGCGACATAAACCTCCCGTGAACATGACAGGAATTTTAAACAACTTTCTCTGGCGCATGCACACACACACACACACAAACACGCATGCACGTGTACACACACACACACACACACACACACACACACACACACACACACACACTGTGGTCACTATCATTCATCATGCTTCATCTCATCGCTTGTAGAATTTGCTACAGCAGCCCCACCGTTTAAATGTAGCCTATATTACACATTTAATGTTTATGAGAAAGAAAGTCAACTACTGGTTGGCCTAACAGAGAGGATATAGGAACATTATATGAAATACACTCAAACCCACTCTCCTGCAAACATTACAGTTCTCTGTATTCATTACAATCAACTGCAGCAACCATTTTAATGGATCCATGATTAAATCAATCAATTGTGTCTGTCGGGTGTATTGTCCCGGCCTCTCATCATGATAGGTCCGTCAATAACTACTCATCGCAATAGGTTAATAGCTGTCTAATTAATAGCTGTCCAATCGTCGAGATAGGTCCACTAATAGCTCTCAACTCATAATAGGCATCCACTTTAATATTCTAGTGTTCCCTCAGCAGGCGGTCTGTCGGGAGAGTGTTCTCTTCGTCTTAACTTAAACCTGCGTGACACGACTGCATGGCGGATTCTATGAAAAGCCTTTGTACCACTATATATGTGTGTGTGTGTGTGTGTGTGTGTGTGTGTGTGTGTGTGTGTGTGTGTGTGTGTGTGTGTGTGTGTGTGTGTGTACGTGTGTGTGTATGTGTGAGAGAGGGAAATTTCAAACACAAACACACTCACTCTCATGCAACCCCCCCCCACACACACACATACACAGTCACAGAAACAATAGCTGCTCAGTGTCCTGCATGCGTAGGCTTATTGCATGTAAGCCTATGTCTACTTTGTGGAAGGCTATTTCTCGGCTCTAGCACTTAGGCCGACTTGGGCTATTCATCCTACATAAAAGTTTGTAGGAACTAATTTTTGGTTTACAGTTGTACAAAGGAAATGCTATGTCAAATGTCATTAAAAATGGCAGCAGTGGCTCAGGAGGTAGAGCGGGTTTCCTAGTAATCGGAAGGTTGCTGGATCGATCCCCAGCTACACCTAGCTAAATGTCGAGGTGTCCCTGAGCAAGACACCTAATCCTAATTGTTACGACCGAGGGTTAATTTAACTAGCGGCCCACACCGCAGCTACGCGAATGCCAAACACAAACGCAAACAAATGCCAGCCTATCTAAATCAATACAAAACACACGCTCGTAAGTCTAGGGGGATTTTAATAGCTAGACAGCCCTCAGTGTAACTTACCCTGCGTGTCTGTGATAACGTGGACGTGAAGCTATGTCTGTAGTGTGGGTAATGGTGTGTGTAACTAATGAAGGCCACAAGAGAAGATCTTACCAGTCCCGAAGGCGAGTGGGTAAACCGGGCCAGCACAGGTCTTGCTCTTCCCGTCGAGAGCGGCCAGCTCTCTTCGTTGTTCGGTTTCAGTTCAAGTTTTGTTTAAAGGAAATGTCCAGTGCCAGACTCAACGTCGTAAATAATAAACAATAACGATATCTCCGGAAAAGGGCGAATGTAGGTTCAGGTGAAAGCGTCTCTCTCTTCTTCGGTCGCGACACACTCTGGCGTCTTCTCGCTTCTCTCAGGTGTCCACCTGTAATCAATTGTTGAAACCTCGCGCCGGCCCCGCCCAGCAATCAACTGGTGCTCGAGCAGCCTTCAATCAGTATGTGGTTACCCTAACCTGACCGTAACATTCCTTCCCCCATCAGACAAAAAAAAAAAAAAAAACTAACAATAATTGGGTGATGCACGGCAGCCAGTATGCGCCAGAACGCTCACCACACACTGGCACAGCGGAGAGGTGAGGAATGAAACTAACCAATTAGAGACCAGGGGATGATTAGGTGGCCATGTTGGTACAAGAGCCGGGTTGGGAATTTGGCCGGGACACCGGGGTTAGCACCCCTACTCTTGCGATGAGTGCCACAGGATCTTTAGTGACCACAGGGAGTCAGGACCTCGGTTTAACGTCTCATCCGAAAGACGGTGCTCTAGACGGGACGGAGTCCCCGTCTCCATCCCGGGGCATTGGGGATCTTACAGAGGCCAGAGGGATGAGCACCCCCTACTGGCCCTCCAACACCACTGCCAGCACCAACTGGTCTCCCATCCAGAGATGGACCAGACCAGCCCCCGCTTAGCTTCCAAAGAAACCAGCAGTGCAAGCCATGGTGCTACTCATGTACTCAAGCTCCTCCTGCACCTGCTTTAGCTTGGCTGGACCCAACCTATAAGGGTGTTGCTTTATAGGCAGAGCCTCACCAGTGTCTACGTCGTGCACTGCCAGATTTGTGTGACCAGGGACATCACGGAACAACTCCGGATAATCCCCCACCAAAGCTCTTAGGTCAGCTTGCTGACTCTCACTCAAGTGACCAAGATGTTTATCAAATGCTCGCAGAGCCTCGGAATTGCTAAGTCGCACACCAACAGGTTCAACAGCCTCAACGCCGTCTTCACCATGATCAAGCTCATCTTTAGCAGACACACAAGCTACAGGAACAGAATCTGCTCTCCCCACATATGCCTTCAATAAGTTCACATGACACAGACGTGACTTCATTCTCCGGTCTGGAGTTTCAACTACATAATTTCGGTCTCCCACTCTCTTCTCAATCATGTAAGGACCACAAAAACGCGTGCTCAAACTGTCTCCCCTCATGGGCATAAGCATCAAGACTCTGTCTCCAGGCTTAAAAACTCGCTCTACAGCCCTCTTGTCATAATGCATTTTCATGCGCTCTTGAGCTCCTTTCAGATGTTCTTGAGCCACGTGACAAGCGGACGACAGTCGGTCATGGAACATGGCTACGTACTGCAAAACAGTCCCCTCACTAGACTGCTTCACCAGTCGCTCTTTGATCATTTTCAATGGACCTCTGACATCATGACCAAAAACCAATTCAAAGGGGGTAAACCCGGTAGACTCATTCATAGCGTCTCTGAGCGCAAACAACAAGAACGGGAGAGCCACATCCCAATCCCCAGGATGTTGAACAGAGTAGGTCTTAATTGCGGTCTTCAGGGTTTGATGGTACCGCTCAATGGCTCCCTGAGACTGAGGATGGTACGCCGAGGAAGTAATCTGCTCAATCCCTAGGTCACACATTACCTCCTGAAACACATTGGACACGAAATTGGTGCCCCGGTCAGACTGAATTTGCCTTGGGAGGCCAAAACGAGAGAAGAAACCTATTAAAGCATCAAGAACGGGCTTAGCCTTAATATCTCTCAGAGGCAAAGCCTCAGGAAAGCGAGTAGTAACATCCATGATAGTTAACAGATACTGATTACCTTTTTTCGTCTTAGGCAATGGCCCAACACAGTCAATAAGGACCCGAGAGAAAGGCTCATCAACAACAGGGAGAGGACATAAAGGTGCAAGGGGGATTTTCTGATTGGGTTTCCCCACCATCTGACATGAATGACAAGACCTACAGACAGCCACCACATTGCGATGTAACCGAGGCCAGTAGAAATGCCGGAGGATTTTTGCCTGGGTTTTTCTAATGCCCAAATGGCCAGCCAACGGTGTTTCATGGGCAAGACGCAAAACCTCAGGGCGGAAACTCTCTGGCAACACAACCTGCTCCACAGCACTCCAGACCTCAGTGGCCGGACGATCAGACGGCCTCCACTTTCGCATCAACACATCGTCACGCACATAAAATCCCTCAGCCATATCTCTGCTTTCTTCCGAGCTAACAGCACTCTCTCTTATTGATGTTAACACAGGGTCCGCCTTCTGACCAGCAATAAGCGCTGCCCTGCTATACTGCTGAGCATCAGGCAGACCATCCAATGTTGCAAGAAAGGTATCAGACAAAGCTACAGGTTCTACTTCTGTCGGTATGGTGCTCAGTGTTCTCTTTGCTTGAAAGCGTGTGACCACACAGGCTGGGAAAACGGCAGGACACTCTCGTTCCAGAGCTAAAGTCTCTGGCGACTCACAAGGCTCCAAACTTACTACAGGAGTAAGACAGACTTGACTACCAGCCAAATTGTTGCCTAAGAGCAAACCAACGCCATCTATGGGCAAAGACTGTACTACACCCACAGTAACATACCCAGTGATGAGGTTAGATTTCAGAAACACTCTATGCAGAGGGACAGCACCATACTCACCTCCCAGACCTTTAAGGAGGACAGAGGCCTTCAGGGAAGTTTTATCCGTCCAAGACATTAGCCCAGCTAACAAAAGAGACTGAGCTGCTCCTGTATCCCTTAATACGTTTACTGGTACCTCAGGCTCCCCTTCAGAGGGCGCAACCGTACCATGAGAGACAAAGCCTTTATACACCTCAGACGTTACTCCTATGGGTGTGTTCACTGGGGACAGTGGTTGGTCAGAGACAGGACGTTTTGCATTCTCAGTCATCACACAAGCTACAGGCCGTTGAGCATCGTCATAACAGCCTCTCTTCTCCAGCAGCCGACAGCGAGACTTCATGTGACCAGGTTTCTTACAGTAGTGGCAAATGATCTCACTTGACTGGTTAGATTGACGAAAGGGCTTGATACTGGAAAAAGGTTTACTACCATTAACTGCGCTGATCTGACTCGGTGGATCCACCACCTTCTTACTTTCAACTCCCTGCTTCTGGCCTATTACTGAGGATCTGCCTTTCCAAGGATCTTGGTGAACCAACACATAATTATCAACCTTTTCAGCAGCCTTCCTCGGCTCAATCACTTGCTGTTCATTCAAATGCACTTCAATCTGACGAGGCACACTAGATTTAAACTGCTCTAGAAGAAGCAATTTTCTCAGGTCTTGAAAAGTGTTTACCTCACAAGCCCGCAGCCCCTTGTCGAACGCCAGCTCCTGCTGCCTAGCGAGATCGACATATGTCTGGTCAGACTTTAACTTTAAAGTGCGGAATTCCAGCCGATAAGCTTCAGGAACACGTTCATAAGCTCTGAGGACTGCTTTCTTAACCGCCTCATATTCACCACTATCAGCAAACCCAAGAGCAACGTACGCTTCCTGTGCCTTCCCTGTAAATTCTCTTCGGACCAAAGTCACCCATTCAGACCGAGGCCAAGACCTCTCAGTTGCAGTACGCTCAAAAGCCTCAAAAAATATTTCTGGAGCCTCTGCACAAAACCGTGGCATGATCTTCAAACACCTACCAATATCAAAACGTCCCTGATGTTCCCGCTGACGTTGATTATCTTGACTTTCTCTCTTTATCTGTTCCAGTTTTGTGTTAGCTACCTGTAATTCAAGCTGTAGATCCTGCTCTCTTTTCTCACGCTGTTCCTCTTCATACTGCCTGTCTTTCACTCTGCGTATTTCTTTAGTGCGCTCATCTGTACACCCAAGCTGCAAAGCTAATTTATCCACAAGTGAGATTTTCTTCATGTCTTCTGCATATTCAATCTCCATGAAACCAAACAGCTCCACTATCTGTGGCTTAGTGAGCTTCACAAGTCGACATCGAGTCACCTCTTCTGCCATGAACTCTTCAGCAAAGTCAGTCATTTTGCCTGATACAAAGTTAAATCAAACTAGTCAAATGCCAGAGCAGGCTAAACCAAAAAACATTCAAAATGCAATATCCTAATCGCCAAAGCTGCTCCACACAGAAAATAGTTGCAATTGCCAATGCACAAAATTTTCCAGCATACACTTGACCTAAACAAACAAAAAGGCTGTTATACCTCCTAATAGACCAATCACGCTCGAGGCAGCGCTACAATGCCATTCAAAATAAGTTTAATAGGACTTGGCAAACAAAACAGCTCAGCCTACTTCAAACAGGCGCCTTGGTACCCAGACCATAGGCTACAACGGAAAAGTCCACCGGAGCAAATAAGGCTACAGAAATTGTTTGGTTACCACCAACACTTTACACCTGAAAACTGCAAAGCGAGAGCAAAATAAACGACGTTACTTTCGCAGAGCGACACCAAAAAAACGCCCCATATGAAATCGCTAAACAACTGTTTACACAACTTTACAAAACACGTCTGCACACAAAACACTTCGTAACCGAACTACTTACCACAATACACTACAGGGAACAAACACTTGATCCCGGACGAGCCCCCACTTGTTACGACCGAGGGTTAATTTAACTAGCGGCCCACACCGCAGCTACGCGAATGCCAAACACAAACGCAAACAAATGCCAGCCTATCTAAATCAATACAAAACACACGCTCGTAAGTCTAGGGGGATTTTAATAGCTAGACAGCCCTCAGTGTAACTTACCCTGCGTGTCTGTGATAACGTGGACGTGAAGCTATGTCTGTAGTGTGGGTAATGGTGTGTGTAACTAATGAAGGCCACAAGAGAAGATCTTACCAGTCCCGAAGGCGAGTGGGTAAACCGGGCCAGCACAGGTCTTGCTCTTCCCGTCGAGAGCGGCCAGCTCTCTTCGTTGTTCGGTTTCAGTTCAAGTTTTGTTTAAAGGAAATGTCCGGTGCCAGACTCAACGTCGTAAATAATAAACAATAACGATATCTCCGGAAAAGGGCGAATGTAGTATAGGTTCAGGTGAAAGCGTCTCTCTCTTCTTCGGTCGCGACACACTCTGGCGTCTTCTCGCTTCTCTCAGGTGTCCACCTGTAATCAATTGTTGAAACCTCGCGCCGGCCCCGCCCAGCAATCAACTGGTGCTCGAGCAGCCTTCAATCAGTATGTGGTTACCCTAACCTGACCATAACATAATCCTAACCCCTAACTGCTCCCAGCGAGCTGGCTGTTGCCTTGCATGGTTGACACTTCCGTCTGTGTATGAATGGGTGAATGTGAGGCAATAATTGTAAAGCGCTTTGAGCGGCCACTGGTCTGAAAAGTGCTCTATGAATGCAGTCCATTTACCATTTAAAAACAAAACACATTCTCTAACATACTTATTTGCAGCAAGATGCATGTTTTGTCTACAATATACCACCTAATGCTATTTAGAAAAAAAGAAACAGAAAATATAAGCCAAACTTTATGTTTACTTTACTTTATGAACTTTAAGTTATACATTTTTATTTATTTCTTGATGTCCATCATTTTTTCTGTTATGTGTCTACCCGCCTTTGAGTGTCTTTTTTTAAATACCTTCTCTGGCAGGTTTTTGGCCTGTAGCCAGTCCTGAAAACAACCTAGAGTGAGAGTAGAGAGAGAGAGAGAGAGAGAGAATAAATTATATATGAGTCTCAGTACATTCATTTATTAACATGAATAATTACAGGTAATTTAAACCTGTACCTTATTAATTTATGCATTTGTTTAATGGCCTTGGCAATATAGATATCAATTAAAAAAGACATTTATAAGATTAGTTCAGATTCTTACCCATATAGTGGTATTTGCTGCTGCATGCAAGTGTAATAAATGCACCAAGTTTGGTCCATTGAGTCCTTCCCTGTTCTGATAGTAGGAACTTCAACTGGAATGTGCTGCTCCAAAATGAATGAAGTAGATATAGACTGGAAGAAAACATGATTTTGAGCGGCGAGTTGGCGACCAAAACTGAAAATCATTTTAAGGGATAAACAACATGTTTGTTTTGGGTTCACTTTCATTGCTCTTTCTAGCACCGTGGCTTCCAAAATGGCAGAACTGTTTTCGTAGCCCTGCCACTGTGTCACCCCGTAGACTGAATATGGCACCGGGTCGCTGCTCCATAGTGACATAGTGGCAGTGCTATGGCAGAAAATAGTTAGGCCATTTTGGAAGCCAGGGGACTGAAAGGAGCGATGGAAGTGAAACTTAAACAAATGTGTTGTTGTGCATCCTTTACATGTTTTTTTTCTTTTTCTTCTTTACTCATTTTGGAGCAGTACGCTCATAGGCGGTTTTACCATATGGCCTAAGTAGACAATTGCCTGGGGCCTCGTCAGCCAAAGCGCCTCCTAATTTGTGCGTGTTTTTTTTAAATCTATCATTGTTCCTTTCTTGTCACTCCAAACGAATGATAATCTGTAATAGATATTAAATAAATAAGTCTACATGTAAATGTGGGCCTATCCAATTAAATATCTTTATTTGCCAATATTTATTATCACCCACATTTCACATTCAATGGACTATTCCACCTAGATCTTCCTGTAACGTTACTCATGTACCTTTGCATGCTGCATTTGCACCAAATCAAATGATGTAGAAAGTCGAGTTAGCGATCAGAGACAGACAGTCACTACCATGATGAAGAAGTGGATTTTAGAAAAGAAAGAGGAAGAAGAAAGATACCCAGTTTCAGAAAAGTTTGCCTAAACTGACCAGATTTTTTAATAAAACAGCCAGAGACTCCACATCAGAGCCGGAGGACCAACAAGTAACTAACGTTACAACAGGCATAACATTAGTTGAAGAGGCTGAGCTAGCTAACGTTAGGTTTTTAGGTTAGCTAACGTTAGGTTCACTTTATTTGAATGGGTGTGCATAAGACTGACATGATGCTGTCATAATCATGACATGACACCTGTCATGACACTTTATGAATGCTTATGACAGTCGTCATTAAGTGTCATTCGGTAAATGATGTCACTTTTAATGCCAAGTTGACATTGTTTGAGATGTCTTTGTTATGACAACTTGACATAGACCAGTCATAAACATGACATAGAAGACCTTATTATCAAACTTTGAAAATCTATTTAGCTTTATGTCTTAATGTGACATTAAACTGTCATATCGATATATGCCTGAATTGGCATCTCAGCCATCTTATTTTGAATTACAGAGTGTAGTTTGAAATCTCTTAACCACAACCCCATATACCCAACACCATAGTGCATACACTAAACAACAATCAGGAAAAGCAGTGCAGGAGCGCATTTTTAGCCATACTGTGGCACCGACGCTCCAAACTAAACAATCAAAACAGCCCTGTAGCAGTACACTCCTTGAGTATTTGGTTAAAAGTTCATTGCTCACCGGCTGCCTCTCCAACGTTTGTAGATGCTCTTGTTTTCTGCACGATTTCTTGGTATTTCCAAGCAGGTTTCTTTGTGCCACATTCAGCACAGCACTTTTTTCATCAGCGTGAGTTTAATTAGGCACCTGTCCTTTCGCTGCCGTCACATGCATAACGTCATCACACTAATTGCCTGGATTGAACTCGCCATCTGCAGTCCCGTTTGCAAAGTGAATCATTCTGACCTATTTTAGTTGTTTTCTTTTTAAAGTGCTTTTTCTTCCCTAAAAGACATGACAAAAGACGTTTGACGTGACAAAAATACCAACATGTTTTCCACTTGCTTGCTTTTAAATAAAGTTGTGTGCAGTTATACAGTACGATTATTAAAAGTGTTCAACGTGCTTGTAAAAATTATATTTTAAAGACTGATTATTACGGTGTTGTACTCCATACAACTGATTATTATGGTGTTGTACTCTATACAACTGATTATTACGGTGTTTTACTCCATACAACTGACGTTGCTCTTTTTTTTGCAACCAAATCTTCCTTCTCTGTGTTTTTCTCTGTTCCTCGCTCATGTTCAGGTTGCGGTCGGCGACTAGCGGGGCGGGGCCTGCGGGGTTGGGGCCTGCTTTGGTTGGTTGATATACTGATCCAGAATGATTGTGATTGGTGGTTCGTTGTACATGCAGAGCCTGCATGTCACTCATAGCAACAAACTCTGTGTATCCAAGAACCTTTAAAACTGAGTAAATTATGTTATATCAGACAGACTTCTCTTGTAGATAAGTCATGGAAAATGAGAACCGTGAGAGTTTTCCTTTTGTATTAACCCTTAGTGAAATGTTTACCCATCTCCCTCACACTTAATTTGGCCAAATGTGAGTTTGGGAAGGCCGTTGTTACATATTTGGGTAAACAGGTTGGACAGGGTTGCGTTAGCCCCGTCTCTGCCAAGGTGCAAGCTTAGATATCCCAGCTAGTGCTTTTGAGGCTGCCAAAGCTCTCCTCTGCAGTGCCCCTGTGCTCGACGCTCCAAATGTCACCCATCCTTTTAAGCTGGAAGTTATGCTAGCACTCATGGAGCGGGCGCAATGCTTCTGCAGGAGGATGACCGTGGCATTGATCATCCGGTTGGATATTTTTCCAGAAAGCTTAAAAAATACCAGTTGCATTATAGCACCATTAAGAAAAAAAGGCCTTATCCTTGCTATTAGCGTTACAACACTTCGCTGTGTATATTTTGTATATTGTGACAACCCCAGGGAAAGGGGGAGGTGTCACCAAACCAACTGTCTGTTTGGACCACCATGGGGAGGGAGAAGTCTGGCGTCACCAGCACCGGATCGGAGCAGAGGGCGTCTTTTAGGGCCAGGAACGCCCTTTCTACTTCCGGGGTCCACTTCATCCGGTCCGGCTGCTGGTTCCGGGTGAGTTCGGTGAGGGGGCCTGCGAGAGAAGAGAAGTGGGGGACGAAACGGCGGTAATAACTGGCTTAGCCCAGAAACACTCGTACCTGTCGTTTGGTCTGGGGCCGGGGCCACCCGTGGATCGCCTCGACCTTCCCTACCTGGGGTTTCATGCAACCCCGCCCGATGGTGAATCCCAGGTAGTTGGCATCTCGAAGGCCGATGCAACACTTTTTGAGGTTGGCAGTGAGCCCCGCCTCCTGCAGAGCTTGGAGTACCGCATCAACCTGGGCCAGGTGGGCCCCCCACTCCTCCCCGTGGATGACGATATCGTCCAGGTACGCTGCCGCATACTTTTGGTGGGGCCGGAGTACCTGGTCCATCAGCCGTTGGAAGGTGGCTGGGGCCCTGTGCAACCCAGAACGAGAGCCAGCGATACTGGAACAGCCCGTCGGGGGTTGCGAATGCAGTCTTCTCCCTGGCTTCGAGGCCGAGGGGCACCTGCCAGTACCCTTCAGTTAGGTCAAGGGTTGAAATGAATCGGGCTGTGCCCAACCTCTCAATGAGCTCGTCCACTCGGGGCATGGGATAAGCGTCTAATTGGGAGATACTGTTCAATTGGCGGAAGTCACTTAAAAACCGGACCGTTCCATCTGGCTTGGGCACGAGAACGATGGGGCTACACCACTCGTTCCTTGACTCTTCTATAATCCCAGCTTCTATCATCTTTTTAACTTCCTCTTTAATGGCCTCCTTTCTAGCCTCTGGGACGTGATAGGGCCGCAGCTTTACCTTCTTTCCAGGCATTGTGAGGATGGGATGCTCGATGAGGGTGGTGTAACCCGGCTCGGTGGAGAATACCGGTCGGTGCCGCTGGAGCAGCTCGTTGAGGTCCTGTTTTTGGCGAGGGGTGAACTGCTCTCCCATGGGGACTGCTTCCGACTCCTTTGCTTGGGGTTCCTGGGGAAGAGAGAGAGAGAGCAGGGCCTCGTGGGCCACCCACTTCTTGAGGAGATTGATGTGATACATCTTGGTCTCCTGTTGTCTGCCTGTCTGCAGCACTCGGTAATTTACTTCGCCTACCCGTTCGATCACCTCATATGGCCCCTGCCACCGGGCCAGGAATTTACACTCTCCGGTGGGGACTAGAACCAGCACCTTATCACCCACCTGGAATTCCTGCGGTTACGTTCCCCTGTTGTAGACCCGGGCCTGCGCAGTTTGGGCCTCGGCCATGTGTTCCCTCACGAGGGGCCAGAGGGCAGCCATCCGTTCCCGGAGCCCCTCGACATGCTCGATCATTGTTCTATGGGGAGAGGGTTGCTGCTCCCATGCCTCTTTGGGCCTTCTGCTCAGCCGCTCCTCACCTCTGGAATTCCCTCCCAGACCACCTGAGGGCTCCTCAAACCTTACACTCTTTTAAGAAAGGCGTAAAAACCTATCTTTTTAAAATAGCCTTTTCTTAAATGCATTTTTGTGCTTGACTTTTAAACCTGTTTTTTTCTTCTTGTTGTACTCTGTAGCACCTTGAGACTGTTTTTAACAATGAAAAGTGCTTTACAAATAAAATATATTATTATTATTTATTATTAGATCCAGAAGTCCTCAGGGTCTCCGCCCATACAGCAACTCAAACGGGGAGAAACCTGTAGATGCTTGGGGCACTTCACGAATTGAAAACATTAGAAATGGGAGGAGCTGATCCCAGTTCCTCCCGTCAATCTCCATCACTTTCCTTAACATGCGCTTTAATGTCTGATTAAACCTTTCCACCAGGCCGTCGGTCTAGGGGTGATACACCGATGTGCGTAATTGTTGAATGCGCTTAGTGTTTACACATGTCCCGCATTATTTTGGACATAAAAGGGGTACCTTGGTCCGTGAGGATCTCCTCCGGGATGCCGATGCGTGTGAACATAAGCACCAGCTCCTTAGCGATGCCCTTTGAGGCCATGGTGTGGAGTAGAGATGGGATTTATGGCTCTTTGAAGGGAGCCGGATCTTGAGGAGCCGTTCTTTTCAAAGAGCCGTTCAAAAGACTCATTTATATTAATTTATTTTTAAGAAGCTAGCCTAGTGGTAACCCATTTTATCTGGGAAATAATCACTGGGAGGAATGATAGGGTAAGATTTGGATCTGCGCTTTCTTTGGCTCATAGTTGCGGTACTCTGCCTGCCTCTCCTCTCCGCCACGGACGCACTCACGTGAACAAACAAAGGGGTGTTCCCGCTTCTGACTGACATGTGAAATTTGCATATCAACATTCCACCACGAGTGCACTCTGCATGCTCTCTCCGTCTCAGTGGAGTAGGAGGAGGAGTTTGTGTGCGCATGCTGTGAGCGTGACAGCGATAACATTTTTTTTTAAAGAACGAAGAAGAAAATGAACGGCTCACCACTGCGACTCGGTTCTCATCGTTCATGTTAAAGAGCCGTTCAATAGATTCGGTTCGTTCGCGAACGTCACAACTCTAGTGTGGAGGGGTATGGCTTCTGGGTACCGGGTGGCATAGTCCAGCACCACGAGGATGTATTCGAACCCGCTGCTACTCTTCGGTAGTGGTCCCACCAAGTCCATCGTTATCTGGCTGAACAGGGTTGTAATAATGGGTAGGGGAATTAACGGGGCTCTTACGTGGGGCCGGGGTTCCACCATTTGGCAGTCGGCGCATTGCCGACAGTAGTCCTCCACAGCCTTCTTCACGCCGGGCCAGTAGAAGCGGGCGACCACCCGCTCGAGGGTCTTCTCCACTCCGAGGTGGGCGCCAAGCAGGTGACTGTGGGCTAACTGGAGGACAGAGGGGGAAAAGGGTCGGGGCACCAACAGCTGTTCCACCTGCTCCCTGGCCACCATTACTACCCGGTACAACAGTTGATTTTTGATAGCGAAGAAAAATGGGTGTGTGAGGGGTCTTACCCCGTTCATTGGCATCCCGTCCACCACGGCCACCTGGCTCAGTGCGTTGGCGAGGTTGGGGTCCTCCAGTTGAGCGGCCCCAAAACGTCCCGTTTGTCTGGTCGGCATGGGTGTGGCGTCAGAGCCCAGGGGGAACATTTCAAGGAGGTCGTTGTCCTCTTCGGCAGGGGAGGGGGGGTCTGTCCTCAGGGCCTGCGATGTGTGCCTCCTCTTCTGCCCTCTCGGCAGCGGCACTGGCTGTGCCTTCTGAGAGGGGTTCCATGGAACCCTCCGCATCCACTTCCTGGAAGCCACACAGGGGGGTGCTGCGGCGGGGCTTCCGGCTGTGGTGTAGGCTTCGGGCTCCGTCCCAGACCGCCAGGGATCGCCAGAGGGTGGGGAACAGGGCCGCGTCATGCCCTATCAACACCTCCATGGGGAGGTCCGGGACGAGGCCAATTGTCCCCTGGAACACCCCCTTAGTGGTCTGAATTTCGACCCGGGCCGTGGGGTATTGCCGGGTCTCCCCGTGGATACAGGTTACAGCTATTTTGTTGGGGAGGTGGGGACCTGGGGCATACTCGGGTCTTGCCAGCGTCACTGCGCTGCCTGAGTCTAGGAGTGCGGACGCATCCCGGGGTCACTTGACCGGGGTCACTGGGGTGGAGCCGTCCGTTTGGCCCCAGCAGACCGTAAGGAGGCCACAGGGCTTTCGGGGGTTTAGGTCAGAGGAGGCAGAAGGCATGGACATGTCCTGGCGGTGGGGGCATGCCCAGGATAGGTGCCCTATGTCGCCATAGGTGTAACACCTTCTCACCTCGGCCGGCAGCACCTGACGTTCCACTAAGACCCGCCGGAAGAAGGAAGGAAGGAAGAAGACAAGAAATGTGAAGTGTTTATGTGAACTGTTTATTTTTAAAAATTTCATGACTCCTATTGTGTGTAATTATTGGGTGATAGCTCAATAATTAGGGGCTGGTGTGTAGGAGACATGAAGGCATGATGTGTAGATAGATAATTTTGTAATTTATATGTGGGTTATTTTGGTTGTTATATTTTGTTCTTTTTGTTGTTGTTTATTTTTGATATCACAGGTCACGGAATATGGGCGGTAACATCTAATTAATATATTCACCTGTGCACTGGCACAGCGGGGGAAGTAACAAAGAGAGAGAGGGTGATTGACTGGGAGGCCGTATTTTTTTGTTGATTGCTGTTTTGCTTTTGATCGCTGTGATTGATTTTTCCATACTTTAAGCACATTATAAAAAGTTGTTTTTCTTCTTTAATAAAATCCTTAAATGCATTTTTTGATTGCAGCACATATTTTGTTAGTACAGCATGTCAGACAATCAGCAAACACCCCACGCTTAGCCTCTCAGCGACTGCTTTGTTTTCTTAGTCGCTACACAGTTGTTTTGTTTTAACACATTCAAACTATGAAAATGATACTCCTCTTCTTACACCTGCAACCCTTTGGCTGTTTTCAAATGATCAAAATGCAAGGTCACATTACTGGGTCTGACATGTTCACTCTTGACTGTATGGCAGTGTGTGTTTTACTGTAATCTCCAGTGATCCTGACATGGGCCCAACAGTGAGGAGGACCACCACATTGTCCGTCCAGGGTCCTCAGGAAGAACAATTAAGACACCAAACTGATGAAGACGCGCACAGAGCACAAAGCTCAGAGCCAGACAATAACCAGAAAATAACACCAGTTAACTCTGACCGGGTCTATAGGTTTTGTTGAGCCGGATCGTGAACACAGAGCCTGGCTATGTTAAGCCTCCTTTGTCCTAAAGCCCTCAGGTCTACTCTTCATGTAATAACTGCGCCACCCTGTGGCTAAACATCAGCACTGAAGTCATAACTTCACAAGTTCTCATTTTCAATGATTATTAACACTATTATTGTGATTTGAAGCCGTGTCAGTCTTGACTGTGCATGATGGGGACCTCTGCTGGTGACTTTATATATGCTCTTTGTTTAGGCAGGGAATGTAATTCGGGTAAAAGTTTTCCACAATGTGCATTCACACACTCAGCTAAAAATAATAATAGCAATAGTTTCACTTGACTAAAATAAATGTGAACCATACATGGGTGTAGAAAGAGAACGGTAGCCTATAATAGTGTATGATAAGTTTTTTTTAAAACTTTATTATGCATGATAATAACTTAGCACGCTACTTTTATTTTGAAGTTGTTACAGGTTACTTCCGCTTCCGGTCTGTCCGCCGTCATATTAATAAATGAGAACCAAAAAACGAAAAAGGAATTTGCAAAAAACAAATTTGGGCCGTTATTTGATTTTGGTTTTTTCGTTTTTTGCTGAGAGCAAAAACCGTTTTTCTGTTTTTGGTTTAAAATCAAAAAAGGAAAAGAGGACACTGTTTCCGTTTTTTCATATTTTGGTTTTGACAGAAAAACGGATTATACTTTGATACCCTGACCAACAATGCTGCTGTCATCAACAGTTGAGTCCCCAATGGTTGTCAGCTTTGCTTGAATGTTGTTGAAGTGCTTCTCAACATTTCCAGAGCTGCATGGGCTGGAGAAGATGACAGTGCAGCTGAGGAGTATTTCATCTAACTCCCCAACTGAGCTAGCGGATGTCAACAGTCCAAACACATGCATGGCCAGCTTGTAGTTCTTGGGCGCACTATGAGAGAAATACAAATTATTGCATTGTCATAGTAAGCACTTGTTGCCAGTAGTATAGATATTCTAAAAAAAATGTTTTCACTTACTGCTTTTTGCACAAACGTTTCGCATTTTTCATTATGTGACAGACAGCGGTGGAGGATAGGATGGCTGAAGTCTTGAACAGTTAATATGTTGTAATAACTGTGGAGCAAGGCATTGTGGTTTGTTTTGCAGAAGGCCATTGATATGGCCTGCATGAGGACCATGGAGCCATCACATATAACCATGAGTGGAATGATGTTTTTTTGCCCATATTGTTTGGCATGATCTGTCTGAAAAGAACTGAGAAAATAAAGGACAGAGGCCATTGTGTGGTCACGGGTCACATAAGTAGCAACAGGAAAAGGAGAGGAACCCTTCTTTGGGGTTCTGACCACCAGCTCATACACATAAAAAGGACCCTCACTGTGTTTTGTTTTCTTGAGAATGCTTCCAGTTGCGTCTAAGTAAACTGTCTTCTTGTGATCGCTTGTGGAATATTCCAATGCTTCTCTTGGACCAAAGCATCACACCCTTTGGATGAAGTAACACTTTTTGAAGAACTTCATCTGGTTCATCTGTTTTTTCCTCTACCATCTTCAAGAGACTAAGAGTTTCATTTTTATGTCTTCTTTTCTTCATTCTTTCTTTCCAGGAAATTGATTTAAGAACACCTGATGATGGTGCTTCATCTCTACAGCCTGACTCAACCCCTGATTCCTCCTGATTCCAAGTTTTTCCAAGCTTTGTAGATGGAGTGCCCTTGGAAGAGTGTTTTGAAGTTGCTGGTGTATTTTCTTTTGATTGTCTGCTCTGACAGGTCGCCTTTGCAGCTCTGTTTTACTGTGCACAACATTGTTGCCTCTGAAGGACATGTGTGCTTTAAGTGTGGTCTCACTGTGCACGACGACATCAACACCTACTGGGCAGTCAATGAACAAGCAATAGCCAGAGTGTTTAAAAAGAGGTGCATTCCTTGTTGACCCACGAACTTTGACCCTGTGTCCTAAAAATGCAAAACTGCAATGTGGATGGATTTCGCGAATACTGGCTGAAATTATGTTCGTCCATTGTAGTCCCTTGAAGTAGTCCTTGATTTGAGTTTTCTGTAGTTGTATCCAAGCAGTGAGAGGAATAAAAAAAGACGGTGGTGCAGGAAGACTCTGTATAAAGAATTCTTCTTTGTCATGAGGGACATAGTCTTCATTATCACTCCAACTGTCACTGTCGTCTTTTTGGACCTGCAAGACAAAAGTAGTAATTTAGGAGACTGTATTTTGTTTGTAAAGTAGTTAGCCACATTTTCTTGTGTAATAATTTCAGATTTAACATTTGCGATGGTTTTGTAATAATGGCTACTGCAGTATACATAGTTCTACATGTGTACCATATGTATTAAATGTACATAATGATAATAACTTAGGGTTAGGGTTATTCCTTACATCTTCCTCTGGCTGGGCATTTGTCATCCCCTGTGCAACTTCCACTTTGAAATCTTCCTCCTCTTATGTATAAGTCATTCGGCATTGCATGTTGATTTCCATCTTCTTCCTTTAGAAAAAGTTCACTCTCGTGTGTCTTCTTCCTCTTGTGCGGCTTCCATCTGTGGTGTATCTTCCTCTTTTTGAAACATTATTGAAACATTTTAGTCACCTTTGATTCTTTATTTCCATCCTCTTGTCCAAATTCTTTCTCTTTTAAACCTCTGTCTTTTACATCATCCTCTTTTTTGATGTCATCATTGTGTACAACTCTCATGTCCTGTGCACCTTCACACTCTTGTATTAAGTCTTTTGCCTGTGCATCCTCTCCTGTTATATCCTTTTTATTTTGTATATTGCATATATTCTGTTCATCTTCCTCCTCTGGTACAACGTCTGGTACATCATTGTTGTCCACAACAGTGTCAGACTGTGCTGTATCTCCACCTGAAGCCTGATGTTCATGACATACATGACATCAAGTTTTAGTTATTTAATAGTCATTTTTAAGTGCAAAAACAAACAACATATTACAGAGACTATATCACAACCCAGCAATAACAATAGATGGACATTAGTGTTTCAGAATGTTATAAACAGTTTAATCCTAATATACTAATAAACAGACAGACAGACAGACAGATTTGACATACCTTCATACTTCGGATGTGTGCCCTCTTCAGTAGACCCCACAGCCTATTGGTTTCTCTAATAGGTCTCTACTCTCTATACGCCCCCCTATTTCTCTCTCTCTCTCTCTCTCTCTCTGTCTCTCTCTCTATTCCTATCTCGCTCTCTATTCCTCTCGCTCTAATCCTCTCTCTATTTCTCTATTTCTCTCTCTCTCTCTCTCTCTCTCTCTCTCTCTCTCTCTCTCTCTCTCTCTCTCTCTCTCTCTCTCTCTCTCTCTATATATATATATATATATGTAACGGAGTAGATCAATGTCTGTTAAAGTATGATAGAAAAAGGTGCAACAGCGCTATCTATTGGCGCAGTGGTTGGTGTGGGTTCTGCACAGAGGAAAGAGGACTTCACTGTGGTAAGACGCCCTCTTGTATGGTCCGGGATAATTAATTAATTTCTTATAGTTCCAGATGTTTATACTTTATATTTTGCCATGTCAAGTACTTACTGTGACCTATGCTAACAGTTTTGAGCAATTACTGTGACTTATCAGACCGCAAAATGATGTTTAGAGAACGATGTTAAACTAGCTTAAATGTTTTCCCTCGTGTCGCGTGTTCAGATTGTCCCGAGATTGATGCTAACTTCCCCTCACCACTGTGGCTGTATACTGTGTTGCAGGTAATATGTTGTGCACTTTTTATGTAACTTTTCATGATGTTTATTTGAATACCAGTCTGTGAGCAGCCCTTTTAATTGCTCGAATAAATGACTCACATTTGTTAATGAGCTTAATGTTAATAAGCTACTTGTGATTTTTACACTTCTCATGTTAAATGTTGAAAGTGCTCTTAAAAGACATTTCATGTTATACAATGGTTATGTGGGGATTTTTCACTTATGATTTATGAGATAATAATATACACTATACGATCACACTAGGATGTAACTTTTATTTTAATTTTATATGGACAGGTTTCTGTATTTTATTTCATTTTATTATTAATTGACACAGAGGAAAGAGGACTTCACTGTGATTGTCCCGAGATTGATGCTAACTTCCCCTCACCACTGTGGCTGTATACTGTGTTGCAGGGAAGAACTGTAATAAAATACCCCATAATCCACCTGGTCGTCATCTGTGGTCTGTAGAAGCAACGGCAGTGTGGAGCTGCATCTCACAGATAGCTGTGACCCGTCACATATATATATATTAGTGGTGGCCGTCATCGGCGTTAACGCGCTGCGATAACGCAAGACTCTTATCGCGTGATAAAAAAATGATCGCCGTTAATCTATTCTCAAAGTTGGGTTGGGAGCTGGGTCTATACTGGATTTCCACCAAGGAAGGTAAGCGCCGCGGAACGGCTGCGCTGCGGAACGGCTGCTAATTCCAAGATTACAGTTAGATTAATCTAGATTAAACAAATTCATCTATGCCCACCACTATATATATATATATATATATATATATATATATATATATATATATATATATATATAGAGAGAGAGAGAGAGAGAGAGAGAGAGAGAGAATATAATATTCCTCTCTCTCTCTCTCTCTCTCTCTCTCTCTCTCTCTCTCTCTTTCCGCCGCCTTCTGGCGGCGGAAAGGTACTAGATGATTTCTATGGACTCGGTGTGAGAGACAATCTTCTAGTTACCGTGAGGATTGTGTTTCTACTGCAACGGGCTGAAGAATACGCATTAAGAAAGATACAGGAGGGGACGAAAACAACGGTTTCTTTACATTTTTATTTTTTCATTTCTTATTCTCGATCGTTACCACCGCCAAACTGAAGTTCATCGTTGTGATTTTGGCCGCCGGGATGGTGGCCTTCATCGGAGCCGTTATCTGTATCATCGCCGCCGTGCACACCGGATCCTCTAAGGTTGTACCACCACAGCAGCCGGCGGCGGACAACCAGTCGCTGTATGCGCAAACCCCGGCGTCGCGGGGCTCCGTGGCCCGGGCCGGACCGCTGGTCGGAGCTCTCCACGGTTCTGAAACCCCTCAGTCGCCGACTTTCAAGGCGGGACTCGGGGTCACCGGACTCACCGGACACCACCCGAGGGTCAACCGACTCATCTGCACGCCGATCCCCGCGGGGGAGTGCAACCCGAGAAACTTTCAGCAACAAGCGGCGGACGAACCGTCGTCGCTGTCCGCGGCAGGGGAGGACAACTCGGGGTACCTCCGCACCGCAGCGGAGGAGCTACGACAAACCGTCCAGCAGCAGAAATACCAGATTATCACTGATCAGCGGACCATTACGGAGCTATCGGGTAAACTGTCCGAGTGTGAGAGGGAGCAAGGCGGGCGTAGGAACTCGGAGAGGCGCGGGAGCGTGGCGGGGATGCTTGGGGCCAAAGGTAGTGGCACCGCCTCTGCTGCGGGGGGGAGGAGGCAACACGACCGGATCATGGTGCGGGACAGCCCGGCCTCTGCCCCCGACAGTGTCCACCTGCTCACCATCCGGGCTGTAGACGAACTGGAGCAGGCGATCACCCAGCTCAAAGACCGCATAGAGAAAATAGAGGTAGGCCGACGTGTTTATAGGCTACTTTCAATCAAAAATACGTAGAAAACAAACTCTTATAGGTCTATATAGAATTCTGAAATAAATAAATCATGTTCATATACATCGTATTCATGGTTCGCTTGAAAAGCCACTTCGTATCTTAACAAAGCCTGGAAAACCTTGAATGTGAATATGAATATTCATGAGTTAGCGCGGGAACAGCAGTGCGAATGTCCCCACTTCAGCAGGCGCTAATACGATCTCAATAACATTGACCCGCTGGCACACACGCTCGCACACACACACGTAGCCTGTTTTAGCTCAGCAGATAGCATCTATAATTCAGAGTTACTGACACACACACGCACGCACGCACGCGCGCGCACAAACATACAGCTCTCTCTACTATGGAGGACTAAAAGTGCCAAAATTAAATAAATAAATACACCATTAAATAATTACTTAAATGTGTCATTAATTAATTAAAATTGGAATTAAATACTTAAATGTGTCATTAATTCATTAAAATACCGATTAATTTTATGTCAAAACACATATATAATCATTTCACTATTTAATTAATTTACATTTACATTTCATGATTTACACTTCATGATCCTGTGTTGCAGTGCCTCATGAATTGTCAAACTGTCAAACTCGCCTATCAAAGTTGGTAGGCGGATCCTAATGCCTGATTGGTTACTCTGCGCATCAAGTCAAAGCAAATTAATTCTAGATAATGGATTGATGCAGAGCTAGTTCCAATACACTGGGTGGCGCTATTCCCCTCTACGTTGGTTTAGATACTCTATTAAACAAAACTGTCTGGTCCTGCTTCCACATCCTCTGCTAAGTCTAAAACGTCTCTCACCAACTCTCTAGAAAGTTCATGAAGATCCTCCATTTTCTCTATCCAGGCACTCTACTTCAGACCAAAGCAATGGATCAGACTAGATTAGCGTTAGCCCCACCCACTGACTTTGATGGGCGAGTTTGACAGTTTGACAATTCATGAAGCACTGCAACACAGGATCATGAAATGTAAATGTAAATCAGGAAAGGTAAATGTAAATTAATTAAATAGTGAAATGATTATATATGTTGTTGTTTTTTTTACATAAAATGAATCTGTATTTTAATGAATTAATTACACATTTAAGTATTTAATTCCAATTTGATGAATTAATGACACATTGAAGTCATTTAATGGTGTATTTATTTATTTATTTAATTTTGGCACTTTTAGTCCTCCATACTCTACTACCATGTTGTCTCTATGGGTGTTTTATATGTAGGGCAAAGTAGTAGAGATGCTTTTCAGTCATATATTCTTTCTATGGAATATATGACTGGAATAAAAATGGCAAATGGGGGCGGATTCCAATCGATAGACTTTCCTTAAACATGTCTATATCTTACACATCTTTTAGCTATTCCTGAAATATAAATCTATACATGTTTCAGCTATACCTTATCTATACCTTACTATGGTCCCCAGGGTGGAGCTTCCAGCTACACCCTGAATCTATATCATACCTTACGTACATTTACAGCATATTGTGTTGCATGTGGATGTATGAAATGTACTTTGTAAATTAAATTTGATTTGAAAGCTAAAACAAAACACCACTACAATTAATATTTACCTTATTTCTATACCTCAAATCATACAAAGGTTACAGCCATCTATAACTTAAAATTATATACATGTGTACACATTCACTTTACATCTATAACTTCAATCTATAGCTTAAATATACACTACACCTACTGTACACTGCTTGCATTCTGCCTCCAAGTTGCATAGAAAAACACCCCCAGTGCCATCAGCAGAGATGTATAAAGTACTGGAGACCAAGACTTGAGTAGAAGTACAAGTACTATATCAAAAAAGTGACTTGAGTAGAAGTAGAAGTGTTCTTTAAAAACCATACTTAAGTGGAAGTACTAAAGTATTCAACATGTTTTGTACTTAAGTATTGCAAGTAGAAGTATTTTAAAATGTACTACTCAAGTACTGAAAGTGAAAGTACAAGTGTTGTGTTATGTGTAGGCAGTGGCGTTTCTGCATGTAAAATACAGGTGGGGCTAGGCTAATTTTTTATTTTTTTAAATGACGTACCAGTGTCCGTGACGTCACCCGTTTGTTTTCACAGTCGTGGTGATCTTTGTAGAGGTTGACTCCGCCTGTTCCCGGCTATCCTGCACAACACAGGACTGTATGTAAAATCTAGTTCAACATCTGACCTGTGGAAGGCAGTAATACGCTAAACGGCTCTAAACCTATCAGTACACCAAGCTTATGTGGAGGGGGTATTAGAATATATTCAAACAAATTACGGGGCATTTTAAATTTGTTTGAAATTCATTTTTGGAAAAAGTTACAGCCCTAATATATTACAAATAAAATTGGTAATTTTCAAAAAAGCTAAAGTATTTCAAAATAGAGATTGAGCTTTCTTCATTGGTCTAACTTACGTGTCAGTGTCCCACCATGCTGTTTGTAGCCCTGGCTTGGTGTGTCCCATTCTCTATTCAGCCCTCAGCTCCACCACAAGGAACTGTGGATAACCAGGACAGCAGGCAGGTACTGGGGCTCAACCATTACAAATAAAATATACTTTAACACTATTCAGTATGCTGGGCTTTTGGTTTTTGAACTAAGTGACTGTTATCCATGTATCATATATATTTAATTAATAAAGTACATTAGTGCAGCTTTTAATGTTTTATTGCTGACATCAAAACATTGCAATAATGAAAGTATAGTTTTTAAACTTTAAACTAAGCTTCCGCAAACCAAAATGACACTAGTGCAAACAGCTGTAAGAGCCTATAAGAACCCAATATCATGTTACCATGGAGACCTCCCATAGGCCTCGGCAGTGTCCTGGAGGAGAAATCAAAGATAGTAGCTGTGAAAGAAAAGATTCAGAATGGCCTGTCTTGGTTTAAAGCCCACTCACCACGACAAGGTGCAGGCCAGGAGTGGGGACATATAAGACGGGACAAACATAAACAGACACAACATTGACAAGAACAACGCTTAACTGTCACTGTGTTACGGCAGAAGGTACCGCAGCACAACCACCATCTGTGATTTACAGGAGACATCCGTTGTCTCGTCGGCCTGTACAGCAACACATGATGTCTCGTCCACTTTGTTTGGCTGTCCCTGTCCACTTCATACATGCAGTCTAATAGTTGGTCCTGTATGGTGATGTCCCTTTGAATACGGGCTGAGCGTCATAGTGCCGCTGAAGCCGAGCATCGCCCTCACACATCGTCTCAAAAATACACCGGAATATCCCCGGATTCAGACCGCCGACTCGTCGTGACCCCGCAGTGCTGTCTCACATTTCCCACACAGTTTAATACAAGTGATGATCCGACCGACTACATACCTGTTTTCGTTTGCGTACCTCCGACATGCTTGTTAGCAACTTCTCACACGGCGCACACGTGAGGACGAAGTCACTCGAGTCATGACTCATCACGCGCGCCGCACACTACAGCCAATAGCTGCGAACAATGAAATTACGCTGTAGCGGAACGAACCATATATGTCCATAGCAGTGCCGGTGGGGATAGCCCTACCATAGGAAAAATATTTTTCTCCGTCCACTTCAATGGAGAACATTCTGAGCATGCGCATTTCAATTTTTCAAGTCCCAATACACACTACCATTAGACAGGTGGGGCTAGCTCCACTTAAAGCCATTTCTAGCCCCACCAGACGAACTCAGTCTGAAGAAGCAAGCTAGGGTCGACTAAAAATGAACTAAAAGCGCCAAACTTATTATTTTACAGTACTTTATGGGGAGATTTTTTAGAAATATATATATTTTAAAAAAAATTATATATAATTTTTTTTTTTTTTTTTTTTTTTTTTTTCTTGTGAGAGTAGGTGGGGCTCTGCCCCACCTGCCCCTAATGACCAGTCACCACTGTGTGTAGGCTATATTAACAGGGATACAAACACATGTATGGTCAAAATAGAGAGAGCTAGTTGAAGCGCATATTCTGATTAATTCTGAGTGTATTTTGATCATTAATTAGTAAGTCATTTAATATTTTGAATGGGTAAAACATTTGATTTTTATTTCATTAGGTGTTCAGCTGTTCAATCTGATATAGCTAATACTAGAATTGTCTATAGGCCTGTAGTTTAACTTATTATTTGGTAGATTTGTCTTATTAATATGTAATTAATAGCACCTTAATATTTGCTGAAAGCCTTTCATGATTCTTGAAATAATAGGTGTAAGTTCAGATATTAACACAG
The DNA here is from genome assembly GCA_030340625.1 of Merluccius polli. Classification (NCBI taxonomy): domain Eukaryota; kingdom Metazoa; phylum Chordata; class Actinopteri; order Gadiformes; family Merlucciidae; genus Merluccius; species Merluccius polli. The sequence goes on from JAOPHQ010005980.1 coordinate 63,474, forward strand.
TGTATGAGCCTATTAAAATAACGCCTGTCTCTTTAAGACACGTCTTCCAGGGCTCTGGTAGCGAACAATTAAGCAGGTGAGCACTAATCAAAGCAACTTCGCATAAGAGTCTCAGGGCTTCGTGAACAAGTACAGACCTGTGTTAGTGTTACACACTTAGTATAGGTCTGCTTGAATGGCTTTCTTGGTCCGTGTACGAAGTGTAATTCATTTACAGTTGTTCACGTTGTATAATGAAAAAGGCCAGTTTAGGGGGTATTGCCTAATTTCATTGTCCGAGACGTGCAATGCAATTCAGCGCGCCAAAGCGTCAGCTTGTTCCATTATCCAAGTTGTACAATGAAATTTGAACAAGGAAGTCAAGAGCTGGAAACAGAGACAGCTCGCCTTCAAAGTAAAGCAAGGTAAAAGTTGCGCGTTTTTAAGTGTGTTCGTTGCAATGGCTGCAGGAGTCAATTTAAGGAGAGCAAAACAAAATAAATAAACAAATAGCCTAAATAATTAACATAATTCATAGCTGTCAGTCATACAGTCATATTTCTGCCACTTTCCCACAACTGATTGTGAATAAATTGCAAATGGTAGCAAACACTGGAATTATTATAGAGTGCTGTGATTCATGTAGGCATGTCATGATTAATTTATAGGGATGCTCCGATCAATCGGCCGCCGATCGTTATCGGCCGATATGGACCCTAAACAGGTTGATCGGTGGGCTCTCAAAGTGCAGATCAGAAAAGCCGATCGCATATATATATATATATATATATATATATATATATATATATATATATATTTTGTATCCGAGACTGTTTTTCTGTGCGTGACGTAAATTATATGAGATTGTTTTGTTTTCCGCGCGTGACGTAAATTCAGGCATGCAAACTAGTCACCTTTCGGCGAAATTCGCCGTTTTGAAGACAAAATGTACCACTTGTGTGATTTGTGGAGATCTGTTGAGAAATGTTTTTTAGGTGGGGGGGGGGGGAGAGGCAAGCGGGCAGAGAGAAGACGCAGCATTCTGTCAGGCGGCACGACAAGCGGGCGCACTCCCGTGGAACTGACGCTTCCGTGCTCGTCGAACGCATGCGCGCGCTCGTGGGAGCCGTTGGAAGAGTTGAGAACTGTTAACATCTTTTTGACGCGGCGGTTGAAAAATCTGAATCGCGCTCCTCCGCCCGTCACTTCACACGGGGAGCGCAACGTGAAGCCGCGCGGCCAGCCGACAGCGCGAGCGGAAAGTCTTTACAGAGCCGGACGCGTATTTGTCCTCCTTTTAGAGAGCGCAATAGTAACACACCGCGCACCCCCACACTAATTAATTTACAAATTTCAACTTATTTATTTGATTAAGGCTACCTAATCGGTTACTTATTAGATTAGATTCAACTTTATTGTCATTGCTTGAGTACAAGTATGCTAAACTGCATTTTGTTGTCTCTGTACTTGTCTCTGTACAATGAATTAATTTAAATGCTATATAAATAAAGGCTAGTCACCTCTCAAATAAAGTTGTGAGTATACAATACAAACAAAATCTGAATCTATAAATAAATAATGTTGATAAACTTGATAAACATCATAATATAAAAAAAACATTCACCAACAATAACAATGATTTGACTACTCAATGCAGAGAATGTAGGTAGTAGTCAAATTGAAGAGGGGATGAACGATTTGAAATAGTGGTTAGCTTTACAAGCAGGTAAAACATAACGACGCTCTGATGGCAACAGAGAAAATTCACTTGAATTCAAGTCCCTTTGTTTCACTCCGGTGATGTTAGAACAGATTTTAACAATACTGTTCAGGCTGTTTCTGTCTTTTACTGTGAGGCTGTGAAACCAGCAGATAAAAGAAAAGCTCAGGAAACTCTCAATAAAAGATTGATAAAATATCACAATGGCTATAAATGGTCATATTAAGTAATATGGAAATATTTATATGAAACATTAAGTAGTTTAAGGGGTAAATGGGGTCTAAACTGCTCCAAATTGAAAAGCATGACTAAGGATAAGGTCACCATCAATATGTTGAACACATTTTGCCACTAAATATCCCTTAAAATATGTTTTAGTGATTTTATCCATCTTGGCTCTATATAGGCTGTGAGAAAGTACACATCAGTAAGTGCCTTGGCAGTGAGCAAGATAAAAATGAAACTTTGTCGTAGGATGACAATGAAGACATTGTTGGATACTGTAGGTACAACACGCTATGTTACTTTGAAATGCGACGTAATCCAGTGTTCACGAAAAACGTTCAACGTATGCTTTTGGCGACTGGGTTGGTTATTGTCATGACAACAGAGCCAGCAATAAAGTCAAAAGTTCAAGGTAAATCAACTCTTTCTACCAGTCAGACTCATCACAGATCGCAACACTCTATATAGCCTTTAATGTTCACCCAAAGTAACAGATTAGTAACCTTTGTCGGAAATAATCTAATAAATAAGTTGATAAGTTGATATATAAATGAATTATTACATGCATACATGAATCACAGCACTCTATTAACTCTATTACTCTCCTTAAATTGACCGCTGCAGCCAGCACACTTTGAAGGCGAGCTGTCTCTGTTTCCGGCTCTCGACTTCCTTGTTCAAATTTCATTGTACAACTTGGATAATGGAACAAGCTGACGCTTTGGCGCGCTGAATTGCATTGCACGTCTCGGACAATGAAATTAGGCAATACCCCCTAAACTGGCCTTTTTCATTATACAACGTGAACAACTGTACATGAATTATACTTCGTACACGGACCCTAAACTGGCCTTTTTCATTATACAACGTGAACAACTGCACATGAATTATACTTCGTACACGGACCTTTCTTAATGTTTTCTTTGTTGTTTGTTTTAAAATAAACACACTGACACACGGAACAAGCACCAGCCATGGCTTGCTTGTTAAGGAGTAGTTTGTTTGGAAAACCCCCACATTGCCTGTTGCCTTTAATGTTAAATTAATGAATGAATTTGGCCATTGATATCGGCTATTTGACAATTCAGTGTTTGAGTTAAAGGGAATGCTTATCCTCCCATCGCGCCCAGGCTAATAGCGGAGTTGATATGCCTATGCTTTCCCTTTGCAGAACGAGCTGTCTCTACTGTTTAGTTTGTCTTCTAGGCAGTGGCGTTTCTACATGTAAAAAACAGGTGGGGCTAGGCAAATTTTTTTTTTTTAAATGACGTACCAGTGTCCGTGACGTCACCCGTTTGTTTTCACAGTCATAGCGATTTTTGTAGAGGTTGACTCTGCCTGCTCCCGGTTATCCTGCACAACACAGGACTGTATGTAAAAATCTAGTTCAACATCTGACCTGTGGAAGGCAGTAATACGCTAAACAGCGTCTAAACTGCCGGAATCGTACAACAAAAATGGTAGACCCCTTCACTTTTATAAAAGTGTTGCTACTGGCTTTGCAGGCATACAGACGTCCATCCAAACACTATTGATCCATTTATTTGTACTACTTGTAGGCAATAGTTAATATCTTATTATAGAATATGAAATGACCTGTGCTCCTCTGTGTCTTGCGTACTTCAAACTTATTGTGACTGATTTAGTGCTGACATGTTTCAAGATATTGGAGCTGCAGTCTCATAAGCATATTAAAAAGTAGTTTCCCTTCTTATCCAGCAGAGGGCGCTTTTCTATCAGTTTGAACTATTGTATACACTCTTGACCTATCAGTAAACCAAGCTAATGTGGAGGGGGTATTAGAATATATTCAAACAAATTACGGGGCATTATAAATTTGTTTGAAATTCATTTTTGGAAAAAAGTTACAGCCCTAATACTACTATGCTACTATAAGAACCAAATATCATTTTACCATGGAGTACACCTCCCATAGGCCTAGGCAGTGTCCTGGAGGAGAAATCAAAGATAATGGCTGTGAAAGAAAAGATTCAGAATGGCCTGTCTTGGTTTAAAGCCCACTCACCACGACAAGGTGCAGGCCAGGAGTGGGGACATATAAGACGGGACAAACATAAACAGACAAAAAATTTACAAGAACAACGCTTAACTGTCACTGTGTTACATAGCAAAAGGTATCGCAGCACAACCACCATCTGTGATTTACAGGAGACATCCGTTGTCTCGTCGGCCTGTACAGCAACAAATGATGTCTCGTCCACTTGTTTGGCTATCTCGTCCCTGTACACTTCATACATGCAGTCTAATAGTTCATTCTGTATGGTGCTTGATGTCCCTTTGAATACGGGCTGAGCGTCATAGTGCCGCTGAAGCCTAGCATCGCCCTCACACATCGTCTCAAAAATACAACGGAATATCCCTGGATTCAGAGCGTCCGCCGACTCGTCGTGACCCCGCAGTGCTGTCTCACATTTCCCACACAGTTTAATACAAGTGATGATCCGACTGAGTACATACCTGTTTTCCTCCACTTGCCTGCTCATCAATGCCGCGCCGGTAAGCACTGTCAATCTGGACAGCGACATTCACCCGTCCAAAAAGACCCAATTTCATAGCATTATCCAGATGACTATTGCTGTTATCCTTTCAGAGAGGTGTTTTAAATCCTTGTATCGCATCCTCGACCAAGTAACTTCTCCACTACTGCCACCAAACAGCAAACAAGGAAAGCAGAAGAGTGCCTTCTTCTGAATGCTAGCCGTTAGCCATTTCTTTTTGGCAAACCACTCCACATTAACGTTTTTGCCAGCGGTTTGGCTAATGCCAATATCCCTTGGATGGTGGGGACCAAGGCGTTTTACCCCAAATTTTTCCTCCAGAGTCTCAAATCTGTGCTCCACTAGATGATCTACCTCATTCATGTTATCGACTCGTTTTCGTTTGTGTGCCTCCGACATGTTTGTTAGCAACGTGAGGACGAGGTCACTCGAGTCATTACTCATCACGCGCGCCGCACACTACAGCCAATGAACTGTGAAAAATGAAATTACGCTGTAGTGGAACAAACCATATATGTCCATGGCGGTCCCGGTGGGGCTAGCCCCACCAGAAGTAAAATAATCTCCATCCACTTCAACAGAGAAACACTCTGAGCATGCGCATTTCAATTTTTCAAGTCCAATACACATTACATTGGGCTGGTGGGGCTAGAGCCACTCGTGTTGCCCCTCCAGACGAACTCTGAAGTCTGAAGAAGCAAGCTAGGGTCGACTAAAAATGAACTAAAAGCGCCAAACTTATTATTTTACAGTACTTTCTGGGGAGATTTTTTTTAAATATATATATATATATATATATTTTAAAAAAAAGTATATAATATTTGTTTTTTCTTTTTTTTTTCTTGTGAGAGTAGGTGGGGCCGAGCCCCACTTGCCCCTAATGACCAGTCGCCACTGCTTCTAGGCAACATGCAGTAAGCCTATGATTTCAGACAGTGAAACATCTGCCAGAAAGCATCATGAGATGAGATGTTCGTTCGCATTTTTTTTTCAATAAGACAGCTGTGCGTGCGTGAATTCGAGTTTGTGCGCTCTTGATTACCAGGAGCGCAATTGGGTTTTAGCATTATGTGATTAACTCTCATTTAATAGGCCTACTATATTCTACAATTGTTAAAAGCGTGGACGTCACGTCAGTATAACCAGATTTATTTTGTGATGGATGACACATGACATGTTCAAGCATAAGGGTGTCCATATGTGCACTTGGCACCAGGACACCCTAGGCCGCAGTTCGATGATCGACTTTGTAGTCGTGTCGTCGGACTTGCGTCTCTGCTTTTTGCGGATGATGTGGTCCTGATGGCTTCATCAGACCGTGACCTCCAACTCTCGCTGGACAGGTTCGCAGCCGAGTGTGAAGCGGTCGGGATGAGAATCAGCACCTCCAAGTCCGAGTCCATGGTCCTCAACCGGAAAAGGGTGGAGTGCACCCTCCGGGTCGGGGATGAGATTCTGCCCCAAGTGGAGGAGTTCAAGTACCTCGGGGTCTTGTTCACGAGTGAGGGGAGGATGGAGCGGGAGATCGACAGGTGGATCGGTGCGGCGTCTGCAGTAATGCGGACTCTGCACGGATCCGTCGTGGTGAAGAGGGAGCTGAGCCGAAAGGCAAAGCTCTCGATTTACCAGTCGATCTACGTTCCTGCCCTCACCTATGGTCATGAGCTTTGGGTAATGACCGAAAGAATGAGATCGCGAGTACAAGCGGCCGAAATGAGCTTCCTCCGCAGGGTGGCTGGGCTCTCCCTTAGAGATAGGGTGAGAAGCTCGGTCATCCGGGAGGAGCTCGGAGTAGACCCGCTACTCCTCCGCGTTGAGAGGAGCCAGATGAGGTGGCTCGGGCATCTAGTTAGGATGCCTCCCGGACGCCTCCCTGGTGAGGTGTTCAGGGAACGTCCCACTGGTAGGAGACCCCGGGGAAGACCCAGGACACGCTGGAGAGACTATGTCTCTCGGCTGGCCTGGGAACGCCTCGGGATCCCCCAGGAAGAGCTGGCCGAAGTAGCTGGGGAAAGGGAAGTCTGGGCTTCCCTGCTTAGGCTGCTGCCCCCGCGACCCGACCCCGGATAAGCGGAAGAAAATGGATGGATGGATGGATGGGACACGACGAGGGGAAAGAGTCCCTGAACCGAGGTAATTACCTTGAACTGCTGTCTCTGCTGTCCGACTATGATGCTGACTTGCGAAACCACCTCGCCACTGCCACCGTTTTTACGGGCACATCGGGCAAAATTCAGAATGACATCATAAATGCTGTTGCCGATGTGCTGAATGATGCCATCAAGAAGGAGATCGATCAAACTAAGTTTGTCGCAGTCATGGTGGATGAGACCACTGATCAACACAGCTCAGCTGTCATATGTACTCAGGTATGTAACTGACATGGGAGTAAAGGAGAGATTTCTGAAGTATGAGGATGTCACAGAAAAAAAACGAGCTCATGATCTAGCAGCATTGGTACTTGAAATGTTGGCCAGCTACGATTGTAAGACCAAGCTGGTGGCGCAGTGCTACGACGGAGCCGCTGTAATGGCATCGGGACTAAATGGCGTACAGGCGCGTGTAAAAGAAGAAATCCCCCAGGCTCTTTTTGTGCATTGTTATGCCCACACATTAAATCTGGTGTTGTCCCAGGGAGCAGCAAAAATCCGGGACTGCAAGATTTTTTTTTCAAATCTGGGAGGATTGTCTGCCTTTTTCACACGTTCTCCAAAGTGCACAAAACTGCTGGATGAATTTTGCGAGAGGCGGCTGCCGCGGGTGTCACAGGTGAGGTGGAACTTTCACTCCAGGTTGGTGGGCACGGTGCACGACAAAAGAGCTGAGCTGGTCGAGGTTTTCCAGCACATCCTCGATCACGCGGAGGATTTTGACCATGAAACGGTACATTGTGCATCAGGACACTTGTCACAATTGACAAGCTATGACTTCTGTTTTTTTCTCTTTGCTTTCATCAACATTTTTGATTTTGCTGATGTGCTCTTCGGAATACTGCAAAATAAGAGTTTGGACATGCAGTTCAGTCTAGCCAGAATCGTAGACTTTTGCCAGTGTTGAAGGCGAGCGTGATCAATTTAATGCCATCTACGAGAGGACAGCGGAGGCCGTGGGACAGCCGAGCGCAGCCAGAGGCCGACCAGACCCGCGTGCGCACTTCAGAGAGCTACACACAGCTCTAATCGACAGCATCGGCACGCAAATAAGGAATCGATTTGCCGATCACGAACGTCTGCTGTTTGTTGCATTGCTGGATGCACATCTGTTTGCGAAATTCAAGCAAACATTTCCCGAAGAAGAGCTCCGGAGCCGGGAGGAGAGCTACGGTGCACAGTTTGACATGGGCAGACTCAGAGCTGAGCTCAAAGTGATGTACAGCATGAGCAACTTTCAGGGAAAGAGCCCAAGTGACCTACTGACTTTCCTGAGGAGCACAGGGCTGCCAGTCAGCATGCCACAGCTGTATGCCCTCACCTGCTTGATCGTGACCATACCAGTGTCTACAGCTTCAGTTGAGCGATCTTTCTCAGCTCTCAAGCGCATTAAAACTTACTCGCGGAATGCAACCGGACAGACCCGACTCTCTGCACTGGCATCTATTGCCATCGAGAAGGAGCTGCTCATCAAATTAAAACAGGACGCCCGACTGCATGAGGAGGTCATTGAACGTTTCCTCCAAAAGGATCGGAGGATGGATTTTCTCTACAAGTGATGGGTGAGTTTTACTTTGCACTGTGTAGGAGCGATAATGTTGTTGTGGTACTTTAGTTTATAACGCATTTTTTGTAATGGTTGGAAACACAAATATATTGCTGGAATTTGGGCAGTAGGCTTAATGGTAACGCTGTGTGTGGATGACGCTTAATAAGCATATTAAATGAACCCGTTCACTACTACTCCTGTGGGCTTAATATTCAACACGTTCTCATCCCAACTCATAATATACCGACAATTTGTCACGCCCCTAGACGTCTGATACTGACGCAAAAGGTACCCTCTCGCGTCTGTGTGAAACGATCTGGGTTCTCATAAACCCGTTCGTGGTGGTAAGAGACGAGCAGAGTCTACAGTGTCCGTTCGCATAGCAGAGTCTACAGCGTCCGCTCGCATAGCAGAGTCTACAGCGTCCGCAGTCTACTGTGAAACAATTCACTCCAAAAAGGGTTAGGGTTAGGGTTATGGTTAGAGTTAGCGTAATCTATCACCGTGACCAGGTTATTATTGGAGTGAATGGACGCTGTAGACTCTGCTCGTCTCTTACCACCGCAAACGGGTTTATGAGAACCCAGATCGTTTCACACAGACGCGGGAGGGAACCTTTTGCGTCAATGTCAGACGTCTAGGGGCGTGACAAATCGTCGGTATATTACGAGTTGGGATGAGAACGGGCTGTAATATTCTGGCTGGAATAGCTGTTGTAAAATATGTGGCATAAAGGCCTACTTGTATGTTTCATTTTTATTAATGAACTGGCGGTGCACTTGTAATATTGTCGCTATAGGCTACTTTACTGAATCCGTTGAAGTTGCGAAAGCATCCGGTGAACATAACAATAACTGTGAACACTTGTTTCTGTGTCATGTGTGTGATGTGCAATCTGTGTGCGGAGTGACATAAGGAAAGATCTGATGGTGATGCTGCATTACTCTAGCTCTGCGGTAATGCAAAGTGGTGTGCGTGTGCGCTGTTGTTGCTGAAGATCAACTGTCTTGTTGTGGATGTTATGCAGTAGCGCATATTGTGGCTGTGTTGGCTGTATCGGCACCTAATATGACATTTGTGTGCATGTCTGAGTGTTTGGGGGTTGGCTGTTGGTGGAGTTTGTTACTGAAGGCCCTGACTTAAACCCCACGGTACGCTACTGACATATGGGAATGTATTAACCTTAATGATGTGCACTTTAACATGGATGTAAAGTCTAACACTATAAACACACTTTAGACAATACTGAACTGTAACACAACAAACAACAAGGCTTACAACTCTAATATATAAAGGTGTGAAAGAAATAGCATTTGACTGTTACAAGCAGAGCAAACATTAGCTAACCAATAATAATTAAAAACAAAAATGTAGACAAATGTAAACACTGCTGAATAGAGCTAATCTTTACAAATGTCCCTGAGAAATATAAGGTGGGAGTATTACTTTTCCCTCCATAACAGCTGTTAGGCCCCTCCATAACGTGAACTGACGTTAAAACGAGCTAACGCTATTTATTGATTAGCAAACCGTGTTAGGCTAAAGGTAACTATCGTTCTGCAACAGACAAATCATTTCATGACAGTATCTTTACTGCACCTCTGTCTTTGTCACGTTTTTCATCCTCTTCTTTTCTTTTTTTCCTTCCCTGGGCAAAGTTTTGGTTGCTTTGACATTGTTGTCAAATTGCTGGGGTCATGTGACGTCCGAAACCTCAACCATCTCAGAGAGAGGGCCAGGGGTCCGTTTCACAAAGCAGGTTTAGTGAAAACCCTGGGTTTATTAACCCTGAAATGAGGGAAACGCTGAGTTTTCCGTTTCACAAAGGGAGGTAACTCAAACCAGAGAAAGAGGGGTAACTCTAGCCTGTTTCACAGAGAGAGATAACTTACGCTCTCGGTCAGTTACCGTAGTACTCTATGAACCTAACCTGGTCGGGACCAGGTTTTACTGTGTGAACATAGAGTTTCAATCTGTCTCCGCCCTCTTTCAGCCACACACGCCATTTGATTTCCTCATTCATTCAATCAGCAGGCGAGTTTTGGCGTAGCCGTCTGTCAAAAATCATTTAAAAAAATCAGAGTCAGTGCTATTTCAGAAGTCCATTAGGCACAGTAGGAGGCGACTTTTTTCACGAACATGTCCTTTTGACCAGCGCTCGAAGTGGAAAAAAATAAGTGCCGGTACTCCCTTATTCACATAAGCGACGGGGGGGGGGTGCGCGCGATATTAACCCACCCCGGTCATTTCCAGACAATTATCTTCTTCAGCGGTACCGTTTCACGTCACAGTCCATCATTTACATACACAACCTAATCCGTCCTTACATTTGCAACATTACCAACCGTAGTCATGCTCTCACATCCCAGCAGATATTGTGTGTTGCACTGCGTTTCTTTGCAAATGTTTTTTGTACAATGTCGGAGATGCAGAGCACTTGAGCAAGGCAACTGTATACAGTCAAATAGCCACTTAATATTTACTTTACAGTGTAAAACATGATCAAAATGATCATGCCGAGGTCTTATCTGTTTGAACAATGTCATCTTAAGCTGCTGCCAAGTGCGCTTCTCCCCCGCGGGATTGCACCTAAATGAAATAAATGAATAGTTACCATTCAAGCAGTTTTCCCCTGTAATATTATTGTGATTGCAAAGGACTCCATTTAAACTTATGCAGCAGTGTTGCACTTCTTTCTAAAAACGTGTTGAAATTCGCCATATGAGCGCATTAGGATTTCCAATTGGAGGTTGGTGAAAAACGTAGCCCTCCTCTTCCCCGTTGCCATGGTGACTCGTAGAATCGGGGCTCCATTGATGCTGGCTTTTTGTAGTTGTGGTGCACGCGCTTAACCCTAGGTGGAACTCCTCTGAGTTGATCAAATTAACTCAAAACCGGTGTTGTGGAACCGAAAACCCAGAGTTTTCTATCTCAGTGAAGATCAACTCAGCGTTTAGGATTAAACTCAGAGGTTGATGAACCTGCTTTGTGAAACGGACCCCAGGTAGAGTTCCAATCAGTCAGAGGAGGAGGGGGACGCCCGGGGCAGGGGGCTTAATAAAGTGTTATTATTATTTAATAGTAGGGCCGGGACTCGATTAAAAAAATTAATCAAATTAATTAGAGGCTTTGTAATTAATTAATCGAAATTAATCGCATTTTAATCGCATATAAATATTTGACCTGAGAACAGTGAGAAGTAATTTTTTTCACATGGATTAAGTGTATACCATTGAATAATGACTGAATACATAAGCTTAAGCGGACCAGTGCAATTTTTGCCATTAAGTGTAGCAATAGCATCAGTGGCGGTTCTAGACCAGTTTTAATGGGGGGCCAGGTTGGGGCCCGCTTTTGTGTTAGAGGGGCATATTATTATTATTGATGCAGACTCCTCGTTCGGGGGGGGGGGTGGGGGCCACAGGGGGGTCCGGACTCAGAGTTACGGGGGCACTGGCCCCCACTGCCTCCCCCCCTAGAACCGCCACTGAATAGCATATTTAGAAATATAGTAGATTTCAGAAATTCAGGTAGCCTATAGGTAGGTAGACCTTCTGTAAACTATAATACTTTGTTTTTTTAAGTAAAACACAATACTTTCAAGTACATTCAGAACATTGGAAACCCTGACTATTAGAGGCCATAACAGACTTTGTTGATTTACCAACAGCTGGTTTCTCGCGCGCCTCGGACCTACGGCCGACTGGGGGGGTGCGCACGATAATAACACACCCCGGACCTACCACCGGCGGGGGGGTGCACGCAATAGTAACACACCGCGGACCTACGGCCGACGGGGGGGGGGGGGTGCGCGCAATAGTAACACACCGCGGACCTACGACCGGCGGGGGGGGGGGGGGGGGGCGCACGCGATCGTACCACACCACGGACCTATGACCGGCGGGCGGACCTATGACCGGCGGTGGGGGTCTCAAAAAGGAGACCCCCTCGCGCGCCTCGGACCTACGGCCGACTGGGGGCGTGCGCACGATAATAACACACCCCGGACCTACCACCGGCGGGGGGGTGCACGCAATAGTAACACACCGCGGACCTACGGCCGACGGGGGGGGGTGCGCGCAATAGTAACACGGTCGTAGTGACCTACGACCGGCGCGCGGGGGGGGGGGGGCGCACGCGATCGTACCACACCACGGACCTATGACCGGCGGGCGGACCTATGACCGGCGGTGGGGGTCTCAAAAAGGAGGACAAATACGCGTCCGGCTTGATGCTGCGCCGGACGCCGGACAGGGCATTGAAAAACCGGACAGTCCGGCCTAAAGCCGGACGAATGGCCACCCTATACTTGAGGCTTGATGTGCTGTGGTGAAATGCGAATTCCTTGTTGCATAGCTTGCACACAACCATGCTCTTATCGACGCTTCCATCCGTTCATTTTTTGTAACAAAATGTCCCATCCACGGGGCCAACCAAAGCGGTCTCATCAGCTACTTCGTTCATGTTCTCTCAGTGCGTTTACATGACACTCAAGACAGTCGACTTATTGGCTTAGTCCAACTATCAGTGCGTTTACATGACACTCAAGAAAGTCGACTTATTGGCTTAGTCCAACTATGATTGGATTACGAAGATGCATGTATACACCTTAGTCGAGCTATACTCGAATCGAATTGGGTTACTCATAGTCGAGTTAAGACCCCTAGATAATGCGATTCATAGTCGAGCTAAGCGTGCATGTAGCCAATCGAATTGGCTTATGCGTTGATTTGCGTTCTGCGCATGCTCGAGATCTTTTCCCGGGGCCGTGAGCCGGAAGTAGAAGGAGACGATAGTCTTGTTGTTGTTGTCGCCGCCGTCGGATAAGGGATAACGAGAAACGGCGATTTATTTAAAAAGGTGGCGCAGAAGATGGAGGAAGCCGGTGAATGTAGTTACCTCCTATAAGAATTGTGTCCCAGCCATGGGAGCGCGCATGGCATGCATTCATTAAAGGTGGAAGCACACGGACACTACACTTCCATTTCACCCAAGGCTGAATTAAAAGTACATGTTTTTCTAAATGTTGCTCATCAACGAGGTTGTAAAATAACTACGATCTTTATTCATTCATTGCGCCGCGGCCAAACTGACGGGGGTATTCTCTGATATTATGAATCTTACAAACTGCGTCGGGTTCTCCGACTCTCTGCTACTTCCACAACAAGTAAAGACTCCTAGTCGGGTTTATCTCACCCATGGGGAAAAGGAATTGGGGGAAATTAACTTTGGCTTTGACTCTCTGAAGTCCAGATTGAAACGCGACATGGAGGAGAAAGCGATGATTCAGCAGACAGCTGTCAGTTCACTTCGGGTCCATATCATTTCTCCGACGCTCCATTGTTCCTCTCGGTCGTATGCGGACTGCTCCGCCGGCAGAGCAGCCGGAGGAGTTGGCATACGACCGAGAGGTCGGAACAATGGAGCGTCGGAGAAATTATATATACCCGAAATGAACTGACAGCTGTCTGCTGAAACATCGCTTTCTCGAATGAGTTTGTTGTTGCTGGTGACGTAAAGAGGTCAACCGGTGGCTCTATTACCACTAGTTGAAATGGGCACAGCGCCACCTATCGTACCGGGGCATGACACGCTTTGGCCAATGAATCGATTTACTCACCGCCATGTATACGCGGACAATTGCAGTTGTCCAATTGAGGAGCATAGTCGAGCTATGGCTTTAATCGAATTAAGCTGTGCATGTAAACGTACTGTATGATTGGATTACTAAGCTGCATGTATACACCTTAGTCGAGCTATACTCGAATCGAATTGGGTTACTCATAGTCGAATTAAGACCCCTAGATAATGCGATTCATAGTCGAGCTAAGCGTGCATGTAGCCAATCGAATTGGACTATGCGTTGAATTGCGTTCTGCGCATGCTCGAGATCTCTTCCCGGGGCCGTGAGCCGGAAGTAGAAAGAGATGATAGTCGTGTTGTTGTTGTTGTCGCCGCCGTCGGATAAGGGATAACGAGAAACGGGGATTTATTTAAAAAGGTGGCGCAGAAGATGGAGGAAGCCGGTGCCGTGCCAATGTAGTTACCCCCTATAAGGAGTGTATCATCATCAACATGCATTTAGTACACACTACGCTTTGATTTAACCTAAGGCTGAATTAAAAGTCCATGTTTTTCTAAATGTTGCTCATCAACAAGGTTGTAAAATAACTACGATCTTTATTCATTCATTGCGCCGCGCCCGAACTGATGGGGGTATTCTCTGATATTATGAATCTTACAGACTGCGTCGGGTTCTCCGACTCTCTGGTACTTCCACAACAAGTATAGACTCCTAGTCGGGTTTATCTCGCCCATGGGGAAAAGGAATTGGGGGAAATTAACTTTGGCTTTGAGTCTCTGAAGTCCAGATTGAAACGCGACATGGAGGAGAAAGCGATGTTTCAGCAGACAGCTGTCAGTTCACTTCGGGTCCATATAATTTCTCCGACGCTCCATTGTTCCTCTCGGTTGTATGTGAACTGCTCCGCCGGCAGAGCAGCCGGAAGAGTCGGCATACGACCGAGAGTTCGGAACAATGGAGCTTCGGAGAAATTATATGGACCCGAAGTGAACTGACAGCTGTCTACTGAAAACATATTTCTCGAATGATTGTTGTTGCTGGTGACGTAAAGAGGTCAACCGGTGGCTCTATTACCACTAGTTGAAATGGGCACAGCGCCACCTATCGTACCGGGGCATTACACGCTTCGGCCAATGAATCGATTTACTCACCGCCATGTATACACGGACAATTGCAGTTGTCCAATTGAGGAGCATAGTCGAGCTATGGCTTTAATCGAATTAAGCTGTGCATGTAAACGTACTGACTGTGGTTTGTTGTTGTCTGAACTCGTGAACGCTAGTTGGTGCTCCAGTATAATGGGTCCGCCTGAAACTCATCCAGTGAGAAACGTTCCGCGGTGCAAAAATAAGTGCGATTAAAATGCGTCAATTTCTTTTAACGCGTTAATTATGGTGTAATTAATTAATCTTAAATAACAAGTTAAAGTCCCGGCCCTATTTAATAGGCTTTGCCATGCAGTAAAATTAATGTGGGATTATTGTTTTCATACTAAGAAATAATAGCACCAACTAGTTATAGTACAAAAATATTGAAAGTTGCAACTTTTTTTTTTCTTCCCCCATTGTGGCGCCCCTAGATGGACGGCGCCTTAGCATTTGCCTATACTGCCTATGCCACGGGCCGGCACTGCATGTCAGCATCCTATAGGCTCTGGAGACTCCTTGTAACACCTGAAGCATGACAGCCTTCCTATTAACCTGCAGGGTATGCTTATAATATATAGCATTATTTCATAGAAAATACACAACAGAGGTGATTGAATGCAGTTGTTAGGGACCGAGGAGTCATTCTTGTCAATATTCTTCAGTGAACAGATGCTTGTCTTAAATGTCTTGTAAATGCAAAATATCATCACAACCATTAAGTATACTGTGGCAGGGTCGCTCCTGGCCACACGCCACCTAAGTGGCTTTTCTTGGGGCCCTCCGACACAGGACACGGGTAGAGTGTAGAAATGCTTTTATTGGAGATGGCAGGTGGTATTTGCCGAGCCGATGGTACAAGCTGCCATGACTCCAGGTGGCCAGGCCAGGTGAGGCTGTAAACCAGCCATCAACACCCTCCACATATACAACTGTAAAATAGCACAGCAAATCTCACATACAAGTCTAATTTAAATAGCTTTAATTATGGTTTAACATGCAGTTCAGTATGGTTTGTGCAAAGACAGACAAACGGAAGACAAGCTAAACTATTACAGCTGCAACACCCCTGGCATTTATGTTAATTTCGGGGATATTGACAAGAGAATTCCACAGCCATTAAGAAGTTTGGGCCTGCTAACGGAATTATGATAAATAAGTAGTTTCCATCAATATGCATGAATAGTCAAGCCTAATATTTCAGCGGGGGTAAGGCGGGGTAAGCACTTACCTGCACAGAGAAACTACTGCTTACATAGAGAAACTATAGTTTATGGATCTGAGTAAAAAGGAAAAAACGTGAACTTGTCTCGGAAGCACATATTGCTAAAGGGTAAGAGAGCTAAGGGTAAACAAATAAATAAATATGGCAGCAAAACCTAATAGATGAGCGGCGTTGACTGTTTGTTGATTGATTGTTGTTGTAAAACAACCCCTACTCTGTCTTATTCTTTATTCTATTACCATTCCCTATTTATTCATTTAGCAGACGCTTTTATCCATAGAGAGACCTGTAGAAATAAGATTAGTATTTTTTTATTTAGAAAAAGTAACCTTTTTATTGTTATGATTAGTAAATATTATTATTCAATCTCCTTCACCTACAGTCAGACATCAGCCCATTCCCCCAGAACCAAACAACGGACACCAACATCTCCAGGGCCACGGTGGTGGACGGTAGCCCAGGAACCCTCTCTGTGGCTGGGCATGGAGGAGCTGCTGGGGTGGGTGGTGGAGACCGCTGGGCTGTTGAGGACCTGGAGGGCCAGCTGGAGAGGAAGGTGAAGCTGCTGGAGAAAGAGAGGAAAGCACTGAGGCTGGAGGCGGAGAAGCACCACCATGACATCAACCAGGGCCTCCATCAGCTCCACCTCCGCCTGTCAGGCCTGGAGCACGGTGAGGGGGAGGAGGGGTGAGGGAGGGAGAGGAGGTAGAGAGAGAGAGGGAGAAAGAGAGGGGGTGAGGGGGGTAGAGAGAGAGGGAGTGTGGCGTACTATGATGCCACCGGGTTCTCAGATAGGGATGACTCGCTGTGCCGGGTTCACTCACGTTTATTGGTTGACACAACACAATATATTTAACGCACACACACACGATATTGTCGCCGCGGGCCCAGCTCTGGCTCCGTCAGCAACCCGTGTGTCCAGGTCCGGTCCTCCCGGGTCCAGCACGCTACTGTGTTAAAAGGGGAGAGAGTGATTAGCTTCAATGGAACACAGGTGTGCCAATCACTCTCACCTGGCGCGGCTCTCCCGAGCCCCCTCCACAGCTCCCCCTTGCGGCTGATGCACCACGCCCCCCCACATACCTCCACCGCCTGATTTAGGCCGGGGAGCCATCCGGCCTAACCCACTCCCCCCCCCCCCCCCCCCCCCCCCCCTCCCCATGGGAACGGGAAAGGAAGTCGGCCACCGCCATCTGTGCCCCCGGCCTATGGATCACCCGGAAGTTAAATGGCTGCAGTGCCAGATACCACCGGGTGATCCGGTTGTTAACATCTTTCATGCGGTGGAGCCACTGGAGGGGAGCGTGGTCCGAGCAGAGGGTGAATGGGCGCCCCAGCAGGTAATACCGCAGGGCATCGACCGCCCACCGGATGGCCAGGCACTCCCTCTCCACGGTGCTGTACCTGGCCTCCCTTTCGGACAGCTTCCGGCTGATGTACAACACCGGGCGGTCGACGCCCCGTACTTGCTGGGACAGGACGGCCCCCAGCCCTCTGCCCGACGCATCAGTCTGCAAGACAAAAGGGAGAGAGAAGTTAGGTGTGTGGAGGAGGGGCTCCCCACAGAGGGCCTGCTTTACCCTCTCAAGCGACTCCTGGCACTGCTCCGTCCACTGGACCGGATCTCCGCGAAGTCTGGAATAAATCGCTGGTAATAGCCAGCCAGCCCCAAAAACCGCCGCACCTCTTTTTTTGTCTTGGGCCTTGGGCAGGCTACAATCGCTGCTGTCTTATCTACCTGCGGACGCACCTGCCTGCTGCCCAAGTGGTACCCCAGATACCGTACCTCCCTCCGTCCAACTGCACACTTCTTCGGATTGGCTGTGAGCCACGCCTGCCTCAGTGACTCGAGCACCGCAGCCACCTGCCGCACATGCTCCGCCCAGGTGCCACTATGGATGATCACATCATCCAGATAGGCGGCAGCATATGCAGCATGTGGACGCAGCACTCTGTCCATGAGGCGTTGAAATGTGGCTGGGGCCCCGAACAATCCGAACGGAAGTGAGACAAATTGGTACAAACCGTACGGAGTGGAGAAGGCCGTTTTCTCCTTAGACTCTGGAGATAAGGGAATCTGCCAGTAGCCTTTGGTTAAATCCAGCGTCGTAAAAAAACGAGCCGTACCCAGGCGATCCAGGAGTTTGTCCACCCGGGGCATAGAATAGGCATCAAACCGTGAAACCTCATTCACCTTGCGATAGTCCACACAGAACCGGATAGACCCATCCTTCTTGCCCACAAGAAGGATGGGGCTACACCAGGCACTGTTGGACTCTTCTATTACCCCCATCTCCACCATGGCTTTCAATTCTTCCTGAACCACTTTTCTCTTGTGCTCAGGTAACCGATAGGGCCGTGAACGCACTGTCACACCCGGGTGAGTCTCAACCCGGTGTTGAATAAGGCTTGTGCGTCCCGGCCGGGGGGAGAACACATCCGCATAACGTTGCTGCAACCTGTCTATGTCTGCTCTCTGGGACGGTGAGAGCTGGTCCCCACAAAGGAGCAAGGCAGGATTGGTCGATTTTAGTACCTCCGGCCCCAACTCATCTCTTTCTGCAATTGCCGTTACCAGAGAAACAGGCTCCGCCTCTCTCCACACTTTAAGGAGGTTGAGGTGATAAATTTGTGTCGCCGCTCCCCTGTCCGAACGCACAACCTCATAATCAACGTCACCCACTCGCCGTGTGACCACAAAGGGTCCTTGCCACTTGGCGAGTAATTTGGAGTTAGACGAAGGGAGCAATACAAGCACTTTAGCAAACTGTCTTAGCCTAGCTCCTCTATTGTACAGCCGCTGCTGCCGTTCCTGGGCCTGTAGCAAATTCTCACGTGATAACTGTCCTAGTGTGTGGAGTTTTGCTCTCAGGTCCAGGACGTACTGCACCTCGTTCTTACTCGGGCTCAGACCCTCCTCCCAGCTTTCCTTAACCAGGTCCAAAACCCCACGTGGTGTCCTGCCAAACAGTAGTTCAAAGAGAGAAAATCCCGTGGAGGCCTGGGGTACCTCGCGCACTGCAAAAAACAGAGGGTCTAGCCACCTATCCCAATTACGACTATCCTTGTGCACAAACTTACGGATCATGGACTTCAAAGTCTTATTCAGGCGCTCCACGAGGCCGTCCGTTTGGGGGTGGTATACACTGGTTCAAATTGACTTGATGCCCAATAATCCGTATAGTTCTCCCAGTGTCCGTGACATAAATTGTGTGCCTTGGTCAGTCAGGATCTCTTTCGGGATCCCGACTCGGGAGATAACTTGAAACAGTGCCTGCGCCACACTCTTTGCGGAGATGGTGCGCAGCGGCACTGCCTCCGGATATCACGTTGCGTAATCCACGAGAACTAACACAAAGCGATATCCGCGCTCCGGTGAAATGGCCTGATGAGGTCCATCCCGATGCGCTCGAAAGGCACCTCCATTAGAGGTAATGGCCGGAGCGGCGCTCTCGAGATGGCCGGCTGGTTAACCAGTTGGCATTCGGGACAAGACGCGCACCAGCGGCGCACGTCTGCCCAAATGCCTGGCCAATAGAATCGGGCCATTACCCGGTTCAGTGTCTTCTCACACCCCATATGTCCAGCCATTGGGTTATAATGAGCTGCCTGGAAAACTATTTCCTGGTGGCTCTTCGGTACCACCAACTGTGTAGTTATTTCCTCTGTCTGAGTGTCACGACTCACTTTGTATAGTCTGTCCCTACGCAATGAAAAATGTGGATACGTTAACGCTGCGTCAGGGCGCACCATGTGACCATCAAATCTTATCACTTGGTCAAAGGCAAAGCGTAGAGTATCGTCACGAGTCTGCTCAAGTGGAAAATCCTCCATGGAGTCAAACACGGGAACCCGCGGAGCCTCCTGTGAAGGCCCCGCCGGCTCCCCCTCCCTGTCTGCAGTGTCGGACGACCTCGCATCACTGCTGAGCACAGCGCACGTATCCCCTGTCCCTGTCGGCCGTGAACGCACCCCCGCACACTGTCCCACTAACCTATCAAACCCTGGCCAATCCATACCCAGAATCAGGGGGTGCGTCAGGCGGGAGCTAACCGCTGCCTTTACACTATGCTTTTTCCCCTTAAACTGAATTTCCACCAGTACTACAGGGTATGTGTGAATATCCCCATGCACACACCTAATATCCACACCTCCCGCATCTATCAAACCCCGGGCCGAATCAGGTTCTGATGAACGATAGACTGCATGCAGCCTGAGTCCACCATCGTCTGATGTGTACCCCCCTGAATCCTTACCAGAACGCTGTACGTCCCCCCTGGACCGGGGGAGGGTGCTGGAGGGCCGACAACCCGGATCACTTGGCCCACCTCCATGAGGGGGCACTCACCTCGGAAGTGTCCGAGTTGTCCACACCTCCAGCACTCCTGCCCTGCCGCCTGATAGTAGTAATATAATAGTCCAGTCCATATATGTCCTTAGCCTTACTGTTCGAAAGAGTAGTGATACATTTATCAACCTTTATGTCATTTGTATGTCTCAGAGTAAAAGCAGATAGTTCATTAGCTGGGACTTGGGGGAGGTGTTTTTTTTAAATAAAATGTTGTCTAAGTCCACAACAGAATCTAAGAAATAATTGTTAAAATGAGTTGCCACCGCAGAATTGTCATTTACAATAATACCATTTATTTTCAACTGTATGCTACCACTCTTGGGGTTTTCCTTCCCAAGAAGTTTATCAATGCTTTCCCACAATATTTTACTGTTCCCTTTTGCTTCTCTAATGATTTCAAGAAAGAAATATGCTTTAGCCTTTCTAAGTCGCATTATGACTTTATTCCTCAGACCTTTGTAGGTTAAACGATCAGTATCCAGTCCAGATTTTAAGGCTTTTTTCAGAGGCATCTCTTTTTTTCATTAAGTCCCACAGAGTACTATTAAACCAAGGCAAACACCGTTTAGCATTAGGCTTCTGGGTCTCTGTCTTGGTATACTTCCCAATTATCTGTCCGAAAGCTGACATTAGATCATCACATGCCTGTTCACAGGATTTTTCTGCAACAGTGTTGATCCAATTAGTTTGCTTTATTTCATTTTCAATTAGCATTAGATCTTTCTTAGGGATGAAAGGGATTTTAGAGTTCTTTCCCATTTCATTTTTATTTCTAGATCTTGTCTTTGTCAGCTTTCGGGCAGATGGTGTCAGATTGTGATCTGAGAGACCAGTGATTAAGTTGTAAGTTTTTATTATTCTGTCAGCTTTATTTGTAAAAATCAGGTCCAATAGTGTTTGTGAAGATTTTGTTATTCTTGTAGGTTCATTTATCATTTGTGTCATCTGAAATGTGTTGGTGATGTCCTTAAGTTTCTTTCTCCGTACTTTGTCTAACCAGTTCAAATTGAAGTCTCCCATTAGAAGAATTTCTTTACCATCATGTTTTTTTTAGAATGCCAGATAAAGAATCAAATAAATCATTTGTAGCAGTAGGTGGTCGGTAGACTGCAAAAACAATAAATGACATTTGAGGAGAAAGCGTCATTGTAACACCGACACACTCCAGGCTGTTTTCATCAATGTCAATTTGTTTACTTAGAATGCTGTCTTTGACATAAATAAGAACCCCGCCCCCTTTGCCTTTTCCTCTGTCTCGTCTGTATACTTTATAGCCCGGGACTTTAAATACAGCTAAAGGGGTTGTAGGAGTTAACCAAGTTTCCGTAAGACACAGATAATCAAGGTTCGAGTCTGTAAGTAAATGTTCAAGTTGTTCCGTCTTTGAAATAACGCTCCGTATGTTTAAATGTCCGCCGAATATCCCTTTCGGTTTTGTATTTGGGTTCCACAATACGCTCGCGTGATTGACAGTTTGAAACAGTTTGGTTTTCAGTTGTTTGTTCATCACAGAGTTATTATTCATAGTCCGTGGCACATTTGTCACAATAGTGGGACCAGCATTTAGAAGAATGTGGCCAATGTTGTGTAGTGTAGTCTCCGAGTTTGCAGACGTAAGTGTACCTTGTAATCCTGCGGGGAATGCGTGGTGGAGTTTCTCCGGTGGTGTGGAAAATCCGTGGGAAACAGTTGGTAGACCCAAAACAGCTGTTTTACCAGAGTCGATAGCCTGGATTGGCATAGGGTCCATGGGCCCGGGATTTACGTGAACATCGCCACATAGCAGGAGGATAGTGCAGAGAAAGATGGAATTTCCCCGGTTTGTTGACACGGGGATCGCTCTGCGGCCATGCCGTTCATGCTGCCTACCACACCGGGCAGATGCTTTTCCACAATCGAGTACATTGGAGTAGATAATGAACTGACTCCAGGAATCGAGAGGTGCAGCGACATTCCCGGTGAGATAACGCGTGGTGTAGAGTGCCAGGAAGCGGCAGACCAGTTTCCCCACATTGGTATCAGGAGAATTAACAGGTAAATGGTCCAGCTTGTGTAGCGCAATAATTCCGTGGTTTTGATGTTTTCCAAACGCTGTTCATGTTTCCCAACAATCGCATTTAGATCATTTAGCGGTCTCCCAGATTGTTTTAGGAGAGGAGAGGCAGCAGCACCTGTCGATCTGCTACCTCCTGCCGATCTGCTACCTCCTGCCGATCTGCTACCTGAGGGAAAGGAAAGCGATCCAGTTTGTCTTTGCAACAGTGGTGCAAAAATAGTACCACTTTGAAATGCTAGGGTGGGAAAAGTTGAAGAGTTGTCTACAGCCCCTTTAAAGGGACACTAAGTAGTTTTTTCCCCCATCTAGTGGTCAAATTGTATTTTGCATTCAAACAAATTTATGCTCTCTAGCGCCTCGCGTTTTCGAACTACGGCAAGCGGTATTAGTCAAGATTCAAGAAGCTATGACAACATAACAACATGTCTTCAAACACCACTTCATCAAGTTTTGTTTCGGATGATGAGGTACGTTCAGTGCTCGAAGTGGAAAAAAATACGGTACGGTACTCCCTTATTCACATATAAGCGACGGGGGGGGGGGGGGGTGCGCGATATTAACCCACCCCGGACATACGACCGACGGGGGGGGGGGTGCGATCGTAACCCACCGCGGACCTACGACCGCAGCCTGTGACAAGTGCCGGTACGCAAGAAAAAGTGCCGGTACGCTAAAGGGTAAAATGTAGAAGTGCCGGTACTGTACCGGCCCACTTCGAGCACTGGGTATGTTATTTCAAGCAAACTTCAAACTGCATTGAATCATTAGTGTGAGCATGTATGTGTAATTACTCCTCGAGCAAGATAGTGAATTATGTTCTCATGTTTCTATTGTTTTTTAAGTGACAAGCACGTCTCGTTAAGCTCCTTCTCTGAGTGAAAACGCGTTTAGCCTTACCTGTACCACGTAGTGCTTTTTGTCCCTCTCGGCAGTTCATAGACCGGAAGGACATGGAAGCCTCCATAGAGCTTGCCTGTCCTATGTAAATTCTGATAAGTGATTCTTTCGCTCAGGAGGATAAGTGAGATTGTTGACAGATAATTGTACACCAATGGGGACTTATTTTATGAGGTTGATTTGAGGTAATAAATTACTAAAAAAACTACTTAGTGTCCCTGTAATATATGAATATGCAGCCCAGTCTCACGTCAAAACGTGTAATAGCTGCGTTGGTCCATAGCGCAAAACGTAGTAGTTCCACAATAACAGCTCTAAAATTGTGACATAGCTATTAGTTTTTCTGGCCTATTCTTTTCTATTGCCCTGCGTCCATGTCACGTGATTTTCAAGCTTCGGTCTGACAAAGCAAAACAAAATGACTGATATTCCTTTTATTCTCAGTGGAAAATGCAATATTTTAAGATAGTTTCGGCATTAAAATGCGTTTTGATAACATTTATACTGAGAAATTTGCATTTTATTTTCATAATCTTCATTCAGTAAATGTATATGATGTTTAGTTTGTTAGTTACGAATTCTTCCTGCCCGATCAGTACTGCGCATGTGCAACTCTTAACAAAGATGAAAAAGAAGTGAGATGGCTCACAGAATAGACGCCATAACACCGTAGCCAAACGCTCCCTCCCGTTTCAGAAGCGTTATGGCTGCCAATTTTGTCGACTTGCTCCGACCGGGTATCACGCTTTTTTGTTTTTTTTTGTCACGAAAATTAAATCGTGTCCCGGAGCACGATTCAATAGATTAATTTTCGTGGGTTGTCCATTGTGTGTGCTTCATTTTTTTTGTCCACTTGGTGTCAGTGTAGCACATTATTCGGTCACTTCCTGTTGGGCTAGATCAGGGGTCGGCAACCTTCAACACTCAAAGAGCCATTTGGACCCGTTTCCCACAGAAAAGAAAACACTGGGAGCCATAAAACCCCTTTGACATCTAAAATGAAGATAACATGTAGGACTGGAACATGTAGCCTTCCCGAGACCTACCCGAGCATTTGTGGCAGGCCAGCTCCAGGATCCTAGGACATCGACTAGAAGTCAGTGGAACCATTTAAATGGATATCGCAACGAAACGCAAGCAGAAGCAGAGAGCTAAGAGGGAGAAAAAAGGTGGACAATCAGTCACTCGTTTTTTCCAAAAGAAAGAAGATCTCTTACCTTCTGCCTCCTCACCACCTCCTCCAAATGCAAACATCTCCAGCCTGAGGGCAGAACTCCACTCCATCGAGATCCTGTTGGACGATATCCTCCAGCGACAGGCTCTGCTCCTCTCCCGGTTTGATTCCCTTCGACCAAGCGTCCAACCTGAGGTTACAGATCTAGCTCTCCGTGCCTCCTCCATTCCTAACGTTACTTCGTTACCAGACCCACACATTGCCTGGGAACCAGTGGGCAGGAAGGACTCTCGGAGGCATTCATTCCCTCTGTTTGTTGGTGACGGTTCTCCCATCCCGTTGTCCAACTTCTTCTCGCCACTCGAACTGATCTCAGACACTGAGTCGGCAGCCCCGGGGCAGTTAACGTTAGCTACGGAACCAGCACCTGAGGCCTCTAACCGCCTCCATCCAAGGGCAGACACATCCTGTGACCTGCCAGTGCTTTCCGACCTGGGCACAAACCCTGAGTCATCGGTGCAAACTATCTGCTTTGCCAGAGAGTCGCCTGGGGAGGCCGCTGGTCCACTATCCATAACCGCTCCGCCTGGGATTTTGCTACCCGGCCCTTCAGTGTCTTACCCGACGACTCGTCAAAGGTCTCGGAAACGGTGCACCTCTCCTCCATCTTCTGAACAGCATGGAAAACGGCGTCGCTGTCTTTCTCCGTCCAGTGCATCTGCTTGCTGTGCATCAGCCCCTGCTACAGCCGATGCCCCAATTCCACCACGAGAACGTCCTGTTCCTCCAGCCACCTCTGCGACCTCTGATGACGTCATCCACCTGGGGTCCTCTTCACAACTCCTAGACTCCGTGTTCACCCTAGAGGGCACACCTGAGGCGCCCCCTAGTGCCATGGAGGTACATCCCTCCTCAGACACCTACCAACTCCCTTCAAACCTTACATCTTACACATACAATGACACTGCAGCTCCACAAATCCTTCTGTTTGGTGACTCCATAATCAGGCAGGTAAAACTTCCTGCCTGTATTACATACTGTGTAAATGATGGTAAGGTCAGTGACATCATTTCCTTGTTACCAAAAATTCTTGAAATTCATCCTTCTGTCACTATGATTATCATACACGTTGGGGCCAATAACATCATGGAGAGGCTTCATAGAGGAATTTGAAGAACTGTGTTTTAAAGTTGAGTCACTTGGCAAGCGTTGCATTTTATCCGGCCCCATACCCTCTCCTGCATATGGCTCTGAATGTTTTAGTCGACTGTTCAGTCTTCACAAGTGGCTGAAAAATTTCAGCATAGCTGTTGGTTTTAATTTTATTGGGAACTTTGACTATTTTTGGACTCGCCTCGACTTGTATGACAAAGATGGCATCCACCCTAATAAGGACGGAATCAGACAGCTAACTTTCAATCTTTTGAATTACATTGCTTTTGCTCCACTTTGACTCTCTGGGCAGCCTGACCCTCCCCTTGTCCCCTCACCCACAACCCCGCACAAACCAGAGGATCAGGCTGACACTTTTCAATCGGCTGTTGGACAGAACATCTCTATGAATCTTACTCCTACAACAATGAATCCAGGTAATAGGTCCTCCGAGGATTCTTGTGTCTTTTCAGACTTAAGTGGTTTTAAGACTCGTAAAGGGCCTGGTTTTGTGCACATCAACGCTAGGAGCCTACTTCCAAAGATGGACGTGCTAAGAATATGGGCTAAAGACTCTGACCCTGATATTATTGTTATCTCAGAGTCATGGTTAAATAATAATGTTTCTGATACTGACATCAACCTTGATGGTTACAATATTTTTAGAGCCGACAGAGTTAAGCGTGGTGGTGGTGTAGCAATTTATACTAGAAACATTTTAAAATGCTCTTTTATTACCTCAACTTCTGTCCCAAGTCAGTTTGACTTATTAGCCATCAGGGTTCAATTAGGTGGCTGTTTCATAGTCATGGTGGGTGTTTATCGCCCCCCGTCTGCCAGTCCTGATGCCTTACATAATCTATCAGAACAGTTATCAACTCTGGTAGGCTCAAATTCTGAAGCTATTATTCTAGGGGACTTTAACCTAGACTGGTTGTCTCCGGTGGCTGCTGATTTAAGACATGTGTACTGAGTTAAATCTGATCCAAATGGTCGCAGAACCTACGCGTCCTAACATGAAATTCCCCAGCCGCTCATCTCTACTTGATCTCATTCTCACTAATAGGCCGCATCTGTACTTAAACACCTATGTGTTCCCTATGGATTTGAGTGATCACTGTCCAGTGGGGTGTGTTAGAAATGGCAAGTTGAAACGATCAAAGCCGCTATACATCTGTAAGAGGTCTTTTAGAAAATTTGATGAACAGGCATTTTTACAAGACCTGTATTCTAGTAATTTTAATTCGATAATCTATATACCACATGGTAACTTAGCATTTGAGTGTTTCAAGTCCATCCTCAACACACTTGCAGATAAACATGCACCTTTTAAGACTCTCAGAGTAAAAAATAGAAGCAACCCCTGGTTCACTCATGATATCAGTGTGATTGTTTCTGAAAGAAATAAAGCTTGGGCAGCTGCGAGATCCTCTGGTAATGATGGAGACTGGCAGACTTTTAGACATTTAAGAAATACTTGTACCTACTTAATAAAGAGGGCCAAGTCCAACTATTATCTAAATAATCTGTCTAAATGTGGTAGCAATTCAGCAAAGTTCTGGAAAGTGATGAAGTCACTCAAGGGTGTTGCTCCACCTACATTCCCTCAACAGCTCATAGTGGACTCTAAAATGATACAGGAGAAAAAAGAGATATGTAATGCTTTTAATAATCACTTTATTAAGTGTGGCACTCTGTTTGACCAGGTTAGTGGTGTGGTTGTATCACAAGATCAGTGTGACCTAGTCCAAGAAGAGAGTTTTACACCTTTAAATAACAACTCTGCCTTCACATTTAGACTTTTAAGCAAGGCTGAAGTTTTCTCTGCATTGTGCAGCTTCAAGTGCATGAAGAGCTCAGTGGGGGCAGATCAGTTAGACCCTCATCTCTTAAAACTAGCAGCCCCTTTCATTGCTGAACCTTTAACTCATATTTTTAATTTATCACTTCTCACTGGCTCTATTCCTAACGTTTGGAAATCAGCATTAGTGACACCTCTGCATAAAGGAGGAGATATAAATGATTTAAACAACTATAGACCCATTTCCAAGCTACCATGCTTAGCTAAGATGTTGGAGTCCTTTGTAAATGAACAGATTAGTTCCTTTCTCTCCTCAAATGATATTTTAAGTCCCTTTAAATCTGGGTTCAGAACTGGACACAGCACCATTACAGCTGCTACTATGGTTGTGAATGATATAGCTACAGCCATAGATTCCAAGAAACACTGTGCAGCCTTGTTTATTGACCTATCAAAAGCATTTGACACTGTTAATCATGTCCTTCTTGAAAAACTTTCACTTTTGGGTCTGGATGAAGCATCCACTAGTTGGTTCCATGATTATCTTTCTGACAGATCACAGTGTATAAATGTAACTGGTCTGACCTCTGAGGCATTAAGGCTTAGAAATGGTGTTCCTCAAGGCTCAATTTTAGGCCCATTGTTGTTTACTCTCTACATAAATGACATATGTGGTTCATTTGAACATTGTAAAACTCATTTTTATGCTGATGACACTATTCTTTATGCATGTGCAGAATCCATTGAAATAGCTGTATCTTACCTTCAGTCTGCCTTTGTTTATGTTCAAAACTGTTTTAAAAATCTTAGATTGGTTCTTAATGAATCAAAAACTAAATTTATGCTCTTCACAAGATCAAAACTGTGTGATCTTAATGCATTTTCTGTATGTTCCCTAAATGGTACACAAATTGAACAAGTTGCCCAATACAAATATCTTGGATTTTGGCTTGATAATAAGCTATCTTTTAAAACACATGTGCTTGAGCTCACAAAGAAGGTTAAAGCTAAGCTAGGTGCCCTATATAGGATCAGGTCTTGCCTTTCCCTTGAGAGCAGAAAGACCGTTGTTCAATCAACCATTCTGTCAGTCCTAGACTATGGCGATATTCTCTACATGCATATAGCGCCTTCCACCTTGAAAGCTCTTGACAAAGTTTACCATAGTGCTATACGTTTTGTCACAGGTGATGCTTTTATAACTCATCATTGTAAACTGTATGAGAATATAGGATGGTCTTCTCTGTATGAGAGGAGGGAAAGACATTGCCTCCTATTTATTTACAAGGCATTACAAGGTAAATTACCTTCTTACCTTACTTCACTTTTAAAATTTAGACAGAGCAGACATAGTACAAGGTCACAAAGTTTTATTACCCTAGAAACTCCTCAAGTGAGAACTGAGATTGGCAAATTAGCTTTTCAGTCTTTTGCACCAATCAAATGGAACCACTTGCAGGAGGTGTTGAGACTTAACAGCCTTGTATCTACAGATAAATTCAAGGCGCTATTACGTGATATGAGTCCTGTACAGCAGTGTGTCTGTTTTAACTGACTTGTTTTAATGATTATTTTATATGTTTTATTACTTATTTATTTTATTCTGTTTATTTTGTAAGTAAGGCTGTTCCCCTTGGGGTTAATTTGTACTTGCTTATTGTTCTTATTTCATGTTTTTGATTATTTTATTGATTGCTCTTATACTCAGGGCATTGCTGCAAAAGAGTTTCATGCTCAGTCAATTTTCCCTGAATAAATAAATAAAATAAATCAAAAATAACACTGCATATATCGTTTTTTACCTCTATGCTAGGTCTATGTATAAAAAACTATAGTGTGTTGCATTTATGAAATGAATGAACTGCTACAGAGAAAACAAAATTGTATTTATGCGTACAAAAATATTTTGAACTTAGAAAAAAAGCAGGTTAAATGTTCCTTACAAATAATATACTCAACCAAGTCCGTATTTTTCTTCCGAAATTGTCGCACATTTAAAAATAATTACTACCTCACATTGTGTCAATCACGTTTACACACCAACTCCGAAACTTTCGTCCGTCATTAAAGTTTTCAGAACAGGTTCGATTTTCGATTATTTTTTTTCCGCATCCATCAAAAGCCTACATTTGAATTTTCGCATCGAACAAATATAATAATAAAACGCATCAGACTCAGTGTGCAAGGTTTTTGTGCGTAACGATTTTTATCGGATGACGGATTTAAAAAACGCATACGAAAAATACGGACTTGCCACAGGAACCCGCAACAGAGAGACGAAAGAGCTGCATGCGGCTCCGGAGCCGCGGATTGCCGACCCCTGGGCTAGATCTTCCAAATTAAGGCCCCTATCAATGGTGTGTTTTTTTAATCTTCTGATGACCTCTGAAATACCCATTTGAATCACTTCTGGTTAGGCTAGAGCCACCAGATTGATAATCTTATATGTCCTTTAGGCGCTCTTTCATATAAAAGAGACCCCCTAACTCACTCCCAAGTGTACTTGACTTCAAGGTCACCCTCCAATTACACAACTTCCTGTTGGGCTAGATCCTATCAAATGTATAATTTTAGTAGAGTTTAATGCCCTGATTTATATAAAATACACCCCATGTCTCCATCTTAAGTCATTCTAGGCCCCTATTAATGGTGTGTTTTTTTCTATCATCTGATGACCTCTGCATGACCCATTTGAATCACTTACTGTTGGGCTAGAGCCACCAGATTAATCATCTTATATGTCACATAAGATGATCAATCTGGTGGCTCTAGCCAAACCAGAAGTGATTCTAATGGGTCGTTCAGAGGTCATCAGAAGATGAACAAAAATGTGGGAATAACTTGGGAATAAGATAGAGACCTGGGGTCTCTTTTATATAAGAGAGGGCCTAAGGGACATATAAGATTATCAATTTGGTGTCTCTAGCCCAACCGGAAGTGACTCACAAAGCATCATCAAATGCTCCATTGAAACGCATTGGAGATAAATGTTGCTATAAATTCATATAAATTTGTTGGAAAGAGATAGGAACTTAGCCTTTGGACCAGTCAACCGGGGAGTGCCTTGGGATCGCTCGTGAAAATCTCAAGTCTCTCAGCCAAAAGGGGGCCGTGCGGGGGGCCGTCCTAACGCCTCCCATTGCCATTGGATCAAAAGTATGCCATGTAATAAGAGACCTCTGTGACCCGCGCGCCCCTCAGGGGTCACAGAGGGCCAATATTCGGTGTGGGGGTCCCAGTCACGCTCTGTAATAAGGGTGTCAAGTCTCGGGGTGGTGAGACCTTCCCATCTCCAAATCGGCCTTTTGAAACCACATTCTGAGCGAATAGGACTCGCAGGTTACACTTCTAAGAAGCTCTGACAACAAACTGGCCCATACGGGCTAACTTCCGTGAAAAACACATCCAACTCTCGGATATGTCGTTCCTGGGACCAAGGGGGATGAGTGTATACATTTTGGCATCTCTCACCATCTCAAAAGGTCACGAAAAGGGTCGTGACCTGCAACATGAGAGTCAATGGGAGTAAAATGGCAGGAAGTTTCAAGTTCCTTATTTCCGGTGGGATGAAGATAGAAACTTGTGCTTTTTAGGTGTGTAAACACATGTGGGGTGGGGACCAGGTTCTCATGTTTGGGGTCCTAAAGTCAAAAGGGGCCCTAGCCACACCCCTTAGTAGGATAAACCATGAACAGGGGCCTAGAAGGTTTCAAGTTCCCCATTTCCAGAGGAATGGAGATAGAAACTTGTGCTTTTTAGGTGTGTAAACACATGTGGGGTGGGGACCAGGTTCTTACGTTTGGGGTCCAAAAGTCAAAAGGAGCCCTAGTCATGCCCCTTACTAGAATATACCATGAATAGGGGCCTAGAATGACTTGGGAACAAGATAGAGACCTGGGGTGACTTTTATATGAAAAAGGGCCCAAATGACACATAAGATTATCAATCTGGTGGCTCTAGTCCAGGGGTCATCAACTAAATTTTTCTCTGCAGACACTGTAAGGGCCAGATGCGCGTGATCGTAACCCACACGGTACGACCGACGGGGGGGGGGGGGGGTGCGCGCAATCGTAACAAACCCCGGACTTAAGCCCGGGGGGGGGGGGGGCGAGGGTGCGCGCGATCGTAACCCACCCCAGACCTGCGACCGGCAGGGGGTACGCGCGATCGTAACCCATCCCGGACCTACGACCGGCGGGGGGGGGCGCGCGATCGTAACCCACCCCGGACCTACGATCGGCGGGGGGGCAGGGGGTGCGCGCGATCGTAACCCACCCCGGACCTACGACCGACGGGGGGGGGGGGGGGGGGGATACGCGCGATCGTAACACAACCCGGACCTATGACCGGCGGGGGGGGGGTGCGCGCGATCGGGGCCGGATGGAAATCTCTGGCGGGCCAGTTGACGTTGACTGCTCTAGTCCAACTGGAAGTGATTGAAATGGGTAGTAATGAGGTCATCAGAAGACACCATTAATAGGGGCCTAGAATGACTTGGGAATAAGATGGAGACATGGTCTCTTTTACATGAATCAGGGCATTAAACTCTACTAAAATTATACATTTGGAGAAGTAGCCCAACAGGAAGTGGTGTAATTGGAGGGTGACCTTGAGGTACACTTGAGAGTGAGCTATGGACCTGGCGTCTCTTTTATATGAAAGAGGGCCTAAAGGACATATAAGATTATCAATCTGGTGGCTCTAGCCCCACAAGAAGTGATTCAAATGGGTAGTTCAGATGTCATCAGAAGATTTAAAAAACACACCATTAAGAGAGGCCTAAGTTTGGAGGATCTAGCCCAACAGGAATTGACCGAATAATCTGCCTACACTGACACCAAGTGGACAAAAAAAATGAACCGCACACAATGGACAACCCATGAAAATTAATCTTTTCGTGACAATGAGCAGGAAAAAGCGTGATACCAGCCATCACGCTCCGCTTCTGAAACAGGAGGGCGCATTTGGCTACGGTGTCATGGCGCCTATTCTGTAAGCCATCTCACTTCTTTTTCATCTTTGTTGAGTTGCACATGCGCTGTACCGATCGGGCAGGAGAAATTCGTAATTACTAACAAACTAAATATCATATACATTCACTGAACGAAGATTCTGAAAATAAAATGCACATTTCTCACTATAAACGTTATCAAAAAGAATTTTAATGCCGAAACTATCTTTAAATATTGAATTTTCCACTGAGAATAGAAGGAATATCCGCCATTTTGTTTTGCCTTGTCAGACTGAAGCTTGACAGTCACGCGATGTGGACGCAGGCCAATAGAAAAGAATAAGCCAAAAACACGTAGCCATGTTACAATTTTGGAGCCCTTATTGTGAAACTACTACGTTTTGCGCTGTGGACCAATGTAGCAATTACATGTTTTGACATGAGACTGGGTTGGAATTAGCCTGGCAAGCCAGACCCACATCAGAAAGATGTAGGGTCTGGCATTGCTCCATTGGCAGTGTGGGCGGGATAAACGGTTGTCTTTCAAGTTCCCTCTGCACGCAATAGGATAGCGATACAACCAATCAGAGCAACGAAGAAGGTGACGTAGTCAGAGCGACGGCTGTGACTACGTAATTAATCAAAACTCTGAATACATATTTCTTTTCGAGGAAAGACTTCAGTGCCGTTCTTTGTTCTTTTCTCAAAGAAAATGTTAACTTCAAGTCTTGAAGAGTCGCGGCCAAAGCCGAGTCGAAAGACAGCTGTTCGCCAGCAGCAGCCATTGTTGTACCTCTAACACGGAACCGTCGCAACTCTGTCGTCATGGTAGCCCGGCTTCCGATTCCGCCACTCACGATGTGATTGGCCTGACAGATTTTCTGTTTCCAGCAGCGCAAACCAACGGCAAAGTGCTAGACTGACCCTGGCTGCAAATTAAATTTGCTGCCGCTAGGGGCGTCTAGATTTCTAGGCTAGGTTGGAATATGAATATGACCAATGTTTTCTGGGGGCTACAACAACAGCATTGAGAGCAAACATCTCCACCACAGCCATGAGTGTATAATAATTTGTTTTGCCTGATTCCTGTCATCTACATCCTGTTTTAATTACAAGTAATGGTATAGCACAACAATAAAAGTCCCTCCAGAAAGCCAAATAAATAAGCAATTAAATAAATATAATAAGAGAGCGAGAAGAGTGAGACAAACTGAATGCAAAAATATATTCCTGAATTCATTATTGAACACTCATGTGTATATACTTTCCTGACATTAATTATTCAGGCTAATGAAGACATAGAGCTATAGGTCAGGACATAAAGTCATACAGTATGTCTTATCTTTATTCTATTAGATATAATAGATCATGAAATTGGGGGAAAAACAGATTTAATGTGAAAATATCAGCGGTCTGTGAAGGAGGAGTGTGTATGGGAAGTGCAGGCTGTGGAATTGAACAAGGGAAGTTAGTTAGCTTGAGTTAAACAAGGGAATCTGCTACCACCACCTCTTGTCTTTCTTTTTTACATCTCCTCTCCCACCCTCTGCCACTCTCTCCATCTCTCCCTTCCTCCCCCTTCCCTCTCTCCCACCCTGTCTTGCCATCTCGCCCTCCTCCCCCCCTTTCCCCTCCTTGCCTCTCGTTCTTCCTCTATCTCTCTCCCTTTTACCCCACCCTCCCTCTCTCCCCCTCCCCCCTCTGTCCTTCCCACCAGGCTCCTCTTCCTCACACCTGTCCTTCCCAGAGGGTTTCAGGGTAGCGTTCCCCTCCCGGACCAACTACATGTACGCCCGGGTGAGGGCCAGCCTGCCCCAGCTGAGGGCCCTCACCACCTGCCTGTGGCTGCGCTCCACAGAGAGGGGCCCCGTGGGCACCCCACTATCCTATGCCGTCCCGGGGCAGCCCAACGAGTTGGTGCTACTGCACGGTCCCTGCTTGGCCCTCGAGCTGCTCGTCAACGACAAGGTACCGGGAGAGGATTGAGAGGATTGATAAAGGAGTGGATGAGAGAATGAGTGAATAAGTGAAAGAGCAAATGAGTGAAAAAAAGGAGCTATTGAGATAATGTGTGAATGATTGTGTGAATTAATGAGTGAAATAGTGAATGAATGAGTGAGTGAAATAGTGAATGAGTATAGGAATGAAAGAGTTAAAGAGTGAATGGTGAAGTAGTGAAGAAACATTTTTGTTGTGATCACGGCTCTCTCCAGATATGGCGTGACTTGGAGGATTTCTAAATATAATACTTGACTCATGGCGAATGTTGTCAAAAAGTGAAGTATATTATTTTAGCAAACCAAGAACTTTCAAGGTATTAAATCAATGGTTTGTTGTGGAACAATGTTTCACGGCTTTTGTACATTTATCCTCTTGCAACGGTATCATCCATACTTATTGTTGGCGTTTAACGCATGCTGTTGTCGTTGTTGTCGGTGGTTGTTATGGTGACAGTGACCCATATGCAGTCAAAATATCATCACCATCATATCAAGCAAATATCATAATCCATATCATAATACATCCAAACAAAACATGAATGAAGGCATTGAGTAAACAAGAGTAATAATACACCAAAAATACAAGTAGCAACGGTAGTAAAAAAAAATAAATATATATATATATATATATATATATATATGTGGCCTGTACTATAGTAACTCAGAATGACAACGCCACTCTCAGTTATAGGGGTGAGAGAACCCTGTACCATACAATTAAGGCAATTCCCCGGCAAGTCCACTTTAATAAAGAAACTGAGTAGGATACAGCTGTCATATAATCAAGTTCTTATTTATTTCACAAAAAGGTTAAAAGACAAGGAGGACAATGGGCTATAATCGCCACTAATAAGGCAGTAGCAGTGTGCAACAAGGCAATGGTCTTAAAGACTGTGCAAATGGCAAATAGTTGTACTAATAAGTTATAATAAATACCAATAGTTGCAATAAATAGTTTGGATTATGATAGCATTAGTAGAAAATGATTGGATAATAAATATGGTCACCAGAATACTATTAGAGGACTATAAATAACATTCAACAGTCTGACAATACAATGTGCAAATTCACAAGTCACGAGCTTCAGCTCAATATGATCGAGATATTACTGAAAAGCTAATACTAAGGCTCATAGATGAAATGATAGTACCAACCAGTAACACAGCACACAACAAAGATGTTTCACAAAAACAATTAATAAACAAAACGCAACCAGTAACACAGCACACAGCAAAGGTGTTTCACAAAAACAATAAATAAACAAAACAAGAAAAAGGCTACAAGTGAAAATAAATGTAGCTGCCACTTAAGCGTGTTCAAAGTACACGGCACACCAGTGAGTAACTTGGGTTGGCTATCCCCACTTTAGACGACCTGGGTATTACCCAATCAGTGACTGAAAGACATTGCACTTAGCTCGTATGGATATTGCACAAGCCAGAATGCTACCAAAGCTAATACAGCCTGCTAGGCAGGGATACTAAATCACAGTAGATATTGCACTACCCGTAGACACTTAAATATTGCACATTGCCCACTACGTCCTTGAGAGCTCAATACGAAACAAAACAAAGAAAACAAACCATAAAACTCGGCATGGGAAAAACAGTGGTGCCCCCCTCTATTGTAGCAACCTCAATTATAAACACGGCCGCGGCAAGCCACCGTGTAGTAATATGGGCCCGTCCTAAGAGTAGAAACGGAGATTTTACCATTAGGGGAATTGACTGGTTCGTCACACTTATACTTAGCAGTTGGCATGAAATACACAATAAAAACAAGTGTAGCATAGCTTAAACCAGGGATGATACAAGAGGAGAACACATTACCTTCCGTTTGATTCTCTTAACCCCAAAACTCGTCTCGTTGCATATACGGCGTTACAGCTGGGCTCACACCACCAGCGTTGCATATACGGCGTTACAGCTGGGCTCACACCACCAGCGAAACTTCTCGATTAACACTCCGATATGAAAGGACTCAAATTCAATGCAAGCTACAAACAATTCAGCTAACGCTAAAGCAGGCTAGGCTACGCTTGCCAACGACACAAGTGCACTCGGTGAAATAGGCTCAGCGTCGCATACCAGGGGCTTTGCAGATATGACGTTTCAAAGGCCTACGTGAGAGCTCATTCATCTACCTGTGGTGCCGCTGGGTCCTAAAGCCTGATCATGTATATGCACAGACAGATGGGGGAAAAACGTGTAAAGATCAGGAAGTAAACAGTGCTGCCATGGGCTACATCCACCCCCACTTTCAAAGGGAACCGTCCCGGTGACCCACCCCATTTAACTGGTCCAATAACCTAAAGCAAGTCTGAGGTCCCTACCAGCGGGTGAGCTGCAGCCCCTGATAACCCTTCTACCCCCACTGCGAGTACCGACTGTGGTAGATGATGGGGGTTGGTGTGCAGTCCTGCTGTTGTCCGAACCGACCGCCGGGCCATAGCCTCTGTGGGGACGCTACTGTCCTGTGGCTGTTCTTGTGGCACTCGGGATCGAGAAGGGCCTGGGGAGTCACTGGGCTGGCCAATGGCAGGTGCTGGTGAGGGGTCTCTGGGGACTGGCCCTTCTAATGGGTCACTCTGTGTGGAGGTCTCGGAGCTTGCAGAAAGGTTGGCCAAGGTGGGCTCACTGGAATCCAAGCGCTGGGAAGGCTCCGCTATCAGCAAACTCTCTTGGCCCCCCTCTTCTTCTGAGTCCGTTTCTCTGTAAGACACAGCTGGCTCTGCCCACATATCTGTAGCAATGGGCTCTGGTCCAGACTCTGAGATATGGTCAACTGGGGAGACCCGAAGTTCTGTGCGGTGGATGTTCTTCACAGGTCCCTCTCTGTCTAGGGGGCTAATAGCATAGACTCTGCCCATATCATCCAGGCATCTCACCACTCGGTACTTGGCCAGGCCCCATACGTCCTGGATCTTGTTGTGGCCTTGAACATGATTGCGGCGGTACACGACTGTACCCACAGGGAGCAGGTCAGCATTGGCCTGGGGCTGTTGGTGGGCTCTCTTGACAGCTGCCCCTTCCAGGTGTTGTGTTGCCAGGTCATACGCAACCCGGAGACGTTCCTGATGTTCTTGTACCCAGTCTTCTACCGAGCCATCCGTGGCCCAGTCTTCTTGTAGGCCCAGCAGAGCGTCCACTGGTAGGAGCGGCTTGCGCCCAAACATGAGCTCGTAAGGAGAGTACCCTGTCGAAGAATGCACTGTAGTGTTATAAGCGAATATTACTTGAGGTAGATGTTTAGGCCACTGCCTCTTCTTGGCTGCAGGGGGGGTCGTGGGTCCGCAGGAGGTCGTGCATAGTGCGGTTGGTGCAACAGGTCACTCTCAAAGCTACGCCCCTGGTCGGAATGGATACGTTGCGGAACACCGTAGATGTAAAACCACTTCTCTGTGAGAACACGAGCAACTGTACAAGCTTTCTGGTTCGGTGTTGGGTAGGCCTGAGTGAACTTGGAAAAGATGTCGGTGACCACCAACACATTTTCATCCATCGCTGGTTCGTTCTAGGGTGGTGAAGTCCACTGCAACCACTTCTAGGGGCCTGGATGCCAGAAGATGCCCGGGGAAGGTTCGCACCCTCGGTTGGACTGCCTTGGCCACCACACACCGCTCACACTGCTGACACCATCGTTCCACATCTTTTCGCAGTCCCGGCCAGTAACAACGCTCTCGTAGCAACTGAGTGGTTCTCTCACAACCTTGATGCCCATGGTCGTTATGGAGAGCAGAAAGTACCTCTCTGTGCAGGGCCTGAGGTAGCAGCAGCTGAAGGACGCCAGTGGTGCCATCTGGAGGGTGCACCAACCGATACAAAACTCCATCTCGGTATCTGATCCTCTTCCACTGCCACATCAGTTCCTTGACTGTAGCCGGTTCCTGGCCACGCTCTGCTGCAGATGGGGCTTCTCCTCGTTTCCAGTACTTCAGAAAAGGCCCTATAACTGGATCAGCAACCTGCAGGACTTGAAGTTCCTGTTTTTCCCTAACTGGAAAGGCATCAATTTCGCCACAGGAAGCAGCAGACTGGGCAGGGGCACTCTGGATGGACAATGGAATGGACATCCCCGGGGCAACATCAGACATGGTGGTTGGCGCAGGAGGGGCTGGCAAGCGGGATAAAGCATCGGCATTCCGGTTCATGGCACCTGGTCGATACTTGAGGTCGAAATCAAATAGCGCCAACTGGGAAGCCCAGCGCTGTTCAACCGCCCCCAGCTTGGCGGTCTGCAGGTAGCTGAGGGGGTTGTCTGTATACACCGTGAACTTAGTTCCCAGCAGATATTCTCTGAACTTCTCGGTGATCGACCATTTTAAAGCTAATAGTTTGAGCTTCATCGAACTGTAATTGGACATGTTACGTTCCGATACATGCAGCCCTCGACTTGCAAATGCTACAGGTCTCCTCTTGCCCTCATGTTCCTGGGACAAGACTGCCCCTAGCCCTGCATGGCTGGCGTCCGTCTCTAGAATGAATGGCTTAGAGAAGTCTGCATACTTCAGCACTGGTGTGCTCACCAATTTGTTCTTCAGCCCTAAGAAAGCGGTCTCGCAAGCTTCATCCCAGTGTCCTTTCAAAGAGCCAGCTCCAGGCCTCTTTGGTGCAACCTGCAGCACCCCCACCAGCTTATGCAATGGAGCGGCCCATCGAGCAAAGCCATCTACGAAACGGCGGTAGTAGGAGGCAAAGCCCAAGAAGGACCGCAGCTCTGTCAGGGTCTGAGGACGCCTCCACTCTGCCACTGCCCTGATCTTTTCTGGATCTGTTGATACTCCTGCAGAGGAGATGACGTGCCCAAGGTACTTAACTTCAGTCTGAAAGAAACTGCACTTCTTAAGCTTCAATTTTAGATTGTGCTGTTTTAGTCTGCTCAGGACCCGTTCCAGACGATGTAAATGTGAGCTAAAACTACTGGAGAATATCACAATATCGTCCAAGTACAGTAGCAGGGACAGGAAACGCTCATCACCGAAGATGTGCTCCATTAAGCGTTGGAAAGTGCTGGGTGCGTTACATAAACCAAACGGCATCCTGTTGAACTCGAACAATCCGAATGGTGTACAGAACGCAGTCTTTGCCTTGTCTTGTTCGGCAACAGGAACTTGGTTATAGCCACTTGCTAGATCCAGGGTCGAAAACAAAGTGGCACCAGTCAGAGCATCTAAAGATTCCTCTATCCGAGGGAGGGGAAAGGCATCTTTTCGGGTCCGAGCATTCAACTGCCTGTAATCGACGCACAGCCTTATGGTCCCATCCTTTTTTTGGACAACCACAATAGGGGAAGAGTAAGGACTGCAGCTCACCCGCGCTACACCTCTGTCTAGAAGCTCACCAATGTGGGACTTAACCAGCTCATATTGAGAGGGGGGAAGTCTGCGATAGCGCTGTCTTACGGGGGCCTCATCGACTAAAGGTATCTCATGCTGCACGAGACCCGTACAACCAATGTCGTTATCACTCTGACTAAATACAGAACTATATTTGTGAAGAAGGGCCCTACCCTCCTGTTCTTGACTGGAACTGAGATTGGGCCAAGAAGCTTCTGATAGGTCTAGGGGACTACTCTGCACCTGAATTGACTGAGCCTGAACGGTGTACACATCCTTACTAGACTTCTCTAGGGTGATTGTGTTGCTGTTGGCCGGTAACTGTGCTGCATACAATTCACCTAAAATGACTCGACGTGGAAGCCAGATATCTTGAGATGCAACATTAACTATAGGCACCCATACTTTCCCTTGTACCACTGAAAGAAAAGCCCTTGAAGCTAAAAGGCCATCCGGCATCTTGCTGATGGTGGGCTCAAACAGAGCAGAATGGAGAGCACGGCCAAACTGTTGAGTACATGTGGCAGCAACCATTTTCAGTGACCCAGCTGGAACGCGAACAGGAAAGCGTCCATTCATTTTAACCTGTCCTAATAAACCAGATTCTGACAAACTGTCCAGTTTGTGACACTCGGACAAAGCATCCTTCCAGCCTTCACTAGCTGTTTTTACAGTAGAAGAGTGAAATAAGGCTGAGCCATGTTGGTGAAAGAGCTCCTCATAGCAACCATTTATCACATTCATGCCCAGGAGGCCAGGGACCTTAGCTTTATTTGCTTGACTAACTGGGTGAGGGGGATCACGGACAACCAGGACACCCATGCGTGAAAGGGCCTTTCCTAGAACTGTAATGTCTAGCTCTAGATACCCCAAGTATGGAATTTCAAGGCCATTAGCTGCCCTTAGTTGAAGCCAACTGCACTCTTGTAACTGCTTGTCCCCCCAAGACTGAAAGTGTTGTTTAAAAAAACTCTCTGATATAGTGGTTACCATTGACCCAGTATCAAGCAAGCAGGGAACTCTGACACCCCCCATCTCAACCTGCACCACAGGACATGACCCAATGAGTTTTAAGTGTTTTGAATTTACAACTAAGCCGTTAAAATCCCCTTCTGACGGCCGGCTCTCTACACCAGAGGGGAACAGTTTCCCTGTTGCTCGGGAACCCCAGCAGCTACACCCGTTTCCACCCCCTGAACAGTCACCCTTCCCCGCACATTAGACCCAGGATATCTAGGCAGTTCCATACGACAAAAGCGAGCAATATGCCCAGGCTGGTCACAACGTAAGCATATGGGTTTACCGTCTGGTTGAAACCGATAGGGCCTATGAGGGGGTCCACTAGGGCCCCGAGTTAACATGGTAGGTGGGCGAGAGGAGGACAATTGTTGTACAATAGCGTCTAATTGTGTTTGCTGTCTCCGTAAGCACTCTTTCAACTCTGACAATTCATTACTAGATTTCGTAGTAGCTACATGACTGTCGGCACGACACTCACCCACCACCTGAGCTTGAGAATCACAGGAGTAAGCACGAGCCCTCGGCACACCAACACGATCCCCATCTTCCACCCAGCGAATGGCTTCACTGCGTATCGTCAGAAAAGAAGACTCGGGGTTAAGCCTAACTGATTTCTTAAGTTCTCGTCTTAGCAGCCCATCCCGCACATGTTCGCTGAATTGATCTCGAACCAGAGCATCCGGATTGGGGATACCTCTGGGGTTGCTACGCTTTATAGACTCCATCAATGACAATAAGGCATGAGAAAATTCCCGAATTGATTCCCCCTCTAACTGCTTACGATGAAAGAACTGCTTCTGTAGAGAGATAAAAGACTGGGAGCAGCCATAAATTTCAATCAAAATCTGCAATATTTTGTCAGGGTCAACTCTATCCGTAGATGGGCGGAACCGGATTTCGTTTTTTGCTTCACCATCCAACAAATCATACAGGAATAATGCTTGTTCTGCCGGTGACATATGTCGTACTTCTAAGGACCTACGTGCCTCCTCCACCCACTCCTCTACAGACAAAGGGTCAGTACTTTTCCCAGAAAAACTGGGACATTTTCTGTCTCTAGGCAAGTAGACATAGCGTTCAGATCTATCAGGCGCTATTGGGGCACGAGGAATACCAGACCCTGATGTACCCGCCCCCTGTCCCCCTCCCCCTCCAGAACTAGCCCGTAGCCTCTCATTATCGGCTTGCAACTTTTGAATGCGATCATTTAACAATCTAAGCTGTTCTTCAGAGCTTGCACCTTCAGTACTCATGACTATAAACACCAACTGCCCACCTCAAAATAAGAAAAATAAACAAATCAAAATACAATCATATAGAAGGATACACTTCAGTTTGCAGATGCACAAATTCCCGTTATCTTGTCGTAAGCTGGTACCAACGTCGTGTGGCTGGAGGGTCTTTCGTCGAATGGGGGTAATCACTGTTTTTCCCAATGTATCAAAAACAAAAAGAAAATTGAAATACATACATCGACCAACTATGAGCTCTATAATTCAGTGACAGCTGTAACCATTCAATCCTGCCGACAACGCCAAATGTGGCCTGTACTATAGTAACTCAGAATGACAACGCCACTCTCAGTTATAGGGGTGAGAGTACCCTGTACCATACAATTAAGGCAATTCCCCGGCAAGTCCACTTTAATAAAGAAACTGAGTAGGATACAGCTGTCATATAATCAAGTTCTTATTTATTTCACAAAAAGGTTAAAAGACAAGGAGGACAATGGGCTATAATCGCCACTAATAAGGCAGTAGCAGTGTGCAACAAGGCAATGGTCTTAAAGACTGTGCAAATGGCAAATAGTTGTACTAATAAGTTATAATAAATACCAATAGTTGCAATAAATAGTTGGGGGCCTAGCAGCGAAGCTGCGAAGCACCCATTGTTTTCGTATTGTTTCCTATTATTATTATTATCCTGCCATGGGAGTCTATGGCAGCCCATAGAACCCCATGGTGGAAAGTTGTGAAATTTGGCACACTGATTCAGGACAGTCCCATAAGCCCTCACAGCAAATTTGAGGTCGCTAGCCCATGAGCTCTAGCGCCACCAACAGGTCAAAGTTGGACATGCATTCATGTTTATAACTTTTGACCCATTCATCCAATATTCACAAAGGTATCATTGGAATCCTTGGGCCAATCCGAGTTCAACGCACCCTATGACGTTATAATGCGTCATAATAGATTTTCCGCCATCTTTGATTTTATCGAAAGTGAAAAAAAAGTTTCAGCGGTCGCAATTTTTTACTAATTCTCATGAAAATCAACACAGACTATCTTCAGACCAATCCGCACAAAAGTTATCACATGGATTTTTCTATTTCGTTTGCCCGCAGCAGCCAATCAAACTCAGCGGCGACACTGCCAAACAGGAAGTGAGGCCATATCTCGGCAACTGTTTGATGTTTTGACTTCAAACTTCTAACACAGACTCATGACCCCTTCTTTGAGAGGCCCAATAATTTTGGTGACCTTTGACCTTTGGGGGGCGCTATAATTAGCAAAAATGCATTTTTGCTCATATCTTCATATTGCTTTGGACTTTGTCCTTATTTCCAGTGTTGACTGATACTCTCAGACATCCCAGTACATATGCTAAAGGCCTGTGTGCGTTTGCATAAAAATCTGGCGGCCATTTTGATTTTTGTTAAAAATATGCGTATAAGTACAGAGGGCACATACTTTGACTGATTTACACGAAATTTGGTGGATATGGTTTTCAGACCATGCCTGCTTGATGGTTCAAATTTCATGTCTGAACTTCAAACTGTTTTGCCGTAACAGCCAATCAAACTCAGCGGCGAAGTTGCCAAACAGGAAGTGGCCCAATACCTCTGCGATGCATTGATGTATCGACACGAAACTTGGTATATGGACTCATGACACCTTCCGGAGCTGGCATTAGCTTGCCTGCTTTGCTGCTATTCTGCTAGGCCCCCCCATCGCTGCATGCAGCTATATTTTGGATTATGATAGCATTAGTAGAAAATGATTGGATAATAAATATGGTCACCAGAATACTATTAGAGGACTATAAATAACATTCAACAGTCTGACAATACAATGTGCAAATTCACAAGTCACGAGCTTCAGCTCAATATGATCGAGATATTACTGAAAAGCTAATACTAAGGCTCATAGATGAAATGATAGTACCAACCAGTAACACAGCACACAACAAAGATGTTTCACAAAAACAATGAATAAACAAAACGCAACCAGTAACACAGCACACAGCAAAGGTGTTTCACAAAAACAATAAATAAACAAAACAAGAAAAAGGCTACAAGTGAAAATAAATGTAGCTGCCACTTAAGCGTGTTCAAAGTACACGGCACACCAGTGAGTAACTTGGGTTGGCTATCCCCACCTTAGACGACCTGGGTATTAGTGATGGATTTCATGATTCGTTTGCGCGAATCAGTTCGCGTCGTTCAGTTCGCCATGAAGAGTCGTTCGTTCGTTCGTTCAGTCGTGTTTCCGGTAGCGGTGAATCATTCACTCGTTCAGTCGTTCAGCTCCTCCCTCCGCCCCTCGTTCTCATTCGCCGTTCGCGAATGCCAGCCGAGTCTGACCGACTCTCCTCCCTCGTTCACAACATTCAAACGAATCACGAATGCAGTTAAGTTACCATTCAGAGATCAAGTTACAGTTCAACTCCGACAAAACCAACTGGGGGAGGGGGGTTGATGGTGTTAATAAATGTGTGAATAATAGCAAATACAACATTGTGTCTGG
Organism: Merluccius polli; assembly: GCA_030340625.1. NCBI lineage: Eukaryota > Metazoa > Chordata > Actinopteri > Gadiformes > Merlucciidae > Merluccius > Merluccius polli. The sequence goes on from JAOPHQ010005980.1 coordinate 108,053, forward strand.
TTGAATGTTAACATATGTATTTAATTTGAGTTAAACAGATTTATTTAATGTATGCATAATGACATGTCAGGATCAAAATGCCCCATTCCCCCAATTCAAGGTAAAGTTAGACAAACCAAACGCAGCGGGATGCGGGGGGGGGGGGGGGGGGCGTAGTAGATTATTGGATGTTTAATATATCAGCAAGATAATAGACTTGATTTAGCAATGATGAGTTTTAAAGTTAATGATGTACAGTTGTGTTTATTCTGGGCATATTTTATTTACTATTGTGAAGATGGCCATTGGCCACCCCCACTCAAGACCAAGATCCACCAAGGTGGGGGTCCCGGCCGGGTTGCGTGTGTGAGAAGGAAGCATGAAAGAACGAGACAGATTGACGAGACATTCAAATATATTATTAATCTGGCATGACACAGAAAATACAAAGACAGCATGCATTTACCATTTCACTGATATTTAAATACGATTGGCTGGCTCTCGTGAGTCGTGACGTCTCAGTCCTCGAGTCAATCACAGTCAGGGAACGACTCGCGAATCAGCGCCGCGAATCAGCAGCGCGTCAGAGACTCAGCGAACGAGACGAACGAGAGTGGCGAACGAGGTCAGTTCGTTCACTTTAAAGAGTCGTTCGTTCGAACTGATTCGTTCGCGAACGAGCCATCACTACTGGGTATTACCCAATCAGTGACTGAAAGACATTGCACTTAGCGCGTATGGATATTGCACAAGCCAGAATGCTACCAAAGCTAATACAGCCTGCTAGGCAGGGATACTAAATCACAGTAGATATTGCACTACCCGTAGACACTTAAATATTGCACATTGCCCACTACGTCCGTGAGAGCTCAATACGAAACAAAACAAAGAAAACAAACCATAAAACTCGGCATGGGAAAAACAGTGGTGCCCCCCTCTATTGTAACAACCTCAATTATAAACACGGCCGCGGCAAGCCACCGTGTAGTAATATGGGCCCGTCCTAAGAGTAGAAACGGAGATTTTACCATTAGGGGAATTGACTGGTTCGTCACACTTATACTTAGCAGTTGGCATGAAATACACAATAAAAACAAGTGTAGCATAGCTTAAACCAGGGATGATACAAGAGGAGAACACATTACCTTCCGTTTGATTCTCTTAACCCCAAAACTCGTCTCGTTGCATATACGGCGTTACAGCTGGGCTCACACCACCAGCGCTGCATATACGGCGTTACAGCTGGGCTCACACCACCAGCGAAACTTCTCGATTAACACTCCGATATGAAAGGACTCAAATTCAATGCAAGCTACAAACAATTCAGCTAACGCTAAAGCAGGCTAGGCTACGCTTGCCAACGACACAAGTGCACTCGGTGAAATAGGCTCAGCGTCTCATACCAGGGGCTTTGCAGATATGACGTTTCAAAGGCCTACGTGAGAGCTCATTCATCTACCTGTGGTGCCGCTGGGTCCTAAAGCCTGATCATGTATATGCACAGACAGATGGGGGAAAAACGTGTAGAGATCAGAAAGTAAACAGTGCTGCCATGGGCTACATATATAAACAAAATATGAAATATTCAATAAATTCAAATACATTTGATACATCCAAACACACCAGCTGAGTTCAGGTTCTGGGTTCAAGTCCCAATGTACGCAGTAGGCACCCTTGAGCAAGATGCACTAACCCCTACCTACTCCTTAATGAAGAAATAGTAGTATATATATATATATATATATATATATATATATATATATATATATATATATATATATATATATATATATATATATCGGTCGTAGGTCCTGGATGGGTTACGATCGCGCGCACCCCCCCCCCCCCTCCCCCGTCGGTCGTAGGTCCGGGGTGTGTTACGATCGCGCGCACCCCCCCAGATTTACTTTTAGTCATTATTTAGGTAGCACACACATATTATGAATGCCTTCGACAGAATTCAAATGAGCCATTTTAATCTAGATTAATCTAGATTAATTCCAAGATTACAGTGTATATATATATATATATATATATATATATATATATATATATATATATATATATATAATCCAATCACCTTTTTTTTACCCGATCAATATTCTTTTCCGCTAACCCCCCCAGGTGGCCCAGCTGCCGTTGAACCTGACGCGGGGCAGCTGGCAGCACATGTGTGTGAGCTGGAGTCAGAAGGGTGGAGCTTGGCAGGCCTACCAGGGAGGGAGGCTGAGGGGGGAGGGCCATGGTTTGGCCCCTGGACACCACCTCCGGGCTGGGGGACAGCTCGTCCTGGGACAGGAGCAGGTGTGGAAAGGAGGAGAGGGAACGATAGCTCAGAGTGCATGTGCAAGGGTGTGGCTGGTCGGAGCGTGTGCCCATTCGGAACGTGTGTTGGTGCAGTCAGCGAGCCGCTGCCTGTAAAAGAGTCGCTGTTGCGTAAGACTACATTACCCGCAGTCCAAAACGGTGTGACGTCAACCGTGGCTGGTGTGCGCTAGTTTTCTATTCAAAGTTTATTATTACTATTTTGAACGTGTGTTGCGTGTCCAAATTATATAATACATCGCTCGGTGGGTTGACAAACGGCCATCGAGATAATCGACGGAATGGAAGGCAGACACCCAGATATTCCTGCCTGTATTGTAAGATGTCTGTCAGTCAAATGTCTATGTTAGCTGTGTATTCTCAAAACGAAAAAATTGAGCCAACTTTTATGCAAATAAAAGAAAAAAAATCTAAGAAATCTTTCAGCACACCACTCGCAAATAAAATAAAATGAAAATATAAGGACGCCACACCATGCGCTGTCATGTCCGACATGGAAATAGGCGGAGCTGGGTTGGGAGTGTCACCACTCTAACACTTTCTATTCTCCACAATCTCCACCACCTCTAGGACTCGCCGGGCGGGGGTTTCGACTCGACCCAGGCACTTGTAGGAGAGCTGGCCCAGGTCGGAATCTGGGACCGGGTGCTGACTCCCGGTCAGGTGGCTAGTTTGGCCCGCTGTGGGCGGGTGGCGCAGGGCAGCCTGACCAGCTGGACGGAGAGTGAGGTGGAGGTCTACAGAGGAGCCACCAAGCACCCCGGGGAGCCTTGCAGTAAACACAGCCAAAGCTCCCAGTGAGCGAGCGTCCGGAGGGGGAAGACCAGAACCTCACGTGGAGAAAGGTGTTGCCGTGTGTTTCATTAGCCCCCCCCCCCCAGTGTGAATTGAGACAAGCCCCACCTCCCAGTGTGAGTTGAGGGCAAACCGAAGAAAATTATTTCATGTTCTCATTGGTCAAGTCATGGATCGAAAAACAGTTTAAAAAAAAACAGTTAACAGTCCAGTCTGATCCATCATTGGGCCTTGTAGTGTAACAGTTACAGCATTTATTAAGATTAAGAGTTTTCCGTCAGGTTCTGCTGAGAATAGATAGAAAGTTTGCAAGTCAAATAGCACTGGGAGCCTATTGGACACAGCGCTTGTCTATCAAATCATGCTTGGATGGTTGTAATTTAAGAAGAGAATCGTCATATTTCATGTGAGAATACGATGAGGAGCACAGGACAGCGTGAAAGTGTTCGGAAAGATTAGGAAAAAAGAGAGGAGAGAAGGGAGGAGGAGAAGTAATAAGTATAAAGATATGGATTTGGTCGGTGGCTTTCAGATTAGTAGACGATATAAAAAGTTGTCTGTATTTGTTTCCGCCTTTGCACGATATATTTAGATATGATTGCCACTCCAGATCTTTCTGCTGGGATGGCGAAGGCTGGCATGTGGCCCAATTTTGCGATTAGTGTCTTGATCTAAAATAAGACGAAATTAATTGTGCTCCCCTTTGAAGCGCGGAGACGCAGAGTGAGGCTGCTAGTCGATATTGTCCGTGGCAAGGCACTGGTACAGTACAGCTCTAACTGGTGCTTAATGAGTGAGTCAGTCCACATACGTTGTGTGTAGCATGTAGCCTACTTGTACTTCTGAGGGCGTTTTGCATTCTGCTTTGCTGTTATTACAATGTCTGTTGTCGGTTTCAATCCTGTCTCTTCCTTGGGGCTTGTAGTGCAGCAGTGGTGTACTTTTTGTATATTACTTTGAGGACTAGTTGTCCTTTTTCTTTTCTATAAGTACATTTTTTTTACACATCTTTTGATTGACGTTTGCATTGGTATATAATTATTTTGATCTTGTTTTTAAATTATGCTACTATGTCTGTCCCGTGGCGTTGTCGTGTACCGTTTTTTGCCATATGATGACGTATTTCTCACAATCCTGACAAATAAAGTTTGGATTTTGAATTATCGGAGTTCCTAGTTTTTCTTTGCTCGGCTTCTTGCTGTTTCCCCTCCCCCTCGGGTTTACACGAGTGTTTTGTTTTCGTTAAATACGTTGTTGTGTTTACGTATCATATTTCACAGTTGGGGATGCTGGTGATGGAGTACTTATTGCTTTGTGGGGATGTTGTTGTTATTTGTTGTTTCACTTTGCTGCCTCTGCAGCTCTCATGGGCTCTCAAAATGATGAGGCATGCAGCAATGCTCACACACACACACACACACACACAAATAAATTAATAAAACAGGAATCATTGCCATACAGAAATATTCAGAAGTGGCTTAATTTCACTCCTAGTTCTAGCTCTCCTTTCCCTCCTTCTCAACCTGTTTTTTTCCCTCCATCCCACACTCTCATCCTGTGTGTCACCTTCTCCTCACATACCATGGTCAGTTAGGTCCTCATGTGTCATGGCCCTTCACCCAACCGTCTTCATGCATGTATCATTTCCAGGGCCGAATTAAGAAGGCCAGGGGCCCCTAGGCTGCTGGACGATGTAGGCCATGTAGGGGGGTGCTAGCAGAGATTTTTGTTGGGGGGGGGGGGGGGGGGGGTGCTAGCGGAGTTTTTGTTGAGCAGGGGGGGGGGGGGCGAGCGGATCGAGGCGCTAGCGGATCGCGGCGCCAGCGGATCGGGGGGCCCCCGATTCGGTCAATCGGGGGCCCCCTGGCAGACTGGCACACGTGGGGCCCCTAGGCTGCAGCCATATCTAGCCTGTGCGTTAGTCCGGCCCTGATCATTTCCTCCTCCCACACCATGGGTCAGGTAGGTCCTCATGTGTCATGGCCCTTCCTCCACCCTCTTCATTTTAATTATTTTTAATCTATTCTGTCAACACCCCCCCCCCCACACACACACACACACAATGCTTCTACAGACATGCTATAACTGAAAAGAAAATAGGAACACAATTTGTCTTTCTGGGATTGCCCCATCATCAAAGAATATTGGAGAGATTACACAATGCCCTACAAGATATTTTTATATGTGAAATGCCCCTAGAGAGTAAGACCATATATTTTGGGTATATACCTCAAAAATGGTTGAAAGGAGATAAATATACTGCTGATTGCTGGCAAAAAGACTCTTACCGGGAATTGGTTAACACAGGAGAGCCCAACTTTAAATGCATGGATGGAAATTACAATGGACATTTACAAAATGGAGAGATACAGGCACTTCTTAATCATGAATCAATTATTAATGAAAGAATCACTCCCCAACTGTACATAGTTTTTTTTCCTGTGTGTTGGTACTTCTGAAAGGACTATTTTCAGATTTGTGACAAACAAATATATGAAGTATACATACAGTATCTGAAATACATCTTATAGAAATGTTTGTTTGATGCTGAATGTTAATCAAAAATAAATTACAAAAAAAATTACAAGAAAGATTGTTCAAGATTGCTGTGTTCAGCTAACATCAGACCTGCTTACTGGTTAGCAGGGCACCTGTCAATACGCTTATTCTTTTCTATTGGCCTGCGTCCACGTCACATGACTGTCAAGCTTCGGTCTGACAAAGCAAAAAACAAAATGGCTTATATTCCTTCTATTCTCAGTGGAAAATGAAATATTTTAAGATAGTTTTGGCATTAAAATTTGTTTTGATAACATTTATAGTGAGAAATGTGCATTTTATTTTCATAATCTTCGTTCGGAGTTATTACGAATTCCTCCTGCCCGATCGGTACTGTGCATGTGCAACTCTCAACAAAGATGAAAAGAAGTGAGATGGCTTACGGAATAGACGCCATGACACCGTAGCCAAATGTCTCAAGCATGTCTCAAGCGGCTAAAATGCTGCCTATTAAGGCAGGATTCGGAGGCAGGGAGGCATCAAGTCATGTCTCAATCGAATATTTACAAAAAATGGTGCCTGCTGAGGTGCCTCCGACTAGGCAGGTTTTGAAGGCAGCATAGATGTATCCTTTGTTGGTCAAGATATCCCACAATCCTGTGCGCCTGCTCCACTACACCAACGACAAAAAAACAATGGCGAGCAACAACAACCCCGAGTTTGTGTATAAATGTAAGTTATGTTTACTTTTTTAACCTCCGATTTTTTTTTCTACAGATAAATCGACAGTTTAGTCACTGAATATCCATTCTATTTTGATGTTTAATGCTTATTTAAGACATTTGTGCTGACTTTAGGATTTGTTGACAGCGGACTTTCTGGTTAGCCTGTCCGTTATGGTACTACAACAACAAATGATGATTGTGTCTAAGGAAATGGAAAAATCAGTAAAAAATAAAAAAGCAATTAGTCCGAATGACCGACAGGTGGTAGTACGGTTGTAACTGACGGACGACAGCTGTCGTTATTTTGGTGACATCATGACGTTGTGACGCATTGCTGCCTTGGAAGTCTGTCTCAGTCCAGACTCCTTTACAAGTAACTTCATACAAAAACACTGCCTCCAAAGGATACTGCTTCGCTAGACAGCAAGGCAGCAGGCAGCTGCCTTTCGTTTGAGACATGTTGTGATGTTCTTTGAGGAAGAAGGCCGCCGACACAGGATCGCTTTTAACTCACTTTATTTGTTTCAGGTTTAGGTCTATTATCTATGAAGCAAATGGAGGGGAATTGTAAAATTCACGCGTGGAGCGACCCTTAGCTGGATATCTGTCCAGATACGCAGCCTCTAGGGTTTCTGCCTTCCCCCCGCTTGTGTGGTTTGGTAGTACCTGGGCAGGCGTGGCCTCTATGACGCATAATATGCTCTGATTGGCTAGTGTTGAGCGCCCGCCCCCAGTGTATTATGTGTGCTGCCATCTGGTGGCCAGGAGCAGTTAATGCAACTTATATATTTGTTTCTATTCCCTAGTGGCTATGTGTGGATATTACAGCCTGTTGATACATATACTGTTATTTATTCATCACAGACACAGCCAGAGTGGTGCAGGGATGACTTATTTGTGTAGGCCAACCCGGAAATTAGCATTACCCGGGGTTCCCTCGACAAAAATCCAATGGGTTTTCCCATTGGATTTTGGATTATTGCAGAAAATAAGATCTGTGGCAAACAAAAGTTTGATACTTACACGTTTTATTCAGCAAGGTTATATTCACCAATGAACACCACTTTTATGATTTTTGAAGCGTAAATGCAATTGCCAGAAGTAAAAAGCTAACGTTAGGCTATCACGGTAGCATGACTTCAACATCACGTCATCACCACCACTAAGCTTCCAACTTGTAATTTGATTTTGTGCGCCCTTACCTCTTCTACAAAAGCCTTTCCTCTTAGTGATCTGATCTAGCTAGTGGTCATGGCTGTGTCAATTGCCAGTCTCACATCCTTTTTCAAAGACGACCAGAAAAGTGTAGATAGGGGCGAGAACCACTACAAGTCAGGACATGTAGAGCAGTGCAGGCTAGATGCTGGTCTACTTAATTCAATTCAATTCAATTTTATTTGTATAGCGCCAATTCATAACAGAAGTTATCTCAGGGCACTTTTCAAATGGAGCAGGTCTAGACCGAACTCCTAATAACATTTACAGAGACCCAATAGTACCACCATGAGCAAGCACTTGGCACGGGGGCAAGGAAAAACTGCCTGTTAAAAGGCAGAAACCTTGGACAGACCCTTCGGCTCTAGGTGGGTGGTCATCTGCCTTGACCAGTTGGGGTGAGAGAGAGAGAGAGAGAGAGAGAGAGCGAGCAACTACATCAATACACTAATGAACATGATGATGACGACAGCAGCAATGATGGGGGACAGCAAGCAGCAACAACAGTAACTGTATATAACTGGTAACTGATATTAGCAATGGCAGTCAAGCAGGACCATGGAGGCTCCGCCAGGATCCATGAGAACCTGCGAGACGAGAAAACACAAGAACTCCGGGGAAGAAGTGTTTTAGTAACATGCATTAATGGGACATGAATGTGTGCACAGAGAGAGAGAGAGAGAGACTCAGTGCACCATGGGAAATCCCCCGATAGTCTAGGCCTATAGCAGCATAACTAAGGGATGGTTCAGGACTCACCTGATCCAGCCCTAACTATAAGCTTTATCAAAGAGGAACGTCTTAAGCCTACTCTTAAATGTGGAGAGGGTGTCTGCCTCCCGAACCACAACTGGAAGCTGGTTCCACTGAAGAGGAGCTTGGTAACTGAAGGCTCTGGCTCCTGTTCTACTTTTAGAAACTATAGGAACCACCAGTAGCCCTGCATTCAGAGAACGCAGTGTTCTAGTGGGGTAGTAGGGTACTATGAGCTCTTTGAGATATGAAGGGGCCTGCCCATGAAGAGTTTTATAGGTGAGGAGGAGGACTTTAAATTCTATTCTAAATTTTACAGGGAGCCAATGCAGAGAAGCTAGTACAGGAGAGATGTGATCTCTTTTCCTAGTTCCTGTCAGTACTCGTGCTGCAGCGTTTTGAATTAATTGGAGCGTCTTAATGGACTTATTAGGACAACCTGATAATAAAGAGTTGCAGTAATCCAGCCTTGAGGTAACAAATGCATGGATTAGTTTTTCTGCATCTGTCTTTGATAGGATGCGTCTGATTTTTGTAATATTACGTAATTGAAAAAAGGCAGTCCTAGAGGTCTGCTTTATGTGGGAATTAAATGACAGATCCTGATCAAAGATAACTCCAAGATTCCTGACAGTGGTGCTAGAGGCCAATGTAATGCCAAGTACAAGAATTTCGGTTTTCTCTGAGTTTAACATCAGAAAATTGCAGCTCATCCAGGATTTTATGTCTTTAAGACATGTTTGTAATTTAGATAATTGATTAATTTCATTGGGTTTGATCGATAGATATAACTGCGTATCATCTGCATAACAATGAAAGTTAATGGAGTGATTTCTAATAATATTGCCTAAAGGGAGCATATATAAAGTAAATAGTATTGGTCCAAGTACAGAACCTTGTGGAACTCCATGACTAACTGTAGTATTTATTGAAGATTCATCATTCACATGTACAAACTGTGAACGATCTGATAGATAGGACCTAAACCAGCTTAGTGCGGTTCCTTTAATGCCAATTTGATGCTCGAGTCTCTGTAAAAGAATATTATGATCAATGGTGTCAAAGGCAGCACTAAGATCTAATAATACAAGTACAGAGACAAGTCCATTGTCAGAAGCAATCAAAAGGTCATTATTAACTTTAACCAGACCTGTCTCTGTGCTATGATGAACTCTAAATCCTGACTGGAAATCCTCAAATAAACTATTGTTATGTAGAAAGTCACACAATTCTTTGGCGACTACTTTCTCCAGAATCTTAGACAGAAAGGGGAGATTAGAAATCGGTCTATAGTTGGCTAAAACCCCTGGGTCAAGAGTGGGCTTTTTAAGAAGGGGTTTAATTACAGCTACTTTAAAGGACTGTGGTACATATCCTGATAATAAAGAAAGATTAATCATTTCCAGTAAAGAAGTGCCAATTAAGGGTACAATTTCTTTAAGCAGCCTAGTTGGGATGGGGTCTAACAGACAGGTTGATGACTTCGATGAAGAAATTATAGAAGTTAACTGATGAAGACTGACAGCAGAGAAACACTCCAAATACACATCTAAGGTTGCACCAGTCAAAGTGTCTGATGTTGGAGAGCCTGCGATACCTATTGAGGGCATTTGGTGACTAATTTTCTCTCTAATAGTAATAATTTTATTATAAAAGAAGTTCATGAAGTCATTGCTACTTAAGTTGATGGGGATACATGGCTCAATAGAGCTGTGACTCTCTGTCAGCCTGGCTACAGTGCTGAAGAGGAACCTAGGGTTGTTCTTATTTTCTTCTACTTACCGGTGTTGTCAGGGCTAGATTGAGAGACAAGGTCTATCGAGTGTCGGCGAGTGAAGTTAGCAAGAGGGGGAGAAGTATAATGTATGAATTCATATTGTGGCAACTCGGGGTGGCAGTGGAGGCTCAAGGTAAACACCAAACAGTACAGAGGGTCCAAAGCCTCAATCGGCGGTTTATTTAGGTTCAAACACGGGGAATGCTCAATATAGGGGGAAGGTGTCCGCCGTGCGGCTCACGTCCTCTCCGTCTGCTCCTCGTCGTCGTCCTGTCTTCCATCCGACTCTCCTCCCCTTCCTGTCGGTCGGTGGTCGCCTTTTATCACCTGGGTGCCTCCGACCCAGGTGTTCCTCATTGCGCCGATTAAGACTCTCGGGAGGCCGGGATTTGTCGCCGGCTATTGGCCAGCGACGGTATATCCCGGCCTCCACTCTCCCGAATAGGGGGCGTGGCCGAGTAGGGATGCCACACACTCCCCCCCTTTGCTCACGCCCCTCCGTGCGCGGGGCCCAGCCCCCGCACGCATCCCGACGGGACAAGGCGTCGGCGTTGGTGTGGTCCCGTCCCGGCCTATGCTCCACTGTGAAGGAGTACGGCTGGAGGGACAGGAACCACCTCGTGACCCGGGCGTTCGTGTCCTTGGCGGTGGCCATCCATTTCAGCGGGGCGTGGTCCGTCACCAGGGTGAACTGGTGTCCTAGAAGGTAGTATGTTAGTTTATTGATGGCCCACTTGATGGCCAATGCCTCTTTTTCTAGTGTGCTATAGTTTTTCTCATGGGGGAGGAGTTTCCGGCTGATGTAGGTCACCGGATGCTCCTCCCCGTTCCGGCTCTGGGATAGGACCCCTCCTAGTCCCATGTCCGATGCGTCTGTATGGAGGGTAAAAGGGAGGTTAAAATCAGGCGTTACGAGTAACGGCTCATCACATAGGGCCCCCCGTAAGACCTCGAAAGCCCCGCTCGCTGCCTCTGTCCAACCTACCCTATCCGGGAGGGCCTTCCGGGTGAGATCGTTCAAGGGGCTGGCTAGCGTGGCATACCCTGGGATAAACCGTTGGTAATATCCCACCAGCGCCAAGAACGACCTCACCTGTTTTTTGGTCTGCGGTTGAGGCCACTCCCGGATAGCGGCCACTTTGTCCTCCTGGGGCTGCACGTTCCCCCTCCCCACCCGGTACCCCAGATAGGCCGTCTCGACTCTCCCCAACCTGCATTTCGCCGGGTTGGCGGTGAGTCCAGCTGCTCGTAGTCCGTTGAGCACTGCTCTTAGGTGCCCTATGTGGTCGTCCCAGCTGTTGCTGTGGACTATAATGTCGTCGATGTAGGCTGCTGCGTAGCCGCAGTGCGGCCTTAGGACCCGGTCCATCATCCTCTGGAAAGTAGCGGGGGCCCCGTGGACACCGAAGGGCAGGACGGTGTACTGGAACAGGCCCCCCGGTGTCGCAAAGGCCGTCTTCTCCCGGGAGGACGGGGTCAGGGGGACCTGCCAGTACCCCTTGGTCAGGTCTAGCGTGGACAGGTACCGAGCCGGTCCCAGCCTCTCGATCAGTTCATCCACTCTAGGCATGGGGTTAAGAGTCAAAGTCAGACACTTCATTTAGACGGCGGAAGTCGTTGCAGAACCGAAGTGTCCCGTCCGGTTTGGGTACCAGCACGACCGGGCTGGCCCACGCGCTCCGCGACTCCTCAATCACCCCGAGGTTTAACATACGCTCTACCTCTGACCGGATTGCGTGACGTCGGGACTCGGGTACTCGGTAAGGCGGGATTCGGACCGTCACCCCCGGCGGAGTCCGAATTTCGTGGGCTATAACCGAGGTCCGTCCCGGGGTGTCCGAGAACACGTCCCGGTTCTGGAGCATCAGCTCGTTCACCTCCTGTCTCTGGGCGGGGCTAAGGTCGGTCCCCATCGGTACGTTAGGGAGCAGGGTTCGGGCCATCAAGGCCAGCGGCGGTGGCACTGGAGGGTCGCCGCTACCCCTCCATTGTTTTAATATGTTTACGTGGTATAGCTGGGTGGGCTTGCGCCTCCCCGGCTGTCTCACCCGGTAATTCACCGGACCTACGGCCTCCACCACCTCATACGGGCCCTGCCACTTGGCTAGGAATTTGCACTCGCTTGTCGGTACTAGCACTAGGACCTGGTCGCCCGGTTGAAAGGTCCGTACACGCGCCCCCTTATTATATGACCGCGCTTGGGTCTGTTGCGCGTGGGTTAGGTGGTCCCGGACTATGGGCCACACTTTCGCCATTCGGTCCCGGAATAGCTCCACATGTTCAATCGTGGTCCTGTGGGGGGACGGATGACTCTCCCATGCCTCTTTGGCCAGGTCCAAGATTCCACGGGGCCTCCTCCCATAAAGGAGTTCAAAAGGCGAGAACCCCGTGGAAGCTTGAGGCACCTCGCGAATGGCAAAGAGGACGTGGGGGAGGAGCTGGTCCCAATTTTTTCCGTCCTCCGTGATGCATTTTTTTAGCATCTGTTTTATGGTTTTATTGAACCGTTCGACGAGCCCGTCCGTCTGCGGGTGGTATACCGAGGTCCTAAGCTGTGCGACCTGTAGGATTTTTAATAGTTCTTTTATTACCCGCGACATAAAACAGGACCCTTGGTCCGTGAGGATCTCCTTCGGGAGCCCCACTCGGCTGAACAGTAGTGTCAGTTCTCGGGCTACCGCCTTGCTGGTCGCCGCGCGCAGGGGAAGGGCCTCAGGATATCGGGTCGCGTAGTCAAGGATCACTAGCAGGTAACGATGTCCCCGACTAGTCTTGGGCAGGGGGCCCACAATGTCTAATGCTATGCGCTCGAATGGAGTCTCTATGATTGGCATCGGTATCAGCGGGCTTCGCTCCCCTCCCCGTGGCGCTACGCGTTGGCACTCGGCGCACTCCTGGCAGTACCGCTCTACATCCCTCCGAACCCCCGGCCAATAAAACCGGGCCACGACTCTCTCTCTGGTTTTGTCCATGCCCAGATGTGCCCCGAGCAAGTGAGTGTGGGCCATGAACAAAACCTTACTCACGTACGGACGCGGGACCACTAATTGCCGTACCGTCTCCCCCCCCCGCTCGTCGACCCTATATAACAGCCCTCGCTGGGTGCAAAAGTGGGGGTAGGTCACGGGGCCCACCGAGTCCCTCACCTGCCCGTCGTGGGCAACCACCTGTCCCCACGCATGTCACAGGGCGTCGTCCCGGTGCTGGGCCGTGGCGAACTGGCCCGGCCGGGCCGAGTTCTCCCCCCCAGCCTGGGCGAAGTCCGACAGCTCGGTTAGGGGGGAGCTCTCGGGCTCAGCGGGGCCGTTCCCCCTCTCGGAGGCGGTGACGGTGTCGGAATCGGGCCTGGGTCCGTCTCCCGGTCGTACCGGGTCCCCGGTGGACCGGGCCGGGCTTCCCGGCGCTGATGGCCCCTCTCCTCCGGAGTCGGGCTCGTCCCCCGACTCGGTGGGTCTGGCGGACGCTCGGTGGGTCGCTCCCAGGGCTGGTCCGGGTCCGGCGGTGGTCCCTCGGGTCGTTGGTCGCCGTGCCTCTCTCTGCTCCGGTCGTCCGCCTGGCCGCCGCCGCTCTCGTCCTCCTCGGTCCCCCCTCGCTGGGCTCCAGAACCGAGCGAAGATGGGGCAGTCCCGGCCGATTAGGAACGGTACCGGGAGGGTCGGTACTATTCCGGCCCGTGCTACATATACCCCCTGTGGCGTGCGCACAACCACGTGGCAGGTCTCGTAGGACCGTGTGTCCCCGTGGACACAGGAAACCTGCATCGGGGTCCCCGGTCTCCCCCCGGCTAGGTCGGCCCTCACCAAGGTCACGGCACTCCCTGTGTCCAACAGGGCATGAGTGTCCAGGTGCATCACCTTGATGGGGACGGTGGGGGAGTCCTTGGCCCCTTGGGCCCAACAGGTGGCCAGCATACAGGCGGGGGTGGTCTGCCGGCCATGTACCCGCCGAGGGCATGGGGACGTCCTGCCGGTCAGGACAGTCACGGGCTAGGTGTCCCCGTTGTCCGCAGTGGTAGCAGGACCTGCGTTCGGGTTCCCCTTGGTCTCGGGGCGTGGGGAACGGTCCGGTCCTCGGCAGCGGGGTCGGCGTCCCTCTCCGGATGGTCAGGGAGTGGGTCTCGGGTCCGCCGCCAGCCGTCGCGCCACCTGCCAGTTCTCCAGCTGGCGGACGAGGTCGTCCACGGTCTCGGGGTACTGGTGGGCCAGGATCCTCCGGGCGTCGGGGGGCAGCTGCCTCACGGTGTTGTCCACGACGACCCGGTCCATGGGGCTGGGTCCCTCTCCCTCGGCCAACCACCTCCGGGCTAGCCGACACTGACGGGCTACCTGGGTCCGGACGGGTTCTTGGACGTCGAACGTCCACTCCCGGAACTTGAGGGCCTTTACCGCCAGGCTATTCAATTCAATTCAATTCAATTTTATTTGTATAGCGCCAATTCATAACAGAAGTTATCTCAGGGCACTTTTCAAATGGAGCAGGTCTAGACCAAACTCCTAATAACATTTACAGAGACCCAACAGTACCACCATGAGCAAGCACTTGGCACGGGGGCAAGGAAAAACTGCCTGTTAAAAGGCAGAAACCTTGGACAGACCATTCGGCTCTAGGTGGGTGGTCATCTGCCTTGACCAGTTGGGGTGAGAGAGAGAGAGAGAGAGAGAGAGAGACTACATCAATACACTAATGAACATGATGATGAAGACAGCACCAATGATGGGGGACAGCGAGCAGCATCAACAGTAACTATATATAACTGATAACTGATATTAGCAATGGCAGTCAAGCAGGACCATGGAGGCTCCGCCAGGATCCATGAGAACCTGCGAGACGAGAAAACACAAGAACTCCAGGGAAGAAGTGTTAGTAACATGCATTAATGGGACATGAATGTGTGCACACAGAGAGAGAGAGAGAGAGCGAGAGAGAGAGAGACTCAGTGCACCAAGGGAAATCCCCCGATAGTCTAGGCCTATAGCAGCATAACTAAGGGATGGTTCAGGACTCACCTGATCCAGCCCTAACTATAGCGTACTAGCTATGGCCATAGTACGCCAATATGGTGGCTTTGAGGGCGGGATATCGTCCCACGTCCCCGGGGCTGAGGTCCTGGCGCGCTTGCTGGGCGGGTCCCGTCAAGAACGGTGTCACTATATAGGCCCACTGGGCCTCGGGCCACCTCTCCTGGGTCGCCACCCGCTCAAAAGTCTCGAGGTATGCCTCTACCTCATCGTCGGGACCCAGCTTAGTGAGCCGACTCGTGGGGGCGGTGGTTGGTGGGGCCTGGGTGGCCTGCTGGGTCAGGCGGAGTACCGCCTCGGTCAGCAGGTCCAAACGGTGGTCCGACTCCCTGGGGCCTGCGGTCGCTCCAGGGTTCTGCATCGTCCTCCGCTGGTGGTCCCCTCCTTCCACGGTGGACCCGTAGGCAAAAACCCCCCGAAGAAACCCGGGGTTGGGTGCTACCCTGAGCCGTGCGTGGACCGAGTTGTCCGCATCCTCCACCATATGTGGCAACTCGGGGTGGCAGTGGAGGCTCAAGGTAAACACCAAACAGTACAGAGGGTCCAAAGCCTCAATCGGCGGTTTATTTAGGTTCAAACACGGGGAATGCTCAATATAGGGGGAAGGTGTCCGCCGTGCGGCTCACGTCCTCTCCGTCTGCTCCTCGTCGTCGTCCTGTCTTCCATCCGACTCTCCTCCCCTTCCTGTCGGTCGGTGGTCGCCTTTTATCACCTGGGTGCCTCCGACCCAGGTGTTCCTCATTGCGCCGATTAAGACTCTCGGGAGGCCGGGATTTGTCGCCGGCTATTGGCCAGCGACGGTATATCCCGGCCTCCACTCTCCTGAATAGGGGGCGTGGCCGAGTAGGGATGCCACAATATTAGTGTTATATAATTATATTAGTGTTAAATAATTAGATTTTATAATTTTATAATTAAATAATTAGAATTAGATTATTATTTTTTTAGTATGCAGGTTTTATTTATATAATTATTATAGACCAGCATACTGGTCTATAAGAATTATATAAATATAACCTGCATACCAAAAAAATAATAAACTTAAGATTTTTCATATATTTTACTACTTTGTCCAGATTTGCTGTATATGAATTTAAAGAGCAGCAGTGTCCTTACCTGATCTGTCCAATGTCATGTTGGTATATTGCCATAAGTAGATTTTACAAATTCAACCTTTATCACAAATACGCTTAGTATTACTGTGAGCTGACCAGAGAGAAGTAGAATACAACTTCCCCCCAACAGCAAACACAAAATGTGAATGCTCACGTGGAGAATACAAATGCAGCCATTCAGCTGCATTGGCCATCTTCGCGATCCACAATTTCAGCTGCACAGACACCACCTGTCAGTGGAAGAAGCCAAATGCAGCTACGAGGACATGCTCAGTGGAGGAGCTGTTCCCCCCTCCGAATAAGCCTTATAACCCGCTGACAAGAGAGCCAACTGCTCGCGACTGGCTGAGGGATAGACCCAGGGGCAGGTTCTCAGGAATCTCTTGGCTTCTCTCACCTGAGCTAGAAGAGGAACCGTACACCCTGGCAACCTCTTCTGTTCCTACAATTGTGGAGTCTGTGGGGCATCAGGGACCTGAGGCTATCCTGGCCAGCATGGCCTTGTCAGAGGAGCAGAGGGCCATTCAGGTGGCAACAACTGGCCAGCGCACCAACCCAAACTAGCATTTGTTCAGGAGAGGGAGGCTGACTGCCAGCAACTTTGGAGCTGTCCTTAGGTCAAAACGTGTGACAGCTTCACTTCTTGCCAGGGTGCTGGGACAGCAGCAAACATTGGATGTGGTTTTGTCTGTACAGTGGGGGACTGTTAACGAGAGTGAGGGCATCAGGGCATTCACAAATGCTACACAGATGCCAGTCCAGGAGTCAGGCTTGTAAGTCTCTCCATCAGGATTGTTGGGAGCTTCTCCAGATGGTCTGGTGGGGTCTTCCGCGGTGCTGGAGGTGAAGTGTCCCTATGCTGCAAGGGAAATGACAATTACAAATAAAGGGCTTCTGTGTCAGTAAGGAAGAGGGTAGTTACAGCCTGCGTGAGGACCATCCTTACTGGCACCAAGTCCAGGGGCTGCTTCACCTCACTGCAAGGCAGACCTGCTACTTCGTTGTCTGGACCAAAAGAGTGTCATCATCCCCATAGCCCGAGATGACATTTGGCAGTCAAACCTGTTGGCTCTGGAGTAGAGCCCTGCACTGGAGCCCTAGGCCCGAGGGGCCCGACAGCCCAACAGCCCGAGGGCCGGGCTTCGGGCCGACGACCGCATAATTACATCGGACACGGGCCGGGCTCGGGCACTTTTATTTTTCAACTGAATTAAAAAAAAATTTAAACCTGCTAATTAAAGAACTGTGTTGTGTTTAAATGGAAACACTTGAACGCAGCAGCTGCTCTGCCCCGCACCAGCACCTCCCTTCTGTAAGCCTACCTCACTTACCTACACATCCGATTTGCGCGACTTCCCAGCTCCCACCACAAACATGGAGAACGACATAAAGAAAAAGATTGAAAATGGCGAATTGAAGAGAGTGAACAACACCAAGGGAAAAGCTCCGTTCTGGACTAAGTTTCATCTTATTACAACCCTTCAAGATGAGCCAACCGCGTTTGTTCAGTGTGTTGTATGCAAAGCTGTTCTGTCATATGACAGCAAAAAAACAGGTTCATCACATCTCCAGAGACATTTTGAACGGTCATGTGGCGGATCCAGAGTGTGGGCGATTATTACAGTTTCGCAAAACCACCACCAGAAAGGGTGAAGTCAGAGCCTACTAATAAACACTGTAATAAGGTTTAAGCGTTTTGTTGGTTTTTGTAGCCTACCTTATGTTTGGATATTAGTGTTTATTATAGGCCTATTATAATTGCTCAGGTCAACTTGCTGTGCGCTCATTTCAAACGAAATAATCATTTAAACAATACCAAAAACGCTTCAAACGCTTGACAAAAGTGCCATTATGCCATTAAAAGTGCTCAGTTAAGGTTTGTGGTCTATAACTGCGCCTATATCAACGAGTTCTCAAGCTGCTGATCGAAACATGAGCCCCTATTTTAACCTGCTCTTTTATGTCCACTTTGATCTGTCAGAAACCGTTCGTTTATTCACAGAAAAATAGAATGCTGTTTTTTTCTAACTGCAGAGCGTTATCCCATTTTCAGAGCGAGAGATTAAATTTACGATCGCACTCAATGAATATAGCGTTCTATCACGCTAAAACATTGTTAATGGGAGGTTAACAAAAACAAGTCGGGCTTGATACGGGTTCGGGCCTGAGAATTCTGAAAATCTGTCGGACCGGGCCGGGCTGGCGCTCCACCCCCTCGGGCCAGGGCCGGGCTCGGGCCCAGATAATAGGCCCGTGCAGGGCACTACTCTGGAGGACTTTTTCAAGGCCCACATGCTTCCAAAGCTGGCACTGCAGTGAACTTGTTCTGTAAATAGTTTTTCATGTACAGTATATAGTTTTCGTAACAGTTTTGTTAATCCTAATCAGTTCTTTTGGGAGGCAAAGGATCAGCGTTCTAGTCATGCTTACTGTCAGTACCTTTGTATAGGGAAGCTAATGATCCTAAACCTCAAACAAAGTTTATCATCATTTGCACAGCAGACAGAGTCTTGTTGCTTGGAGGTAGAAGCCGTTTTGTGCATGAGTTGGTGCAAGAAGTCTTGTTATAGTTCTAAAGTCTTATTGCTTGGAGATAAAAGCTGTTTCGGTTTGTATTCAATGTAACATAGGCTCAAACATAGCCTGGCTCCGCCCGCCTACGTACTTCCGCTCAATTTTCATTTCACTTCAGTACTAGGTCTGGCAGTGTATGTTAGAATGATTTCTTTTCCCTCAAATGTGCCTTCCAATCAGCGAACAGGAGGCACGGCCTGAGAACAGTGACGTATAGGTCGTGCGCGAATTTCAGTTATTGAGCGGAAGTACGGAGGCGGGCGGAACCAGGCTAATGCTAATGCTCACTGCATCTGCTGTTTGTATACTGCGCGCAACGTGGTTTCTGGCGCATGAAATACGTCACGACTGTTGTGAAAAATAATAAGACGGACGGTGGTAAACAGAAAAAAGGCCGGTACAACGAAGGAGGTTTCACCTATGTGTCTGGATTTATTTAACAACTCAGTAGAATTACAAAGTACACCATCTGATCAAAATGAGCACAGAGTGAGAGTGGCACTCTAGCCGTTCGGTACCAAAAGTTCAAAGGAGAACTGAGACACCTCTGCATAGAGCCTGTCTCCGGGAAGAAGCGCGCTGAGGGAGAGTATGGTCTTCTTCTTATAGCCAGGTTCAGGCCCCCCTCCCCCGGCTAGTTCTTGTATGTTCCTCATTCGGACTTCAGTGAGTGGTTATTTTGGAGTAGTTCCTTATGGCGAGAGCGCCGTTGCCCAGAAGCCGTCATGGTTCAGTTCTTGATTTCTGGGGTGACATAGAGTTCAGTGACAGTGTGGTCTGTTTCAGTTCTCGATATCTGGGGTGATATAGAGTTCTGTGACAGTATGGTCTGTTTCAGTTCTCGATATCTGGGGTGATATAGAGTTCTGTGACAGTCTGGCTTTGCTGCGGGGTTTTCCAAAGCATGTATAGGTCCGCATCAGTCCTTAATTCATTTTCCAGCTCTCGGATTTACAGCCGGGGTCTTTCGGGACAGTTAATGTATCCATATTTCATGCACACCTAAGCTTGGCAAACAACAGTCTTTCAGAGATCGGGGCCAATCAGTTATGGTACTCTTATTCATTTTAATGGTACTCTTAGTCTTTTGGGGAGTACGAGCTGGACTTGTCAATACAGCAGAATACAGTCTGGGTCGTCCAAACAACAATCGTTCAGGGGGTCAATTTTTCAACAACACGACCAAACGTTAGCGATTGGTTAAGGCAGATCCAGAGTGGCACTGGGCAGAGCCAATAGGTTTTAAACTTCAACAGCACCCGCCTTCAAGTGAGAAATCGTTTGTCTCTACAGCACTGCTAGACCATGAGTATGAATGAAATGAGTACGAGTAAGGTCTAGTTAGGACTAGGCTAGCTCAAACAGGGTAGGTTGTACAATTGTTTTTTCTTAGCTCCCGAATCAAGTGTGTTTAGTAGGGGGTTGGCTGTAAAATGAATGATGGGGACAGAGAGAGGGAAGAAAGGTTAGACAATACAGTCAGTACAGGTGTGTTACATTGCCACTTTTTAATATACTTTATTGATTAATATGATTTTATGAAAAATTGAGGGAGAGAAAGGAGGAGGGAGACAAGAGTACTGACCTTCACAGTGAAGTAGTAGGAGGTGTTGCTGGCTGGGGGAAGAGAGCCTGGTGTTGCTGGCTGAAGGAAGAGGGCCTGGTGTTGCTGGCTGGATGGAGGAAGAGAGCCTGGTGTTGCTCGCTGGACAGGGGAAAGGAGCCTGGCGTTGCTGGCTGTAGGGAGGAAGAGAGCCTGGTGTTACTGGCTGGACGGAGGAAGAGAGCCTGGTGTTGCTGGCTGGAGGAAGACAGCCTGGTGTTGCTGGCTGGATGGAGGAAGAGAGCTTGGTGTTGCTGGCTGTAGGGAGGAAGAGAGCCTGGTGTTGCTGGCTGGACAGAGGAAGAGAGCCTGGTGTTGCTGGCTGGACGGAGGAAGAGAGCCTGGTGTTGCTGGCTAGAGGAAGAGAGCCTGGTGTTGCTGGCTGGATGGAGGAAGAGAGCCTGTTGTTGCTCGCTGGCTGGGGGAAGAGAGCCTGGTGTTGCTCGCTGGACAGGGGAAAGGAGCCTGGCGTTGCTGGCTGTAGGGAGGAAGAGAGCCTGGTGTTACTGGCTGGACAGAGGAAGAGAGCCTGGTGTTGCTGGCTGGAGGAAGACAGCCTGGTGTTGCTGGCTGGATGGAGGAAGAGAGCTTGGTGTTGCTGGCTGTAGGGAGGAAGAGAGCCTGGTGTTGCTGGCTGGACGGAGGAAGAGAGCCTGGTGTTGCTGGCTGGACGGAGGAAGAGAGCCTGGTGTTGCTGGCTAGAGGAAGAGAGCCTGGTGTTGCTGGCTGGACAGAGGAAGAGAGCCTGGTGTTGCTCGCTGGACGGAGGAAGGGAGCCTGGTGTTGCTGGCTGGTTGGAGGAAGAGAGCCTGGTGTTGCTGGCTGGACAGAGGAAGAGAGCCTGGTGTTGAAGCTTTTACGCGTCTTAAAAAAGGCGGTTGCTAACAAGTGGCTAAATTAAACTACGGAAGTGGTCGGCGACATTAAACGCCATCACGCCGAACACGGAAACTCATCTACTCACTAGTTTGCCTTTACAGCCTCTAGTTGTGTTTATACTCGTGCTCTTGCAAACTATTCTAACTCAAATTTTCCAACTTGTACATTTATCAATTTATAGTCATTTTCAATTGTATTTTTTTCAAATTGTAGTGTTATAAATTCTAGAATAACCAATTAATAGTTTTTTCCAATTTTGTCTATGTTCTTCGTTCATTAGCTAGCTAGCTAACCTACATTTCTAGGCAATGGTTTTTTGCTTTGCCCCGGGATGCAACCATAAATTGTCGGATGGAAGTTGCTCATTTGATCATTTCCCCATCAATGTTGCCCAGAGGAGACTCTGGGTTCGAGCCATAAGGTAAGCTCACGTTACAATGATTTCCATGTCAACACCACACTTACTGGCTTGACATGGTCACGGTGAAGCTTTCATGATGCATAGTGCTTGAAGCAACATTTTAAGCAACGCTAACGTTAAAGTTGACGGCCACATGAAGCAGTTAGACAGTTTAACATAATCCCAGGATTTTCTTGAAGCAAGCATAACATTTTGCATGACCAGAGCAACAATTCCTTAAACTGACAGCGGAAAATCGCTGCTTTCATATTTAACTGTAGATGTATTGATTATTAATGTAACTTATTTTGAATTTTGCAATATATATAATGGGGGAAAAAGTCCCTCTTACAAGTTTGATCAATATTCTTAGGTTTGAATGTACTCCTTGCCTAAATAACATATTTCACCTAAGTTAGGCCATGGGCCAACTACAGTCTACATTACAAAAATAATAGCTTGACATATTGCAAAATTCTATAAAGTAAAATAAAAAAAACAACAAAAAAATCAATGACTATGCTACATTGTTTGAAGATTATTATACAATAACTGTAATTGTCTGCGGTTTAAGCAGTATAAAGTTTAACCATGTAACTGAAGCCAGTACTAAAGGAAATCATAGTTTGACATATTTCAAAATGCAATAATGAAGCAATATAACCATTATATATATATATATACTGTATATATATATATATATATATTAAGTTGTAAATTGTGGGAGCATTATAATTATAATTGATTATGTGTACACCCTGATATGTGTGCACTTGGTTATTGCAGACCTAGGTATGTGTGCCCTTATGTGTGAGGGTGTAACTTCCATGAAACTAATATTGTGTATCTTCAACTTTTCCCCCAGACGAGCTGACAGGAAGCCCAGTGCCCACTCCCGCATCTGTAGCTGTCATTTTCCTTCAGTCGATCAAAAAGTCCCTGTTTTATTTGTAGCCACACATGATGTCCCCATTGGTGTCACGGTTTGTCTGCCACGCCCCCTCCACTACTACATTCATTGACCCTCACAGCTGGGCTGCATCAGGTAATTAGTGGAGGCTATAAATGAGCCCTTCACTATTCACCTGGTGCCAGATTGTTCTTCGCTGTTCGTTCATGCAAGTCTCTCCAGTACTCCTCCTGTCTCCTGTCCCGGTTTCCCGATCCTGCCTGTCCCCGACTACAATCCCCGCCTCGTCCCTCTGGTTCCTCGTTCACCTGTCTCCTGTCCCGGTTTCCCGATCCTGCCTGTCCCCGACGACGATCCCTGCTTCGCCCCTCTGGTTCCTCGTTCGCCTGTCTCCTGTCCCGGTTGCCCGATCCTGCCTGCCCCCGACTACGATACCCACCTGTCCGTGTGCTGCTATTGGGTCCTAACCACACCCGTTACAGTACAATCTGGCCACCAAATGGACCCAGTGCACAACCCAGATCCACTGGCTCGCCTAGACCGGGTGGAGACCCAGCTCCAGCACCAAGAGGCGATGTTAGACTCCACCACGGCTAACATTCAGTTAGCAGCAGCTAACCAGGAGCAAGCGCTAGACATGCTATCCACACAGGTCCAGCTCCTCCAAGTCATCCCCCGAGTCGTTCTCCTCCCCCAGCTCCAGCATATCCTGGTCCCGTCCTAGAGGCTCGAGTGGGAGTTCCGGAGTGCTACGCCGGGGACCCAGAAGGGTGTAGTCCCTTCATCACAAACTGTTCAATTCTCTTTGCTCTGCAGCCTTACACTTTCACCACCGAGGAGGCTAATGTGGCTTTCACGATCAACAACCTGACGGGGCGCGCTCGGGCCCGTCAGGTTGTTGTCGAGTGGGACCGTCCCACCAGCCGAGTGGGAACGTCACACGTCGGCCTTCTCCTCCTTCAACGCCTTCACCACCGAACTCCGCAAGGTGGGCCAGAGGGCCCGACGCTTCCGGGGGTCTCCTGGGTCTCAGACAGGGATCCTGCTCCGTTACGGACTACGCCATTGACTTCCGCATCCGAGCCAGGAGGAGCAAGTGGAACCAGGCGGCTCAGGTGGACGCCTTCCTGTTGGGGCTGGCCGACTACATCAAGGACGAGCTGGTGTCCTACGACCTTCCTGCCTCTCTCGACGAGATCATCGCGCTGGCTTCCCGTGTGGACAGACGGATTCAAGCCAGACACCATGAGAGACGGCAGGGACAAGGGGAACGGCTTCAGGCTCCTCGTCTTCCAGCTCTTTCCAGGCCATTAACTCCGCCCGCCAGCACACCGAGGAGGGACGCTGAACACATGCAGATCGGCCGGGCCAGTCTAACCCCACAAGAGAGAGAGAGGTGCTGCAGAGGGAACCTCTGCCTCTACTGTGGACAGCCCGGACACTTCCTCTCCAAATGTCCGGCAAAAGGTCAGGCTCACCAGTAACCGAGGAGGTCCTGGTGAGTCACACCTCAAAACCCTCTTCCGTCTCACGTTCGCTGTGTCAGGTCCGACTGCTGCTACCCCAAGGCTCTCAGACTCTGGCCACACTCATAGACTCTGGTTCCAACGCTAACATCATCGACAACGACCTAGCACGTCAGCTAGGCGTCAGTCGGATTCGCCTGCCAGTTCCTGTTCCCACCAATGCCCTGGATGGTTGCCTCCTGGGGACTGTCACCCACCAGACGGTGCCCATCCACATGCTTCTGTCTGGAAACCACCACGAGACTATCCAGTTTCACATCCTGTCTTCTCCTCGTCACCCGCTCCTCCTGGGATTCCCCTGGCTCCGACGTCACAACCCACAACTAGACTGGACCACAGGGGCGATCCTGGGTTGGAGTCCAACTTGTCATCAAGTCTGTCTGAAGCAAGCTACCGCTTCCCAGTCACCTACCTGTTCCAGTCCTGCTCCAGATGTGTCGGGGTTTCCCGCTGAATACCTAGACTTCCGAGAGGTCTTCAGCAAAGCCAAGGCAACCTCTCTTCCCCCGCATAGACCATACGACTGCGCCATCGACCTTCAGCCTGGTTCTGCTCCACCCAGAGGCCGCCTGTACTCCATTTCCGCCTCTGAGAGAGAGGCCATGGACACGTATATCAATGACTCTTTGGCCGCAGGCATCATCCGACCCTCGTCATCACCGGCAGGGGCAGGCTTCTTCTTTGTGGCAAAGAAGGACAGGACGCTCCGTCCTTGTATAGACTATCGAGGTCTGAATGACATTACGGTGAAGAACCGTTATCCCCTGCCCCTCATCGCCTCAGCGTTCAAGCTCCTGGAGGGAGCAACAGTATTCACAAAACTGGATCTACGTAATGCCTACCACCTGGTCCGGATCCGGGAGGGAGATGAATGGAAGACGGCATTCAACAACCCCACTGGCCACTACGAGTACCTGGTGATGCCTTTTGGCCTCACCAATGCTCCTGCCGTCTTCCAGGCCCTGGTTAACGACGTGCTCAGAGACATGCTCAACCAATTCGTTTTCGTCTACCTCGATGACATCCTGATCTTCTCCCGGTCCAAGGACGAACACCTTCACCATGTCCAGAGGGTTCTCCAACGCCTCCTGGAAAATTCGCTTTTCGTCAAGGCGGAGACGTGTGAGTTCCACGCTCCGTCCGTCTCTTTCCTGGGGTACGTCATAGGGAGGGGGACCGTCCAGATGGACTCTGCCAAGGTCTCTGCTGTCACCTCCTGGCCCACTCCGGACTCCCGTAAGCAGCTTCAACGTTTTCTGGGTTTTGCCAATTTTTACCAGAGGTTCATCAGAGGGTACAGGACGATGGCAGCCCCCCTCATGGCCCTCACCTTCTCCAAGGTGTCCTTCCGGTGGTCATCGGCCGCCAATGAGGCTTTCCAGTCCCTGAAGACACGTTTTACGTCAGCCCCCATTCTCATAATGCCCGACCCCGAACGACAGTTTGTGGTCGAGGTGGACGCCTCCGACATGGGAGTTGGGGCCGTTCTCTCTCAGAGGTCTGCCACCGACCAGAAGCTACACCCCTGCGCCTTCTTCTCCAGGTGGTTGACCCCGGTTGAAAGAAACTATGACATTGGTAACAGAGAGTTACTAGCAGTAACGTTGGCTCTGGAGGAGTGGCGACATTGGTTGGAGGGGACCAAACTGCCGTTCTTGGTGTGGACAGATCACAAAAATCTAGAGTACATCCAGTCAGCCAAGAGACTGAACTCCCGCCAGGCCCGGTGGTCACTCTTTATGACCAGATTCAACTTTTCCCTCTCATATCGGCCGGGGTCCCGCAACGTCAAACCTGATGCCTGTCTCGGCAGTTCCAGGAAGAGGAGGGAGGTTGGCGAACCTGATACCATTCTTCCGCCCTCACGTCTCATTGCCACCTTAACCTGGGAGGTGGAGGAGAGGGTCAGAGCCGCCATCCAGGACCAGCCCATACCCAGTTCCTGTCCACCAGAACGCCTGTACGTCCCATCTGACCTCCGGTCCGAGGTCCTCCTATGGGCTCACGGCTCCAAACTCACTTGCCACCCTGGGATCTAGCGGACTAAGGAGGTTGTGCAGCGTCGCTTCTGGTGGTCCACTCTGGCTGAGGACACTCGGAGCTTTGTCAATGCCTGTCCCACCTGCAACCAACATAAACCCACGCTCCAAGCTCCTGCTGGTTTTCTGCACCCTCTACCAGTACCTCATCGTCCATGGTCACACATCTCTTTGGATTTTGTCACCGGTCTACCACCGTCCAGCGGCAACACCACCATTCTGACGGTGGTGGACCGGTTTAGCAAGATGGCCCACTTCGTGCCCCTGCCCAAGCTCCCTTCAGCCAAGGGGACCGCTAAACTGCTGCTGAAACATGTGGTCCGTCTCCATGGCATCCCGGTGGATGTGGTTTCGGATCGAGGCCCCCAGTTCGCCTCTGTTTTCTGGAGAGAATTCTGCTTGCTCCTGGGGGCCACCGTCAGTCTCTCGTCAGGATACCATCCCCAGTCTAACGGTCAGACGGAGCGCAAGAACCAGGAGATGGAGACGGCACTCCATTGTATGACATCACAAACCCCATCGTCTTGGTCCGAACAACTCCTGTGGGTGGAATACTCCCACAACACCCTGACCAGTTCCGCTACAGGCCTCTCTCCATTCCAGTGCGTCTACGGCTACCAGCCACCTCTGTTCCAGACCCTAGAGAGAGAGACTTCCTGTCCATCCGTCCAGGCCTTCATCCACCGCTGTCGCAGGACCTGGATCCGAGCTCAAGCTGCCCTCCTCAAAGCTGCTGGTCGCTATGCCTCTGCCTCCAACCGCCACCGCTCCCAGGCTCCAGAATACCAGCTAGGCCAAAGGGTTTGGCTCTCCACCCGTGACCTTCCCCTGAGGGTGGAGTCAAGGAAGCTGGCCCCTCATTTTATTGGCCCCTTCGAGATTATCAAGATCATCAACCCAGCAGCAGTGAGACTCAAACTCCCCAGATCCATGCGCGTCCACCCTACATTCCACGTCTCCAGAATTAAGCCGGTCCGAGAGAGTGCCCTGGTCCCCGCCATCCCACCTCCTCCACCTCGTTTCATCGACGGAGGCCTCACCTACACTGTCCGCCGTCACCTGCAGTCCCGCCGACGGGGGAGGGGTATCCAATACCTTGTGGACTGGGAGGGATACGGCCCAGAGGAGAGATCCTGGGTCCCCACCAGAAACATATTGGATCACCACCTCATCAGGGAGTTTCATCAGGGTCACCCCGATCAACCCACCAGAACCGGTCATATCCCCAGACCATGGACTCCACCCCCCCAGCCATCCCATCGAGCAGAACCATCGGATGATGAGTCCGACGCTGACAATGGGAACAACGATAACCCCCTCTCTGACGCGGACAACACATAATAATAATAATAATAATAATAATAATAATAATAATAATACATTTATTTTGGAAGCGCTTTTCAGGACACTCAAAGTCACTTTACAGATAAAAATACATTAAGAACACATAAACACATAAAAGAAAAACACAAAAAAAGAAGAGACATTATAAATAAATAAATAAATAAAACAGCAAAATTACAGCAGTCAGACAGAGCAAAATTAGGAAAGTAGTGGTTATGGATTATAGGCAGAATGGAACAGGTGTGTTTTGAGTAGTGATTTGAATAGTATGAGGTCATTGCAGTCGCGGATGTGTTTGGGGAGGGAGTTCCAGAGGGTGGGGGCAGCAACGGAGAAAGCTCTGTCCCCCCAGGTTCTGTGCTTGGTTTTTGGGACAGTGAGGAGATTGGCATCAGAGGAGCGGAGGTGACGGGGAGGGGTGTAGGGGTGGAGCAGGTCAGTGAGGTAGGAGGGGGCCTGGTTGTGGAGGGCTTTATGGGTGAGAAGGAGGAGTTTGAATTGAATACGCTGAGGGATGGGGAGCCAGTGGAGGTTCTGGAGGACAGGGGTGATATGATCGCGTGAACGGGTGTGAGTGAGAAGACGGGCGGCAGAGTTTTGAATGTATTGGAGTTTATGGAGGAGTTTGGAGGTTGTACCATAGAGAATGCTGTTGCAGTAGTCAAGGCGGGATGTGATGAAGGCATGGATCAGGGTTTCGGCGGCAGTGAAAGAGAGTGATGGGCGGAGGCGGGAGATGTTTTTGAGGTGGAAGAAGGCTGTTTTGGTGACTTGTTTGATGTGATGGTTGAAGTTGAGGTTATTGTCAAAGATGATACCAAGGTTGCGGCAGAGGGGGGAGGGGGACAGTGTGGAGTTGTTGATAGTGAGGTGGAAATCTTGAGCTGTTTGGGTGAGGGAATTTGGACCAATAGTTCAGTTGTAAAAAGTTTTCTTGCATCCAGGTTTTAATTTCTGAGAGGCAGTTGGACAGGGTGGAGTGGGTTACAGGGGTGATGGATTTTGTAGAAATGTATAGTTGGATGTTGTCAGCGTAGCAATGGAAATGGATACCGGGGCGGCGGATGATTTGACCAAGGGGGAGGAGGTAGGTGATGAAAAGGAGAGGACCAAGCACAGAACCCTGGGGGATGCCTTGGGACAGGGGAACAGTTGTGGAGGAGCAGTTGTTGATGTAGATGAATTGTTTTCTGTCAGTGAGGTAGGAGTGTAACCAGGTGAGGGCAGTGTCAGTGATGTTGAGGAGGGATTTCAGGCGGGAGAGTAGGATGGAATGGTTGATGGTGTCGAAGGCGGCGGTGAGATCAAGGAGGATGAGAATGGAGAGTAGGCCGGAGTCTGAGGAGAGGAGGAGGTCATTTGTGATTTTGAGGAGGGCGGTTTCGGTGCTGTGTTGGGTGCGGAATCCGGATTGAAATTGTTCAAAGAGGTCATTATTGTTGAGGTGGGATTTGATTTGAGAGGCGATTACACGTTCCAGTATTTTTGACAGAAATGGGAGGTTGGAAATGGGCCGGAGATTTTTCATGATGTCAGGGTTTAGACCGGGTTTTTTGATGATGGGGGTGACAGCAGCTAGTTTGAGTGAAGGGGGAACGGAGGGAAAACTGAGGGAGGAGTTGATGATATTGCAAATAAGCGGGGCGATGGTGGGGAAACAGTACTTAACAAGAGAAGATGGGATGGGATCTAATGTGCAGGTGGAAGTTTTCATGGTTGAAATGATTCTGGAGAGGTCAGCCGGGGAGGTAAGTGCGAATTTGGAAAGGGGTAGGGAGGTAAGAGGGGTGGATGGGGGTGAGGAGGGTAGAGGGGTGGGGGAGGTAGTTAGTGAACTGTAGATCGTGTCAATTTTGGTTTGAAAGAATGAGAGGAAAGAATTGCATTTGTCGACGGTAAATGAGTTTGAGATGTTGTCAATGGGGTTTAGAAGTTTGTTGACAGTGGAAAAGAGAGCCTTGTGGTTGTTGGAGCCGGTGTGAATGAGGTTTGAGTAGTAGGTGGAGCGGGCAGTGTTGAGGGTGGCTTTGTAGTGTAGAAGGTGGTCTGTGTAGGCTTGGAGATGGACTGTTAAACCATTTTTTTTGTGGAGACGTTCGAGCTGGCGCTTGCGGGATTTCATATGGCGGAGATCAGGGGTGTACCAGGGGACAGAGTGTGTGAATGAGACAGATTTGGATTTGATGGGAGCCAGTTGATCAAGACAGGAGGAGAGAGATTTGTTGTAGTAATTAACAAGGTCATCGGGGTCATCAGACAGCGGGGGAGGGGAGGTGGACAGAATGGTAGAAAGAGAGGCTGAGAAGTCTTGGGGGGAGATGGATTTGAGGTTTCTGAAGGATATTGTGCGTTTGATCTTAGGGAGGGGGGTGGGGAGATGGATGTCCATGGTGATAGTCAGGTGATCGGAGATGAGGAGGTTGATGCTGGAGAGTTGTTGAATGGTGAGACCGGTAGAGCAGACCAAGTCCAGGGTGTGGCCATGATTGTGTGTGGGGAAGTTGACATGTTGGGTGAAATTGAGGCAGTCCAGTAGTTCCAGAAATTCAGAGGCGTGTTTGCAGTTTTTATTGTCGATATGGAAGTTGAAGTCGCCGAGGAGAAGAACTGAGGGTGAGGTGGATGTGAGCTTTGTGACAAGGTCAGAAAAGTCAGAGAGAAAGGATGGGTTGGGCTTGGGGGGGCGATAAATGACTGCAATGACCAGGGGGGCGGGACCAGAGAGTTTGAAAGCAATATTTTCGAAAGATAGAACGGGAGGGGTGGGTATGGTGGTGGTTTTGTAGGAGTTTTTATGGATTGAGGCTACACCACCGCCTCGTCCGGAGTGACGGGGGAGATCAATGTATGTGTATCCAGAGGGGGTGGCTTGATTGAGTGTGAAATAGTCCAGGTGTTTGTGCCAGGTTTCGGTAATGTAGAGAAAGTCCAGGTTATTATCGGTAATGAATTTGTTTAAAATGAGTGCCTTGTTGTTGAGTGAACGGATGTTTAGTAGAGCCAGTTTAAGGGAATGCTGCTGTGGGATTGGCTGTGAGGAGCGGGGGAGTGGGCGGAGGTTGGAGTTGGACCGTTTTGAATGTTTTGATGGGGGTTTATTCTTGTTGACAGAGTTGAGCCAGTTGGGGCAGAGGGGTCTGACTGAGATGATGGGCTGAATGGGGAAAGCAGCAGTAGAAGGGGGCAGTGATGGCTGGGGCCTGTAGGGGGAGCTACTGCGTATGTAGGAGATATTAGAGTGAGAGGATATGGAAGAGGAGGAAGCAGTATGCAGTGTGGGGGGTGGCCTGTTGGGGGCAGTAGTGAGGTCTTCATTGTGGTGAGAGGGCTTAGAGGAAGAGTGGGGGGCGTGGGATGTAAACAAGAGTCAACGTGGGGCAGTGTGGATAGCATGCTGTATGTTAGCTGCTAAAACCGAGCTGCCCAGCTTGTTCGGGTGAACGCCGTCTGTCCAGAAAAAAGACCGGTGGTTCCAGAACAAGTTGAAGTTGTCAACAAAGCAGAAGTTGGTTTGGCTGCAGGCGTGGTGAAGCCAGGTGTTCAGAGCAACAAGCCTGCTGAAGCGTTCAGCGCTACGAGACAACACGGGCAGGACACCACTGATCCAGACCGAGAGACCGCAGCTTGCCAGTAGCTTGAAGAGGATGTAGTCTTTTTTAGTTTGTTCGTGCTGGCGTCGTGCTGTCTCGTTAGAGCCAATGTGGACAACCACGCGTGTTATTGATGGAGGGAGGGACTTCAGTAGCCCGGGAAGAACTTCGACAATGTCCCTAACTTTCGCTCCCAGGTAACAGTGAGTGACGGCGTTAAAGAAGCGAATGTGCCGGGTAATACTGTCACCCACTATCAGCGTGGTGGGGGGGAACAGAGGCCTCGGTGGTGAGGTAGTAGGTGGATCGCGGTCTCTGCGTGCGTCAGTCCGGACCGATGCGCGATGCGAGCGAGGGTGGTTGGCCACCTTTGCCCGTGGCGGCTGAGTGGATGGAGAAGGACAGACTGAGAGGGAGAGAGGGGCCCGCCGCGGCGCCGGTGTGAAGTGTGGTATGGAGTGGGGAAGCCTGGGGCAACAGAAGGGCACAGGCACAGCTGGAGGAGGGATCGGAGATGGCGGGGAGCTGTGGGACCGCAGCAGAGACCGAGGAGGAGGGAAAGGTTCGCTCGGCAGAGGAGGGAAATCCTGAAAATCAAAGATGCCGTAGTTCTCCGGCCTGATGCTGCCGTGGGGATGTTCACCGGAGCGCCTCCCTCTCATGGTGCGAACACCAGCCATTGACTCGTGCTGGGATGGAGTGGAGCTGACCGGGGCTTTGGGCTTCGCCCCGAGCCGTGTCCAGGAGTCGTCGGGGACGGTGAGCAGCGGAGGGGCAGCAGGAGCCGGGTGGGGAGCTGCGACATCAGGTGAAGGAGGAGAGGCAGCGTCGGCAGCAGGATGGGGAGCGGTGGCATCAGATACTCGGGAACAGGTTGTGTCGGTTTGAGTTGGGCCAAAGATGATGGTGTCCAGGAGCTGCTCAGCTTCCTGGATCTGATAGAGTGTGGAGATTCTTCCTTCCAGCTCTGCGATCTTTTCAGCCAGGCTGGCGCAGCTGGTACAGCCGGATGGAGAGGTGAGTGGAGCCATGAGGCGGCGCCCCTGCAACCACAGACTAGCCCCAGTTAGCTGCAGCTGCTGGGGCACGTAGCTAGGCGGCTGCTGCTGCTGCTGGGGCACGTAGCTAGGCGGCGGCTGCTGCTGCTGCTGCTGGGGCACTTAATTTATCTATGCTCAGGCAACAGGCGGGTAGTCCGGCAGGCGATGGGTCAGCAACAGGCGGGTAGTCCGGCAGGCAGCGTCGGCAACAGGCGGGCAGTCCGGCAGGCAGCGTCGGCAACAGGTGGGTAGTCCGGCAGGCGATGGGTCGGCAACAGGCGGGTAGTCCGGCAGGCAGGGAGCCGTCCCTTGAGGGGGGGGTTCTGTCACGGTCTGTCTGCCACGCCCCCTACTCCATTCATTGACCCTCGCAGCTGGGCTGCATCAGGTAATTAGTGGAGGCTATAAATGAGCTCTTCACTATTCACCTGGTGCCAGATTGTTCTTCGCTGTTCGTTCATGCAAGTCTCTCCAGTACTCCTCCTGTCTCCTGTCCCGGTTTCCCGATCCTGCCTGTCCCCGACTACGATCCCTGCCTCGTCCCTCTGGTTCCTCGTTCGCCTGTCTCCTGTCCCGGTTTCCCGATCCTGCCTGTCCCCGACGACGATCCCCGCTTCGCCCCTCTGGTTCCTCGTTCACCGGTCTCCTGTTCCGGTTTCCCGATCCTGCCTGTCCCCGACGACGATCCCCGCTTCGCCCCTCTGGACCCTCGTTCGCCTGTCTCCTGTCCCGGTTTCCCGATCCTGCCTGCCCCCGACTACGATCCCCGCCTTGTCCCTCTGGTTCCTCGTTCGCCTGTCTCCTGTCCCGGTTTCCCGATCCTGCTATCCCGACCACTATCTTAATAAAGTTTGTTACAAACGATACCCACCTGTCCGTGTGCTGCTATTGGGTCCTAACCACACCCATTACAATTGGACAAAACAGGGAAGATCATTCCTAATGCCCGAGTGAGGAAAATACTAGGGATGCTCCGATCAGCATTTTTGGGGGCCGATCCGATCACCGATCACAGGAATCATAAATCTGCAGATACCGATCACCGATCACAGAATGGATGGGAGAATAATAATAATAACTAGAAAATTCCCTCGGGGAAATTTTGAAAGTGCCACGGGAGTGTGTACATTATGTAGTAACATTCTGATATTATATACAAGGAGCACACCTACAACACACGTTCCTTTTTGAAGTACTTATTCATACAGTAACCTATGCCCTTTCAACCTCATTATGTGGGAAACAAAGTTAGAAAAAAAATGATGAAAAGGGTTGCAGGCAGAGTAGAGTTAAGCGAGAGGGCAGTAATGATCTTCCATGTTGTCTGCACATACAAAACGGCGAATCTTACCAGAAGCAGTTCCCGTTCACCGCCGCCATCATAAAGCTGTTGTTTTCCTGTGTAGCTTGATAAACGCAAAAAAAAGAAAAAAAAAAAAAAAAACTTGATAAACGCAAAAAAAAAAAAAGAAAATTATTAATGAATTAAAAAAATTAATAAAAAAAAAAAAATTACAAAAAAAATTGTAATTAATTAATTAAAAATGTGTGTGTGTGTGTGTTAACACACCACCGTGGACCTGTATTTGAGATTCAAAACGGCGAATCTTACCAGAAGCAGTTCCCGTTCACCGCCGCCATCATAAAGCTGTTGTTTTCCTGTGTAGCTTGATAAACGCAAAAAAAAAATTAAAAAAAAAAATTTTTTTTTTTAAATGAATACATTAAAAAAAAAAATAATAATAATAATTATTTATTTATTTATTTATTTATGAAAAAAAAAAAAAAAAAAAAAAAACTTGATAAACGCGGAAGAGCAGATCGGCGTTGACCAATAGGAGTCCTTGTATCCGCCGTCCAATCAGACGACGGATATCTGTAGAGTTTGCCTGACAACAGCCTCGGGCCACTGACTAACCAACCTTAATTAGATCAAGTGGAAACACCTGCGCGCGATAGCCCCCAGACTGAGGCACACAGAAACATTGAGAAAAATAGTGCTTTTTTGCCTCTGCACTGGTCTCACATTTGGGCTTATTCTGACAAAACGGTAGCACGTATCAGAAAAAAAACAAGACCATCATCACTGGAAGGACTTACTGAACGATTTGGTGTTTCGAAAGTGTTTCTAGAGTAAATATTGTGGACACACTTGCAAGTTTAAAACAGGGGTCCGTTCTGCTTCTCTCTGAAAATATTTGAAAATATTTGTATTGCAGTCAATGAGGAGAAGAGACAGACTGGCCGCACTTAGAGGCTGCTAATTCAAATTCTGTAAGTCTCTCTGATGTTTTGAGCACATTGTGAGAGACAGAACAAGTATGTCTACAAAACTGGAAAAAATCATGTGTGTAAAGTGTAAACTGTGGCCAGGAGCAGCGTGGAAAGAGACAAAATCTGGATTAATTTTGGGCTCTCTCCCACTCTAATCTGACTCTGGCGGGAAAAGGCGGGAAAATTCCTCGCAATACACACCCATTATAATCTCATAATTTCTCCAAAAATGATCATGGTCATTGATCAGTGATTGATTAAAAACGATATGACGTATCAAAACGTGGAATAGTACACCAAATACACAAGACTTGTGTCTACTGTTTAAAGTTTAAATTGAGTTTCTAGGTGAAAGTATGCCGGAGCAGCAGACAGTACGAAAAGTCTTTGTTTTTTTCCCCCCTCCCATTCATTCTCTATGGGAAATTTTCGGGTATTTTTCGCGACTTACGTCGCGAAAAATTCGTATTATTCTTAGAAAATCAATAGCACACCGATCCCGAAGAAGACGCACATTTTGATGTATAATTTGTAGTAGTAGCGAATCGAAAAGCGTCCGGAAGAGGAATAATAATAACTAGAAAATTCCCTCGGGGAAATTTTGAAAGTGCCACGGGAGTGTGTACATTATGTAGTAACATTATGATATTATATACAAGGAGCACACCTACAACACACGTTCCTTTTTGAAGTACTTATTCATACAGTAACCTATGCCCTTTCAACCTCATTATGTGGGAAACAAAGTTACCAAAAAAATGATGAAAAGGGTTGCAGGCAGAGTAGAGTTAAGCGAGAGGGCAGTAATGATCTTCCATGTTGTCTGCACATACAAAACGGCGAATCTTACCAGAAGCAGTTCCCGTTCACCGCCGCCATCATAAAGCTGTTGTTTTCCTGTGTAGCTTGATAAACGCAAAAAAAAAAAAAAAAAAAAAAAACTTGATAAACGCAAAAAAAAAAAAAACTTATTAATTCATTAAAAAAAATTAAAAAAAAATAATAATTAAAAAAAAAATGTATTAATTAATTAAAAATGTGTGTGTGTGTGTGTGCGCGCGCGTGGGTTTTAACACACCACCGTGGACCTGTATTTGAGATTCAAAACGGCGAATCTTACCAGAAGCAGTTCCCGTTCACCGCCGCCATCATAAAGCTGTTGTTTTCCTGTGTAGCTTGATAAACGCAAAAAAAAAAAAAAAAAGTTGATAAACGCAAAAAAAATGAAAAAAAATAAAAAATTAATTAATTTTTAAAAAAAAATGTGAAAAAAAAAATGTATTAATTAATTAAAAATGTGTGTGTGTGTGTGCGCGCGCGTGGGTTTTAACACACCACCGTGGACCTGTATTTGAGATTCAAAACGGCGAATCTTACCAGAAGCAGTTCCCGTTCACCGCCGCCATCATAAAGATGTTGTTTTCCTGTGTAGCTTGATAAACGCAAAAAAAAAAAAAAAAAAAAAAAAAAAAAGTTTTTTTAAATAAATACAAAAACAAAACAAAAAAAAAAAACTTTTTACAAAAAATAATTAATTAATTAAAAATAAATAAATAAATAAAAATTTGATAAACGCGGAAGAGCAGATCGGCGTTGACCAATAGGAGTCCTTGTATCCGCCGTCCAATCAGACGACGGATATCTGTAGAGTTTGCCTGACAACAGCCTCGGGCCACTGACTAACCAACCTTAATTAGATCAAGTGGAAACACCTGCGCGCGATAGCCCCCAGACTGAGGCACACAGAAACATTGAGAAAAATAGTGCTTTTTTGCCTATGCACTGGTCTCACATTTGGGCTTATTCTGACAAAACGGTAGCACGTATCAGAAAAAAAACAAGACCATCATCACTGGAAGGACTTACTGAACGATTTGGTGTTTCGAAAGTGTTTCTAGAGTAAATATTGTGGACACACTTGCAAGTTTAAAACAGGGGTCCGTTCTGCTTCTCTCTGAAAATATTTGAAAATATTTGTATTGCAGTCAATGAGGAGAAGAGACAGACTGGCCGCACTTAGAGGCTGCTAATTCAAATTCTGTAAGTCTCTCTGATGTTTTGAGCACATTGTGAGAGACAGAACAAGTATGTCTACAAAACTGGAAAAAATCATGTGTGTAAAGTGTAAACTGTGGCCAGGAGCAGCGTGGAAAGAGACAAAATCTGGATTAATTTTGGGCTCTCTCCCACTCTAATCTGACTCTGGCGGGAAAAGGCGGGAAAATTCCTCGCAATACACACCCATTATAATCTCATAATTTCTCCAAAAATGATCATGGTCATTGATCAGTGATTGATTAAAAACGATATGACGTATCAAAACGTGGAATAGTACACCAAATACACAAGACTTGTGTCTACTGTTTAAAGTTTAAATTGAGTTTCTAGGTGAAAGTATGCCGGAGCAGCAGACAGTACGAAAAGTCTTTGTTTTTTTCCCCCCTCCCATTCATTCTCTATGGGAAATTTTCCGGTATTTTTGGCGACTTACGTCGCGAAAAATTCGTATTATTCTTAGAAAATCAATAGCACACCGATCCCGAAGAAGACGCACATTTTGATGTATAATTTGTAGTAGTAGCGAATCGAAAAGCGTCCGGAAGAGGAATAATAATAACTAGAAAATTCCCTCGGGGAAATTTTGAAAGTGCCACGGGAGTGTGTACATTATGTAGTAACATTATGATATTATATACAAGGAGCACACCTACAACACACGTTCCTTTTTGAAGTACTTATTCATACAGTAACCTATGCCCTTTCAACCTCATTATGTGGGAAACAAAGTTACCAAAAAAATGATGAAAAGGGTTGCAGGCAGAGTAGAGTTAAGCGAGAGAGCAGTAATGATCTTCCATGTTGTCTGCACATACAAAACGGCGAATCTTACCAGAAGCAGTTCCCGTTCACCGCCGCCATCATAAAGCTGTTGTTTTCCTGTGTAGCTTGATAAACGCAAAAAAAAAAAAAAAAAAAAAAAAATTAATTAATTAAAAAAATGAATTAAAAAAAAATAATAATTAAAAAAAATTTTTTTAAATTAATTAATTAAAAATGTGTGTGTGTGTGTGCGCGCGCGTGGGTTTTAACACACCACCGTGGACCTGTATTTGAGATTCAAAACGGCGAATCTTACCAGAAGCAGTTCCCGTTCACCGCCGCCATCATAAAGCTGTTGTTTTCCTGTGTAGCTTGATAAACGCAAAAAAAAAAAAAAAAAAAAGTTTTTTTAAATAAATACATTTAAAAAAAAAAAAAAAAAAAAAAAAAAATTACAAAAAATAAATAATTAATTAATTTAAAAATAAATAAATAAATAAATAAATAACTTGATAATCCACCCCTGCAGCCAGGGGTGGATGGCCCACAGGTCGCTTGGCCAGGCACCTCCGCACAAATTCCAAGCAGTCTGGAGAGAAAGACAGGGTCTAAATATTCATGCCGGTCTCACAGTATGTGACTGTTGCTATGTTTACGTATGTGTTATGTTAGGGTGCTTGCTTGAATGTAAGCTCATGTGGTGTGTGTGTGTGTGTGTAATATTTGGCATTTCTCAGAGTTGGCCATTATCTTTAGCTGCTGTTTTAGTGGTGAAGTAGAATGTGCATCAGGGTGAAGTTGGATTTATGAGGCTTTGTATCAGGTTATGAACACCACTCGGGTTCAGATCGGGGGGCCGTTCCTCCCAATCACACCCCTCCAGGTCTCACTGTCGCTGCCAACGTGAGCGCTGAAGTCCCCCAGCAGAATGAGTGAATCACCAGAGGGAGCACTTTCCAGCACCCCCTCCAAGGAGTCCAAAAAGGGTGGATACTCTGAGCTGCTGTTTGGACCATAGGCACAAACAACAGTCAGGATCCGTCCCCCCACCTGAAGACGGAGGGAGGCTACCCTCTCGTCTACCGGGGTGAACTCCAACTTACAGGCACCAAGCCGGGGGGCAATAAGTATTGCCACCCCTGCCCGCTGCCTCTCACCAGTGGCAACTCCAGAGTGGAAGAGAGTCCAACCCCTCTCGAGAAGACTGGTTCCAGAGCCCTTGCTATGCCGGAACTTCTCAACCTCGCGCACCAGGATCGGACCGCCAAGGTCCCCGCCTTCGGCCGCTGCCCAGCTCACACTGCACCCGACCCCTTTGGCCCCTCCCACTGGTGGTGAGTCTGCGGGAAGGGGGTCCCACGTCTTCGCTTCGGGCTGTGCCCGGCCGCGCCCCATGGGTACAGGCCCGGCCACCAGGCGCTCGCCCCCGAGGCCCACCCCCAGGCCTGGCTCCAGGGGGGGGCCCCCAGTGACCAACATCTGGACGAGGGACACGGAAGACCATTTATTTCATCATAAGGGGTTTGTCTGGCCCCTGGAGGGGCCAGACAAAGGGGCATAAAAGCCCCTGACAACGGAGGGCATAAAAGCCCCTGACAACGGAGCTCCTGGGGGTCATTAATAATAATAATACATAGTATTTATATTGCGCCTTTCAATGACCCAAGGACGCATACAAGAGGGTGAAGAGACAAACGGGGCGGGGGGGGGGGGGGGGGACAGGGGAGTGACAACAAGGGCAAGATGATGGAGTGGAATACGGGGGGAGGGACAGGACAGCAGTTATGGGTAGGAGAGATCATAGGCTTGGGAAAAGAGGAAGGCGCCCCTGCAACCACAGACTAGCCCCTGCTGGGGCACGTAGCTAGGCGGCTGCTGCTGCTGCTGGGGCACGTAGCTAGGCGGCGGCTGCCGCAGAATCAAGGTCGGGAGACGGATAAGTCCATGGTGGTGAGGTAAGCTAGCTGTTAGCTAGCCGGCTAACGTAGCTAATAGTCCGTGGAGCGAGAGCAGATGAATGGGGCGAAGCAGTGCAAAAGCATGAATGGAGTGGAGACGCACGGAATCGAGAAAGCAACAGAAAGACGAGGACACTGGGAACGGAAAAATATAACGGAGAATAAAAATAAACGGTGGACACGGTCCGGGACAGAAGCGGCAGTCAACAGACCAGACGCCGGCGTTGCTCTAGGGGCTGTTGCCATGTTTCACAGAGGAGGAGTAGGTCAGTGTTATTGTCCAGTAGCAGCTCAGATATGATAGGTGATTTGTTGGAGAGGGAGCGACAATTTAGCAGTGCGAGGGAGATGGATGGGGGAGCAGGAGGGAGGGGGCGGAGGTTGTTGGGGTTGGCAGTGCGGGAGGTGGGGGTGACGGGGGGGCGAGAAGCAGACCAGAGTGAGGGGATGGGTGAGCCCTCAGGGGAGTGTCGGTTGGGAGAGAGACCAGAGCCATGTAGCGGCGGAGGATCCCAGCTTTGGAGGCTGCGGTG
The DNA here is from genome assembly GCA_030340625.1 of Merluccius polli. Lineage (NCBI taxonomy): Eukaryota > Metazoa > Chordata > Actinopteri > Gadiformes > Merlucciidae > Merluccius > Merluccius polli. Next base: position 147,744 of record JAOPHQ010005980.1, read on the forward strand.
GCAGCAGCAGGAGGGAGACGGTGGTTATTGTTGAGACGATGAAGGTCAGCAGCAGTGTAGTTGAGTGTGGGAGATATTGGTGGAGTAGGAGCCTGGAGTAGCGGGAGTGATGGTCTGCAGAGGAGATGAAATGCGAGAGCAGCTGAGAGTAGTCCGGGTAGTATGTTGGCAGAGGCTAGGAGCTGTTTGGCTAAAAGCTGGTGGGCAGTGAAATGTGTGGAAGCAGCAATGGACTGGGTGGCGACGTTGGTGAGGTGAGTGGTATCGGCTTCCCCAGACCGTACCCAGGCGGCCGTAAAACCCCGCTGTTCCATGTCCGTGAACAGCTAGGCCACAGCCGACGAGCTAGCGGAGTGGAGGCTCCCCCGAGAACGCCGGCCGGTTAACCAAACAGCGGGGCTGGTGTTGTTGGTGCGGGACGCAGCGGGTCAGTCCGGGTTAACGCAGTCACCACCACAAACACACAAGCGCACTCACCTGGGTCCGGAGCAAGCGGTCGCAGAATCAAGGTCGGGAGACGGATAAGTCCATGGTGGTGAGGTAAGCTAGCTGTTAGCTAGCCGGCTAAGGTAGCTAATAGTCCGTGGAGCGAGAGCAGATGAATGGGGCGAAGCAGTGCAAAAGCATGAATGGAGTGGAGACGCACGGAATCGAGAAAGCAACAGAAAGACGAGGACACTGGGAACGGAAAAATATAACGGAGAATAAAAATAAACGGTGGACACGGTCCGGGACAGAAGCGGCAGTCAACAGACCAGACGCCGGCGTTGCTCTAACCCGGAAGGAAACGCGCATGCGCACACGAACACTGGCCCCACATTGGGACACGCAAACCCCTCCACCACGGTAAGGTAGTAGCTCAGGGAGGGGAGTGGTGTTCAGTTATTGGACTTCTGTGCTCGCCACAGATTGTCCATAACAAACACCATGTTCAAGCATAAGGGTGTCCATATGTGCACTTGGCACCAGGACACCCTAGGCCGCAGTTCGATGATTGACTTTGTAGTCAATCATCGTGATTGACTACTTTGTGGGGGAGGATGCCGGTCAGACCTGGCAGACCCAAACGTATTGTGAGGGTCTGCTGGGAACGTCTGGCAGAGTCTCCTGTCAGAGAGAGCTTCAACTCCCACCTCCGGGAGAGCTTTGACCATGTACCGGGGGAGGCGGGGGACATTGAGTCCGAGTGGGCCATGTTCCGCGCCTCCATTGTTAAGGCAGCCGACCGGAGGTGTGGCCGCAAGGTGGTCGGTGCCTGCCGTGGCGGCAATTCCCGAACCCGCTGGTGGACACCGGCGGTGAGGGATGCCGTCAAACTGAAGAAGGAGTCCTATAGGATCTTTTTGGCCTGTGGGATTCTGGAGGCAGCAGGCAGGTACCGACAGGCCAAGCGGAGCGCAGCTGCGGTGGTTGCTGAGGCAAAAACCCGGACATGGGAGGAGTTCAGTGAGGCCATGGAGAACGACTTCCGGACAGCTTCGAAGAGGTTCTGGACCACCATCCGGCGCCTCAGGAGGGGGAAGCAGTGCATCGTCAACACTGTGTATGGTGGAGACGGTACGCTGCTGACCTCGACTCGGGACATTGTGGATCGGTGGAAGGAATACTTCAAAGACCTCCTTAATCCCACCGACACGCCTTCCGGTAAGGAAGCAGGGCCTGGGGACTCGGGTGTGGGCTCTCCTATCTCTGGGGCTGAGGTTGCCGAGGTGGTCAGGAAGCTCCTTGGTGGCAGGGCCCCAGGGGTGGATGAGGTCCGCCCGGAGTTCCTTAAGGCCCTGGATGTTGTGGGGCTGTCATGGTTGACACGACTCTGCAGCATCATGTGGACATCGGGGGCAGTGCCTCTGGATTGGCAGACTGGGGTGGTGGTCCCTCTTTTTAAGAAGGGGGACCGGAAGGTGTGTTCCAACTATAGGGGGATCACACTCCTCAGCCTTCCTGTTAAGGTCTATTCGGGGGTGCTGGAAAAGAGGGTCCGTCGGATAGTCGAATCTCGGATTCAGGAGGAGAAATGTGGTTTTCGTCCAGGTCGTGGAACAGTGGACCAGCTCTACACCCTCTGCAGGATCCTTGAGGGTGCATGGGAGTTTGCCCAACCAGTCCACATGTGTTTTGTGGACTTGGAGAAGGCATTTGACCGTGTCCCTCGGGGAGCCCTGTGGGGGATTCTCCGGGAGTACGGGGTATTGGACCCCCTGATACGGGCTGTCCATTCCCTGTATGACCAGTGTCAGAGCTTGGTCCGCATTGCCGGTAATAAGTCGGACTTGTTTCCAGTGAGGGTTGGACTCCGCCAGGGCTGCCCTTTGTCACCGATCCTGTTCATTTTTATGGACAGGATTTCTAGGCATGTGGGGTTTGTGCTCCGAGGAAGAAGGCCGCCGACAACAGGATCGCTTTAACTCACTTTATTTGTTTAAGTTTAGTTATATTATCTAATCTATGAAGCAGAAGGAGGGGTATTGTATAAGTTCACGCCGCGTGGAGAGCCCCAAGCTTTGCATCCGTCCAGATGGGCCGCCTCGGGCTTCTGATTCTAACCGGATGTTTCCGCCGGATGCCTCTGGGCAGGAGGCGTGGCCTCCATGACGCACAATGGCTAGCGTTGAGCGCCGCCCCCAGTGTATTGTTTGCCACCATCTGGTGGTCAGGTCGGGTAAATACATTTATTTCTACTCCTTGTGTGGCTATGTGTAGCTGCTGATACATATGCTTATTATTTATTCGCAACAGGCACAGCCAGGGCGTTGAAGGGGTCCGGTTTGGTGACCTCAGGATTGGGTCACTGCTTTTTGCGGATGATGTGGTCCTGTTGGCTTCATCAGACCGTGACCTTCAACCCTCGCTGGACTGGTTCGCAGCCGAGTGTAAAGCAGCCGGGATGAGAGTCAGCACCTCCAAATCCGAGTCCATGGTTTTCAACTGGAAAAGGGTGGAGTGCACTCTCCGGGTCGGGGATGAGATCCTGCCCCAAGTGGAGGAGTTCAAGTACCTCGGGGTCTTGCTCACGAGTGAGGGGAGGATGGAGCGGGAGATCGACCTGGCGGATCGGTGCAGCGTCTGCAGTAATGCGGACTCTGCACGGATCCGTCGTGGTGAAGAGGGAGCTGAGCCGAAAGGCAAAGCTCTCGATTTACCAGTCGATCTTCGTTCCTGCCCTCACCTATGGTCATGAGCTTTGGGTAGTGACCGAAAGAACAAGATCGCGAGTGCAAGCGGCCGAAATGAGCTTCCTCCGCAGGGTGGCTGGGCTCTCCCTTAGCGATTGGGTGAGAAGCTTGGTCATCCGGGAGGAGCTCAGAGTAGACCCGCTACTCCTCCGCGTTGAGAGGAGCCAGATGAGGTGGCTCGGGCATCTAGTTAGGATGCCTCCCGGACGCCTCCCTGGTGAGGTGTTCAGGGCACGTCCCACTTGTAGGAGACTCCGGGGAAGACCCAGGACATGCTGGAGAGACTATGTCTCTCGGCTGGCCTGGGAACGCCTCGGGATCCCCCAGGAAGAGCTGGACGAAGTGGCTGGGAAGAGGGAAGTCTGGGCTTCCCCGCGACCCGACCCCGGATAAGCGGCAAGAAGATGGATGGATGGATGGATGTATCAGGTTAGGAGAGTGGCCCCAGTTCAGACATAGAAACCTGAACGACCAACAAATTATGAACATGTAATATTGAGAGACTGACCAATCAAAATATCAAAGAGGACATATGCATGAAGATATAAAAACTCACCTAAATCTCTATTAGTCTGTTAGAGGAGGCAGAGGCTCATAGGCTTGTACAGGCTTGCAGGCCATGATACAGTGGAAGCGTGCCAAGTACAATTACATGACACAATCAAATCCACAAATCCAAAACTAATTGAGTTAACTCATTTTACTCTATCACACAGTAATGTTCATGCATTTGTACACAGGAAATGCAACTTCATACATCTTCTTTGTCTTCTTTGATATTTTGATTGGTCAGTCTCTCAATATTACATGTTCATGATTTGTTGGCTGTTAGACTAGTTTCTATGTCTGAACTGGGGCCACTCTGCTCTGTTACAAAGCCTCATAAATCCAACTTCCTAATGCTTCTTCTACTTCACCACTAAAGGCAGCAGTAGCTGCCAGGCAGAAAGTACGAACAGACAAACTTGACTTTAATTCACCATATCCTCTGTAAACTCTGAAGCAGCGGTTTTCAATAGGTGAGGTGCGCCTCCCCTGGGGGGTGCCAAAGAGCCACAGGGGAGGCGCGACGAGACGCGAAGAAAAAACGTATTAAAATAATTTAAATAAACGTAAATAAAATAATAACATAAATAAAATAATCCCCTTCACCTCCACCTACTTGTGTGAGTGTGGGTTTTCCGCACTGACCCTGATTAAAAATAAATACAGATCAAGGCTGCAGGTGGAGGACGACTTGCGTTTATTTCTCTCTGCAGTGCAGCCCCGCATTGAACACCTCTGCGCATCAAAAGTGAGGCCTCATTGTTCCCACTGATATGAACGATTAAATTGAAAGTCAAAGTTGTTTGTTGTTTAAATCTGAGGTTTTATGTTGCTGAAATCGTAAAAAAAACGTTATGAAATCTGTTCGATTTGCGATTGCGATACAGCCCGGACCGGCGACCGACGCGGGGGCGGGGGTGCGCGATCGCAATACAGCCCGGACCGACGACCGACGTCCATGGCCATGAGGAATAAATATATACACCAGTGGTATGTATTTATCCCTTACTCTGTGTTACCGTGACGCCAGTGAGGAGGGCTAGCAAATACACATGTTTAATTAATTAACCAGGGGCCGTATTCACAAAGCATTTTATCTTACCGCTAGGAGTGCTCCTAACTCGCGCTAAACATTTTACGTAGGAGTTTTTTCTTAAAAGTTATTCACAAAGCCGCTGAGACCTACTCATACTAAGGATAAATCACTAAGAGTGAACTAAGAGTGACGCGCCATTGCTATGGATTACGTCGATTCTCGTGCACGAGTTTAGAAGCGGTCAGTACGGTGATTGGTTGTTCAGAGCAGGTGGTTTCTGTGAAACTCATCTGCAACATCCCACAAACGAGCCCACTAAATCACAGAAAAACAAGGAAATAGCCTAGGCTAGAAATTAATTCCTATCAAATAGTTATGGACAGTGCAGTTAGCAGAATACACACATGATGACAAGTTTGTGCAGACCACAATAATGACGTTGTAGCCTATATGCACGTTAAAGAGAGAGAGAAAAAGCAAACAATAAAAATACGTAAATTGCATTAAATCAAGGAGGCAATTAAAAGCACCCTGCAAACTATTATCCAATCACTTCAACACTTTAAATAACAGCCCATACCGGTTGTGGAGAATGGCGCATACAGTGATCACTGTGATCACATCCTCTCTCCACAAGATTTCGTGTATTTTTGTGTGCTCTAACATACAGTATATGGAGGAAAACAGCAAACAATAATAAATATGGATTTAGCAAATAAAAGGCGACAAAGAGCTAATACGATGTTTTTTACGCATAGGACTAAGCGTAATCTGCGTAATCACTTACATGTTATACTTTAACTGTGCTCCCGGTTGTGGATTGTGATAGGGTGTCAAGAGCCACGTCTTGCAGGGATAGCCACTGTCACCCAGCAAGTGACACCCAACTGGTACATGGTGCCTCATGCCTCAGACCGCTCTCTATTAAAATACGCGAATCATGGGTAGACCCAGGCCACTTTGCAACAACATCAAGAATGTGAAAAGTTGCATCAAAAACAATCTGCGTGTTGATGGAATGTACTTTCTTTCTATTGACAAACACGTCCTCATCTTTTGATGGCGCAATTATTTTTATGTGCGTCCTGTCAAAAGCACCGACCCTACCGGGCATACCTGCAATTGCCATGAAGTTGGCTTTGATCCTGTGTAGTTGTTGATTGTTATTGAAATATTCAGAATGCTAAAAGGCCCAAACGGTTACTTAGAGCCAGAATAACAAGGTCATACTGGACATTGTTTATCAGTGCTTCCCCCCTCCCCTCACAGAAAACCAGACACAGTGGACATTGTTTATAGGTGCTCCCCCTCCCCTCACAGAGAATCCCTTGCGCACCCAGATGTAACAAAATGCTCAGGGGAGTAGCAGGTGACAAACGCTACTGCCTGAGACTGAGAGCCATGTTAATCAGAGCGCTTGGTGACGTCATTCGGCTCAAGCTTCCCCACGAAAAGACATGGGAGGTCAAAATACCCCTTGGTTGAACTAGCCCCTTGTGACCATGAAGAATCCATAGGTCCACTCATGATGGTCAGCATCCTTCTTGAACTAGCCCTTGCAACTCTAAAGTATCCATAGATCCATTCATGATGTTTGTCATCCTTCCTGGACTTGCCCTCGGCAAGGGCGGATTAATGCACAGGCTGGCCTAGGCTGTAGCCTAGGGGCCCCACGTGTGCAGGGGCCTCGGATTGGCCAGACTATTTTTATTTTTTTAAATTTACTACACTGGGGAAAAAACCTTGCCTCCTATTGGGGCCCTTAGAAACATTAAAAAAAATAAGTCGCTGATTGGATAGATATGGATAGATATGGCGTTCCACCGGGGACGTGAGCGTCGCGTTACGGCAGCGCCGCATAACGGCTGCGTCCTCTGCCCTGCGTCAATTTCCACCGGACGCGACGGCAGTGTAGCGCTGCGAGGCATAGACATAATATACGTATATTATGTCTATGCTGCGAGGTGGCTGGATTCGCGGGATCACGAGAGAACTACAAGACCACGCGAGAATCAGGAGACCACGTGATAATTTGTAGATGTCAATATAGAACAAACAAAAAAAAATTTACTTTGCCTTTTCGAAGTTGACTTGCAGTTGCTTTGTTTGTCAGAAGTTGATTTGCTGTTGATTTGGTCGTTTTTCCTAGATTTGTGTGCTTCTACCATGAGTTGGTAGGCTATATAGTAAATGTTTACTTTTTTGTCTGGTTTAATTGTGTTTAGTGTTGTTTATTGTTGTTATGTCGTAATGTGTTGTGCCGTAGCCTATAGACAAAGTCAGTTATAAACAACAACGATGTGTGGCCGTGTTCGATCGGGAGGGTGTTTTTATTTTGAAACGTAAAGATAGCGTCGCGGCTGCGGCGCGCCGCTCCTGGGACGCTGCTGAGACGTTCTGCAGCGTGCCCGGTGGAAATGCTCTCATTGACTAGAGTGGCAGCGATCAGCAGCGGTGACCGCGACGCAGCCGTAACGCGACGCTCACGTCCCCGGTGGCTGTGTCAACGTGTGCGCACGTGTGTAAGCGCGGCCAAAGTTCCAAGCGGGTTTTTTTCTGATAAAGCATGATTAATAATGTGGAGGGCCCAAACAAACAGTAGCCTAGGGGCCCATGACCACCTTAATCCGCCACTGGCCCTCGGCAACCATAAAGTATCCATATACCCGCTCATGAGGTTATGCCCCTGAGATGAACCTTTTTTTCTAGCGCCTGATCTGAACCATTTTTCTACTATACAAAGTATCCACAGACCTGAAACTCAGGGCTCACAATCAGCAGAACTTCTCAGGAGGCGAAGCTCTTTGTGACACCAGCGCTGTATTTGCTATTATACGTATTTACTCGTTGACTTTTGATTAAATTTGATTAAGAATAAATCTACACAGTTTAATTCAGTTTAATTCTCTTTATTTTTTTATCTGATACCTATAGGGTCTGCGCCGTTGTTAGCTTAGGATAGGCCCGAGATTCTTCTCCCAACATTGTCCAAAGGAAACCGGATAAACTGTTGGATGATATTAATGGTATTATTTCAGCCTTAACCAACTTTGAACTTTTTCCACCAGAGATTAGACTAGAGTAGACGCTTCGCTCTCCGCTCTTACTTTCTTACTTTCTTACTTTTCTTTTTTTTCCCATTGTAATCTTATCCTTTTGCTACAAACTGTATGGAAAGCGGGTCCTGGATACTTTTAAATCACTGGGAGCTTAATTTAGGAAAGTATCTGAAGGCTACCACTATTATTTAAACCCTTTTTACTTTGTGAGTGTGGCCTATCAGCAGCATAAGCCTGCACTATACTGACTGGGTTTGTGGAGCTCAGCTAAGCTAAGCTAATTAGCAACAAGATGCCTCTAATTAGCTACGACAATATGCCTCCCTTTTCCTTGGCTGACTACCACAAACTTCTCCAGAAGATAGCAGTACTGGAGACGAAAGTTCTGCGACTCGAAGTCAACGTGGAGGTAAATGGTCAATATGGGAATGAAACCACTCTACCGATGACCCAAATCAGCGGAAAGGAGCAGGCTAACAGACAAATGCTTTGTGCAAAGCCACAGCATAATTCATGGAAAGATAAATCGCCTCCCTCAGATATGGGAAGACGGTTAACAAGCAGAACCGAGCACCTGGAGACTTGTGATGATAATGAGTGGCCTGCACTGCCGTCACACAGGAGGGACTCTTCAACCCCAGTACCAAGGAGAAAACAGCCGTGGAATGTGGCTAAAACAAAAAGTAAGAGCAAACCGACCAAAGACAAAGGGATTCTACTAGAGAACAGATTTGCTCCACTTTTACAAGACCCTGACTCCCCAAAAGAAAGGTCATCTTCCAGCACCGGAGAAAGGTACGAGGCTAAATCATATACTAAAAGGCTGCAGAAAGAGCTAACCACTGGGCCTCAAACGCTGATAGTGGGTGACGGAGCTGTGAATAAGACAAAACACTTTTTAGGCAAAAACACCAAAGTACTTTGTTTTACCAATGATATGGTGTCCGATATCTCACAGAAAATTCTGGAAATCACTGCTGAGCATCCGACAGTGAAATCTCTCGTCATTCACACAGGAGCACTTGATGTTGTCAAGCAACAATCAGAGGTATTGAAACGGGATTTTAATAATCTGCTGAACAAAGTTAGATGTCTGAATACTGAGGTGTCTATCAGTGGACCTCTACCAACAGTTCGGCGAGGAGACGAGAGATTCAGCAGGCTGTTGATGCTAAACAGATGGCTCAAAGATACGTGTGCTGCTCAATCAGTGAACTTTATTGACCATTCCCCCATTTTCTGGATTTCCAACTCACACCACGCCCAAATCCCATTTTTTTCTCCCCTAAATCCCCCTCCCATTCCACAACGACATCACAGAGCCCCCCCACCTCCTCTGACTCAGATAATCTGTGAGTCGGACTGATACGTGCCGGGTCCAGGCTGCAATACTGATACCAATAATGTTCTCCCCCAGGAAAAGTCAGGGCCCTATGGAGTTCAGATAGCCTTCTCAATCCCTGTGATGACAGGCAACAGAAAAATGGTTAAACTGGTGAGAAATAAAAAGGGTAAATCTGCCAATTTATTAAGTATAGCATGTCAACCTCGAAATATACCAGTGTCTCCTGCTATCTCCACAAGATTAGCTCTACTCAATATCAGATCACTAGTCAACAAATCACTGTTAGTTAATGACGTCATTATGACCTATGACCTAGATTTTTTACTTCTTAGTGAGACATGGCTGACTGAATGTAGCTGTTGTGCTATTCTCAATGAGGCAGCACCAACAAATTTCAGTTTTATGAACAAGTGTCGAACTGGTAAGAAAGGCGGAGGAGTTGCTGCCATTTTTAAATCTGTATTTCAGTGCAAGGAAATTACGTTAGGTGATTTTAGCTCTTTTGAATATCTCTGTGTTTTTCTAAAAGGTGATCCAAAAGTCCTTTTTTTAATCATTTATAGACCTCCAAGATACTCAGAAAAATTCATTGATGAGTTTGCTGAACTGCTGTCAGTTATCTGCACTGACTATAACTTTTTTATCATAACAGGGGATTTTAACATTCACGTAGACAATAACATGGACACTAATGCCAAAGAACTCTCTGCTCTACTTGACACTTTTGGCCTCTTGCAACATGTGAAAGGGCCCACACACACTCGAGGCCACACTCTGGATCTGGTTATCTCTAAAGGTGTTAACATTTCTTCTGTGGATGTTAAGGACTTGGCTCTTTCTGATCATTTCTGTGTGTTCTTTGATTTACAGATCATTCCAAATGTTCAGTTAACCTCTGTGTCTGTTAAGAGAAGGTACATAAATGAGAATACCAGTGCAAAGTTTATGGAGGCTATAGCTATGTCACCAACTGTGAGTGCAGAGTCAGTTGATGAACTCCTAGATCAATTTAACTGGAAAATCTCAAATGTCATGGATGCTGTTGCACCTATTAAAACTAAGACGACCTTGATCAGAAAGAAAACACCATGGAGGAACACTATGATGGTAAAGGCTTTAAAAACAATGCAGGAAAGCAGAGTGTAAGTGGAGAAAAACTAAACTTCAAATTCACCATGACCTCTACAAAATAAGTCTTTGTAATTTCAACTATGAGTTAGTAAAGGCTAGACAGCGACACTTTTCTGAAATGATTAATAAGAACATCAACAACACTCGCACTCTATTTGCTATGGTTGATAAGCTGACAAACCCCCCTAAACAGATAGCTCCAGAACTCCTTTCCACAGTAAAATGCAATGAATTTGCTTGCTTTTTCAGTGAAAAAATCCAGTCCATAAGGTTAAATATTAGCACAAATCAACAAAACAATAAAATAACGCAATCCCTAAGACCTCCCAGGAATAACTCAACTGCGATGTCAGAATTTAATACAGTTGACCAAAAAACCATAGAGGAAACAGTTCAGCATCTAAAACCATCAACATGCTGTCTTGACAAAATGCCATCAGACTTTTTTAAAACTATTGTGAACTCTGTCCAAATAGATTTGCGACAAATACTAAATAGCTCACTCCAATCGGGCACGTTTCCTAAATCCCTAAAAGTAGCTGCTATTAAGCCACTCTTAAAAAAGAGATCGCTGGATGCTTCCTTGTTAACCAACTACAGACCTATCTCAAATCTTCCTTTTATAGCCAAGATCGTTGAGAAAGTGGTTTTTAATCAACTCAACAAATTCTTGAATTCCAGTGGCCTTTTCGACAAATTTCAATCAGGCTTCCGACCTCACCACAGCACAGAAACAGCTCTTATTAGAGTGTTAAATGATATTAGGTTAAACACTGACTCAGGCAAGGTGTCAGTTCTGGTCCTGTTGGATCTCAGTGCTGCATTTGACACTGTGGATCACAGTATATTGTTGAACAGGTTGGAAACTTGGGCAGGACTCAGCGGAACAGTCCTAGAATGGTTCAGGTCCTACTTGGAGGAGCGGAGTTATTTTGTGACCATTGGAAGTTATGAATCCAATCGAATGGCTATGACATGTGGAGTTCCTCACGGGTCAGTTCTTGGACCCCTTCTGTTCAGTCTATATATGCTGCCTTTGGGTCAAGTTCTGCAGAACTCTAATGTAGACTATCACAGTTATGCAGATGACATGCAGATATACATAGCACTGTCCTCAGATGACTACAGTCCAATACAGTCATTGTGTCACTGTTTAGAGCAAGTAACAAATTGGATGAACCAAAATTTCCTTCAATTAAATCAGGACAAAACTGAGGTAATTGTTTTTGGCAATAAAGAGAAGAGGACTGCCGTCAGTAAACATCTCGAGTCACTCTCTCTAAAAACTAGGGACCAAGTCAGAAACCTTGGCGTGCTGATAGACTCAGATTTGACCTTCAGCAGTCATATCAAATCCATCACCAAAACAGCCTTCTATCATCTTAAGAACATATCCAGAGTGAAGGGTTTTATGTCTCAAACAGACCAGGAGAAGTTGATTCATGCTTTTATCTCCAGTAGACTCGACTACTGTAACGGCCTTCTGACTGGACTCCCACAAAAAAGCATTAAACAGCTGCAGCTCATTCAGAATGCTGCAGCTCGAGTTTTAACCAGAAAAAAGAGATCAGAGCACATTACTCCAGTTCTAAAGTCTTTACACTGGCTCCCAGTCAGCTACAGAATAGACTTTAAAGTTCTGCTACTGGTCTACAAATCACTGAATGGTTTAGGTCCAGAATACATGAATGACATCTTAGTAGAATACAAACCCAGTAGGGCTCTGAGATCTACTGACTTAGGTCAGATAGTGAAGCCCAGAGTTCAAACTAAACATGGTGAAGCAGCGTTTAGCTGTTATGCTGCACAAAACTGGAACAAACTACCAGCTGAACTGAAATCAGCCCCAACTGTGAGCATTTTTAAATCCAAGTTAAAAACACTTCTCTTCTCCTGTGCTTATGATTGAGCTTGTTCAAAGCACTTTAAATTGTAAATTTAATTGCACTATGTCCTTTTAAATCATGATTTTATGCTGCTCTTATAGTACTTTATTTCTTTCTATTCTTCTATTCTTGTATTTTTTATTATTTTTTATTACTATTATTATTCTAATTTTTATTTCAATTCTTATTGTTCTATGTAAAGCGCATTGAGTTGCCATTGTGTATGAAATGTGCTATATAAATAAAGCTGCCTTGCCTTGCCTCTACAACTTCTACACATCTGCCTCACAACCAACAACTTTACTTTTACATCTTACAACTTTACATTTTCTGGACACCACAGTCACATTAGAATCCCACCCAGGCCTCACACACAAAACACTCACCACCAGGGTCTACTTCAAACCCACGGACACACACTCACTCCTTCACAAACACAGCTATCACCCAAAACATACATTCAGAGGTATCATCAAATCACAAATCATCCGTTACCACAGAATCTGCACCCACCATACGGACCTCCACCACGCCATCAGCACACTCTTCACAGCACTCAGGGCACGTGGTTACAGCAAAAGGTTTCTCAGGACAGATACACTAGCACAACTCGCTCCTACTCGCTCCCCACCCTTTCCACACACAACTCCAAACACTACCCCCGACTCTACACCAGCTACCTCACCACACATACCATACAACACACACACCACCACACCACTAACCCCCAATGGGTTAGAAAACAAACATACACCTAATTCATACAACACAATCCATAACTCATTTCCAGATCTAAACCTGCCTCTCTGTCTGGGAGAATGTTACAGTCCTCCCCCTATGGGTCAGAAAACAAACATAGACCTAGTTTAAACAATACAACCAAAAATCCTTATCCCAGGCTCAGACCTGCCTCTCCGTTTGGGAGAACCCTAACTTCCTCCCCCTACAGGGTTAGATAAAACCCTAGACTTAGTCTAACATACATAACCCTCAATCCCCTCCTTACTTCAGGTTTAGACCTGCCTCTCCGTCTGGGAGAACACAAACCAACGTAACCCACAACCATTAAACATCAGATATTGAAGGGGAAAACAAAAGACAAATCAAACCACTCACAAACACTACCTACATAAGCATTCCCCCTCGGGAGCGGCCGAGAGTCAAACCCGCGGCTCCCACGGATCGGTCCACCGCTCTGTCCGCAGAACTACAGGACCGACCTTTGAAAGCCTTCCACCGTCACCAAGCCATCAGAGTTGCCAAAACACAAAACAGACAGAACCACCCACACACTCAACCAACCACATTACACCACTCTTTCCCTCCAATATTCAAACCCACCACTCACAGCAGACACTAACCAATCAATCCATGAATCCAAATCAGCTGTAATCTAGCCACCTAGACACCTGATTGGTAGACCACGTTTCAGGACCCGCCCTTGAGGGGGGAAAAACTATTTCCCTCCACTCAATGGCAACAGTCCCTACACTCCTTCTCTTTTGCCCTCTGAAGAAGCAGTAGAGCTGCGAAACGTCAGGGCACCTTCTGTTTCACCAGACCTCCCAGGTGATCATTTTCATTGTTTTATTGGCATAATTGCCCTTTTTAAAGATTTTTTTCTAAATCTAATAAACAACAAAGTTTTTTAAAAGCTGTGGGTAGGACTCTAACCAAACTAGATGCCCAGACCACCACTGGGCCTCCAACCAAGTCCACACCTCGCTGACACCATGGACCGTGGACCTCGCTGACACCATCTCACAAAAATCCATTTCCCCTCCCCCCCTCTCCCCCACAGGTGTCACCAGTGGCCTGGCAAAAAATCAAAGAGTTATGATGAAGGGGCCTACCAAGGTCAACATGACCACAGCAAACCCCACTGACAAAAACTCTTCCCCCCTCCCCCCATCACCATCTTGCCAGGTCACTCTGGACACCAACCCTCCGGTCCCTACTGCCCCCCATACACTACCCCCTCCAGACGTCCAACCACAGTATACCCCCTCCCCGACCAATCCTGCAGCCTTAAAGTACCACCGACCAATTTACCATAAGGCAAGGGTGGGCAATAGGTTGCAGGATTGGTCTTACCTAGGACAGAAACCCACACTCATCATTGGCGACTCCAATCTCAATAGAATTCCCCCACATACACACGCACACATACAAATAGACAGTTACCCCGGGGCCACCATAGGACACATCCTACATATACTTCAGAAAACACCAATACATACTCACGCACAAACAGTCATCCTTTCTATCGGCATCAACAACATGAACCATAACCCCCAACTCACATCCAACAAACAAATATCTGCACTTAACAAACACATCACATTCCCTAACGCCACCATCCACTTCCCTGTCATCAACCACTCACCGTCACTCACACCGAAACAACAACAGAACCTCCGCTCACTTAACAGTTACATAGTTACTTATCTCAACCCCCTGCTAGAAATCCCCCACGATACCTTCATCACTCAGCCTGACAATATACACTGGACACCAATGTGACAAATAAATAACAGTATATGTATCAACAGACTGTAATATCCTCACATAGCCACAAGGGAACAGCAACAAATATATAAGCTGTATTAACTGCACCTGGCCACCAGATGGCAGCACGTATCTTTTGGATCCGCGCTCCACGCGTGAACTATACATACCCCTCCTTTTGCTTCATAGATAATATACCTAAAGCTAAACAAATAAAGTGAGTTAAAAGCGATCCTGTGTCGGCGGCCTTCTTCCTCAAAGAACAGCACAACACCAAACACAGCACAGCACATCCTCGCCCACTGGTGCACACAGCTGAATTTCCATTAACACATAACCTCACATAGGACACTTCCACTACACTACCTTCCCCCACACACAGACACGACACATCCACTCCCCCTTTCCCGCAACCTCCCACGGCAGATAGAATCAAACACATACAACACATACACATAACCCCCTCCAACATCCTCAATCTATCCACATCCCTCACCCTCACAACAGCACAGACCACACTCCTAGAAAAAGGTCTCACATTCATTCCCCACCCCACCACACTAGACCGGGAGGAGCTTCAGAGGGACCTGTCCAAGTATCACAGACGACTCACATTACTCGACCACTTCCAATACACGCCATATACCAACTTCACCCCATTCACACAACCCTCTCACTGGCAACCACCATCTGCACACCGTCACCCACACATCACCAGATTTATCAAGACAGACCTGGACTCATTTCATCACCTACAACCCACCCAAGACACCCCAGACAACATCACCGCACAACAGAGACAAGCAATTCACCAACTCAAATCACACCCACACATAGTCATCAAACCGGCCGACAAAGGTTCCAAGATTGTAATACTCGACACCCATCAATATCTATACGAAGAAACCGACAACTCACCAACACATCACACTACCAACCCATTTCCCCCAATATCCAACCCACAACACAAATAAAACTCAGACACATAATCAATTCACTCTACACCCAGAAATTCATCTCGGCGAAACAACGCAACTTTGTCTTTGGACCAGACAACCCCAGACCACGCAAATTTTACTTACTACCCAAAATACACAAGGACCCAGATACTTGGACGGTCCCCTTCGAGGTCCCTCCCGGCAGACCAATAGTCTCAGACTGCAACAGCACCACCTACCACACCACCTCGCACACTACCTAGAACACCACCTCAACCCACTCTCCACCATCCACCCCAGCTACCTTAGGGACACCACTCACTTCCTTGACAAAATCAGGCCCATGGCGGTTCCTCCTCACACACACCTTTTCACCATAGATATAGACAGCTTATGCACAAATATAGACCTCACTTTAGGTATAGATTCAATAAAGAAAACCTTCAACAATAACCCGGACCCACTCAGACCCGACACCCACCTTCTACAACTTCTACACATCTGCCTCACAACCAACAACTTCACCTTCGACGGAAAAGAATACCTACAAATCCAGGGAACTGCCATGGGCCAAAGATTTGCACCCTCATACGCCAATATCTACATGAGCGAGTGGGAGCGGAGAGCACTCCACAAATGCACACACAAACCACTTTTTTATTACAGATTTCTTGATGACATTATAGGGGCATGGACACACGACATCTCACTTTTCCAACAATTCATCCACACACTCAACACTCACCACGACACAATTAAAGTAAAATACACAATAGACACAACACAAGTACATTTTCTGGACACCACAGTCACATTAGAATCCCACTCAGACCTCACACACAAAACACTCACCACCAGGGTCTACTTCAAACCCACTGTTACGGCCCCATAAAGGGTTTTAAACATGGAACCAGAACACGAGACCGTAGACCAGAGGTGACGGTGCAAAAAGGTGATTTAATAAATCAGAGTTGTTAAACAGAGCATGGTGGCAATAATCATGAAATCAGTAGAACAAAACAGAAAGAAAAACCCCTGACCACACATAACTGGAAATAATAATAGACTTACTCGCTCCCGTTTGGAAATCAAAAACAATACACCCATACGTGAGTCTTCCGGGTCCACTGCTTCCTACTCTACCTAACCCTAACATAAATAGCGTGAACAAAAACCATCACCAATACCACCAGCCCAACAATAGCAAATTAAACGATGAAGAACAAATAATAATCCCCTACGGGTAAAGTGCTTAACGCACAGCAAAAACATAAGTCCATAAAGTTCAAATGAAGAAAGGTGATGTGCCGACGTGGCACATCGCAACGCGGCCCTGCGTCAGCTCAGGCGAGGAAAATTCGAAAAGCCCGCCGGAAGAAGGAAATCTCCAGGACGTCAAACGCGCTGTCCTTATATAGGCGGTAGCCCATCCCTCAATCACCAGTCCGCTGCAAGACGCCAGATGGCCTGTAGGGGGACAACGCTGAACAACACAGAGTGCAATGCACGGCAACCACTGCTCAACTCCCCCCTAGTTGCGCAACACCCACGGACACACACTCACTCCTTCACAAACACAGCTATCACCCAAAACATACATTCAGAGGCATCATCAAATCACAAATCATCCGTTACCACAGAATCTGCACCCACCATATGGACCTCCACCACCATCAGCACACTCTTCACAGCACTCAGGGCACGTGGTTACAGCAAAAGGTATCTCAGGACAATCAAAACAGACACACTAGCACAACTCGCTCCTACTCGCTCCCCACCCATTCCACACACAACTCCAAACACTACCCCCGACTCTACACCAGCTACCTCACCACTATCCTCCACCCTACATACCATACAACACACACACACCACCAACCTACCTCTTGGCTGCCAGCCCAACTCCAACCCCTTCCCTTTCACCTTTCCCACATCCCACCCTTACCCCAACCCCTACCCTAACCCTAACCCCCTCCCTTCCTCCACACCCCACCCTAACCCCAACCCTAACTTCTACCCCTTCCCCACACTTAACCCTAACCTCTCCCTTTCCCCTAACCCTAACCTCTCCCCTTCCCCTGACCCCAACCCCAACTCCAACCCTAATCCTAACCCAAACCCTAACCTCTCCCCTTCCCCTAACCCTAACCCCCACCCTAACCCCCATCCTAACCGTAACCCTAACCCCAACCCCCATCCCAACCCTAACCCTAATCCTAATCCTAACCCAAACCCTAACCTCTCCCCTTCCCCTAACCCTAACAACCACCCTAACCCCCACCCCACACATTTCAACCTTCCCTGAACAGGATATATCCCAACATTAAGACTTTCCAACACGGGAATAGTGTTTTCTTTTTTGGTATATATCGGTGTGTACACTGAAGATCCCCCCCCTCTCTATACACACCTGATTGTGACATTGTTGGGAGTTACTATTTAGTTTATCGGGCGGACTAGCAGCATCCCATTCCCTGGCCCAGGTACAACCTACCTCCCTAAGATCTCCCCCTCTCTATACATCTGATGGTGACATTGTTGGGAGTAGCAGCTACTACTAGCCTATTGGGCGGACCAGCAGTATCCTATCCCCTGGCCCTGGTTACAACCTACTTCCCAGCTAAGACACTCTACCAACCTACCAGACTAGCAACACTCCACCAACCTACTGGACTAGCAACACTCCACCAACCTACCGTACGAGCAACACTCCACCAACCTACCGGACCAGCAACACTCCACCAACCTACCGGACTCCACCAACCTACCGGACCAGCAACACTCTACCAACCTACCGGACCAGCAGTATTCCACCTCTACTATTGACTCTTTTTTACTTAGTTTTTTCCTTTGTACTTTTTTACCTGATTTTTTGTTTATTTTTTGACATAAACACTATAGCTATAACTACATCTGATGTTTTAATATCTGTTTTTTAATACAAATTACGGTTTAACCACATAGTTTGTTTTACATCTTTCTCCTGTTCTCTTTATTTCTTTCAAACCCAAAACCCCCCCCCCCCTTCTTTTTCCTTCCCCCCTTTTTTTCTTTTTTTTTTTTTCCCCCCTTCCCCTCCCCCCTCACTCCATCCTTTTACTTTTGAATTGGCCTTGGCCCCATTTAAGTTTTATAAAAATGGCTAATTCTTACAGGAATACATTTAGTTTATTGGGGACTCACCCCACAGCACTACAGAGACCTCCCATTCTAAAGGGTACTCCTGTCGGGACAGACACATCAACTAATGTAGACCTTCATTTAATTAAAACATATTTTAAATTATTGCAGTCAGTTCACCATACGGAGATTCTGGAGTTAGCCCTTACAAAAGGTGCCCCTCCACCAGGTATGGCAAAAAAGGTGGCTCACTTGACAGCCTTTATCAAACCAGCGGCACCCAACAACATTGTGTTAGATAATATCAAAAACAATACCCTGAATTGGATGAATAACAACTTGCAGATTCTAAGAGAGCACTATGCTAAGATCCAGAAGGATCTTACTATGGATCTTGGGCTGTTTAATGGCGAGGCCCTTGATAGAGCCCTTAGGTGGGCTCGCCACCAACGCTATGGCAGACGTCTTACTCCATCCTCTATTACCACACTACGTTCATTATTAAACACTCCAGATTCATTTCCACCTGCTACTTCACTACTTATTTCAAACACCATAGCCTTCCCACCACTCCCTACACAACCACAGGTCACCCCAGCAGCTTTTAAACATCGGAACACACTAACCCTACCCTCTAAGCCTTTGATTATCCCTCCTCTCCTTTCCAACCCACCACTTTCTCTTAATTTAACCCAACGCTTCCCTCCTCCTTCTACAGTTGTATCTACCCCTTGTAGCTACCCGCCCTCCCCTACCACGATGCTTCCCAGTTATCAGGTCACATCCACCCTCTGTTATTTCACCAGTACAGACCACCCTAGCGGGCACAAGTCCTCCTCAAGCCACCTTTACTTCAGTAGCGACCCTGAAGTCCCCCATACCAGACCTTGAACCCCCAACCACAGTCCTTACTTCTTTAACTCCCAAACCCAATCGTCTTTCCCGTACAGGACACCCGGTCCAGGCACGACCTTGCCCTTTGACCTCCTCGCAGGCTTTAACCCCCATTAACAAAATTGGAAATAAACAAGCTAACCTATTTACGTTCACTGCCGAGATTCACCCTTGCCCTCCCTCACCTCCTCCGATCACTCTGTTAAATGTTACATCTACCCTAACTAAGGAAGAACCAAGGGACCTCACCATCTCACCAGACTCTATCCTCTCCCTCCCCCTCCTTTCTCCCATTACCTATGTCTTCTCCCTCTAGATCGTTGGAGAACAACCAACCCAGGTCCCCTTCTTACCATCAGCCTCGCATACACCCTCACACGAACCGTAAAGCCACCATGTGGTCACTCCCCATCAGAAAACCAATCATTATTATGGGGGATTCAAATATAGCCCGGATAACAAAATTCAAGCAAGAAGGAGTTCAAGCAGACAGTTTCCCGGGAGCAACACTTAGAAATCTCACTGCTATCCTACTTAGAATCACATCCCCCAGACCGGATATTAAGTTAATTATTCTTTCAGTAGGCATCAACAACTGCCTTAGGGAACAGACAGCACTCACCATTACCAAGGACACCCGTCGAGGACAGCCAGAACTAAATTCCCACAGGCCCGCATCGCCATTCCACTTTTAACGGTATCCATTAAGTTATCCGCCAACCAACTTCTCTGTGTCAAAGCTTTCAACACCTTTGTGAGGGACAACATAGAGGATGTGGATTCTCGTGGCAGCTACCTTAACCAATTTCGGACAACCTATGATAATTTCGGACAACCTATGATAACATCCATTGGACTCCGGAGACGGCAGGATCGATGCTGCAAGACTGGCTGACCCAGCTGGGTTTATAGTTGGGTCGCCAGGCGCAGCGTCAGGCCCTTCCGTCCTCCCAGTCCAATGTTACTAACCTCTCTACTTTCCAGCTATCCCAGCTAGAACGTGAGGTCCTCGAACGGGGCCTCACTTTCATTCCGACACCGTCACTCCCAGACCGCGACCTGTTAAGACGAGACATACACACATATCACCGGCGTCTTAAAATTTTAGATTATTTTAATTTTAATACAGATTTTTCTCACTTACCTTTTACTACACCGTCCTAGGTGGGAACCAGCTATGAAGTCCGTCTCGACACCTATACGTGAGCTCATCGATCACGACCTTCGGTCCTTCCGCGACCTTCAGACCCTCGACGTCCTAAGAGGGAGGGTAATATTACAATTCAACAACAACAGGCCCTTAAAAGGTTAAAATATCGCGATGAGATCATTATTAAACCGGCGGATAAAGGAGGCCAAATAGTCTTACAAGATCGGGCTAATTACGTTTTGGAGGCGACACGTCAACTCCAGGACATCACATATTATCGCCCTCTCACACAGCCGATGTACCTGGAGACACAGACAATGGTAAGGAACTTAATTGACCAAATGAAAAGAGAACACCTCATCACTGCTAAACAGGCACATTACCTCTACGGCCCGGACCTCCCTCGTGCGAGATTATTCTATCTGCTCCCTAAGATCCATAAGCCTCCCGAGAACTGGACTGTTCCATTCCGGGTCCCTCCGGGTCGTCCCATTGTGAGCGATTGCGGTTCCGAATCCTATCGCCTGGCAGAATTTATAGATTATTATATAAATCCCCTGTCTCATATCCATTCGAGTTACGTCAAAGACGTATACCTTTGTTAACAAATTGAAAAATCTTACTGTCCCTGAGAACACCTTTATCTTTTCTATTGATGTAGATTCACTATATACCAATATAGATACTCCTCTCGGTTTAGAAGCTGTAAGAAAGCACTGAATTCATCACCCGTCCCATCTCGTCCTGATAACTTTATTTTACAATTTTTAGAACTTACCCTCACCCGAAACGATTTCCTCTTTGATAATTCATTTTTTCTTCAGACATGCGGTTGTGCCATGGGGAGAAAATATTCACCAGCCTACGCAGACATCTATCTGGCCGACTGGGAGGAATCGGCTTTTCTTAAATGCCCGTCGCGTCCCCTGGTATACTATCGCTATTTAGATGACATATTTGGACTCTGGGACAAATCCGAGAGAGAATTCCATTACTTCATTAATATCCTTAATTCACATCACCCCCGTATAAAACTTAAACATACCCTCCATCTTCAGCAGGTCCCCTTTCTGGACACGGTAGTCTTCTTCACTGAGGCGAAGGAGGGACATAAAACATGAGCCACCAAAGTATACTTTAAGGATACAGATAGACATTCCCTATTATTTAGCAGCAGCTAAATAATAGGGAACCACACTTTTAGTTCCATCATCAAATCCCAACTAATCCGTTTTCACCAAATCTGTTCCCTTCCTCACCACGTGGAGGAGGCCACTAGGACCCTTTTTGATGCTCTCAGACCCCGCGGGTATTCAAAACGTTTCCTGCGAACTATTAAACACGAAGTGGCTGCTCCCTTCAAACTAGGCCGGCCCGACCTCCCCAGAAAAAATAACACGGAACGGAAAATAATCCCACTCGTTACATTTTCCCATCAACTAGGTCCCCTCAGTCAAGCTATTAAACAACACTTCAATTCTGTTAAACTCCAAACTACCCCACTCGCATCCTTTAAAGTTATAATGTCATATCGCCGCAACAAAAACTTTAAGGATATACTGGTTCATACAGCACTCAATAAAACAATACGTACAACCCTGAAATCCTACTTTACAAACATTAAATACATTTCCAATCACCAAGCTGGCGCCCCCATGTGGCAAACCTTTACATTGCTCTCCTGTAATTTGGTATACGCCATCCAGTGTAGGCTTTGCAGAGCTATTTATGTAGGGGAAACGGGTGCTACAATAAAACAGAGACTATACCAACATGTTTACCATATCCAGAGGGGTACAGATTCTAAACTGTTATACGTCCACTTTATTCAACATCATATTTCACACTTTTCTCTCTCTGGCCTGGAGACCAATGTTAATTGGTCTCTAGGCCAGAGAAGAGCTGCTGAAAGTAGATGGATTCTCAGGCTCTCCTCCACGACCCCTCTTGGCTTGAACGATGTATCTCGTCCCTCTATAACCCTTCGGCCCACTCTTTCCCTTTTACCCTCAGATCCAGATAACATCCGGCCCCTATCATAATCCTTCCCCCTTTTCCCCCTCCCTTTTTTTTTTTTCCCCCTCCCCTTTCCCTCCCATTCTCCCGAACATGGCCCTCATTTCTCCCTTTCCTAACATAACTTTACCCCCACCCTAACCCTAACCTTAACCCCCACTCTAACCCTAACCCCCACCCCAACCCTAAACCCAAACCCCCCCCCCCCCCTTTTTTTCCCTCTATTCTTTCAAACATGGCCCTCATTTATCCTTTTCCTAACATAACTTTTTTACTCCCTAGATCCAGTCAATAGCCGGTCCTCACCATAACCTTTTGCACCCCCTCTCCTAAACATAACCCCACCCCCACCCTAACCCTAACCTTAACCCCTACCCTAATCCTAACCCTAACCCCCACCCTAACCCTGTTAAGTGTTATGCCATATGGTTTCTGGATCCCAGACGCGGAAGACAAAGGGTGGGTAGGTAGAACACGGTTTTATTGTGGAATCACAATAGCAAAACAAAAACGCGATGAAGGTTGAAGCAGAAGCGGGTAGGCAAGGTAGGTGGATTGCTGGAGACTCCGAGGACGAGAACCGCTCCCAGGTGAGAGATTGAGGTCTGGGGAAGAGGGTAGTACACGGTAAGAATCCAACGGGGAAAAAACACGAAAAGGAGCAAAAACAGAATGCGATTAGCAAAGCTTAGGGCGAGACACTAGTACCGTGTGTGACGGAATACTCTGGCGCTGGAGGGACGTTTGCCCCAGCCTTATAAAGGGATCCCAATTGGGAGCAGGTGTGTCCCATGATTGCGAGTTCCAAAGCCACGCCCCGCGCCTGCCCACAACCAAAACCTGTGAGGAAGAAAAGGCCCACCAGGGGCAACACACAACACAGGGGAAAAACACACACACCAAAAAACTCCCCTTGTGCAAACATAAGCAGACTGTGACAGTACCCCCCCCTCAACGGACGCCCCCTGGCGGTCCACCCGGCTTATCCGGATAGCGTCTATGAAAGTCTCTGATAAGGGTAGGATCCAGAATCATCGACCGGGAGACCCACGACCGCTCCTCCGGCCCGTACCACTCCCAGTCTACTAGGTACTGCACCCCCCTACCCCGTCTATGTACGTCCAACAGTTCCCGGACCGCATAGGCCGGGTGGTCATCGACGAGCCGGGGGGGTGGTGGGGGCTCGGCCGGAGGGTTGAGCGCACTGACCGAAACTGGTTTTAACAGGGAAACATGAAATACGGGGTGAATGTTGAGAGCAGGCGGCAACCTCAGCTTGACAGCACAGGGGTTAATGATGTTAGAAATGATATAGGGACCGATGTATTTAGGGGTGAGCTTGTTACTTTCCGTCCGGAGAGGCAGATCGCGGGACGAGAGCCAAACGCTCTGTCCCACCTGGTAGTCAGGGGCTGGAGTGCGGTGACGATCCGCTACCTGGCGGTTCCTCTCCGCCGTACGACCCAGCACCTCCCTGGTGTTCCGCCAGACCCGGCGGATGCGCCGCAGATGCTCCTCGACGGAGGGAACCGCCACCTCCGTCTCCTGTATGGGAAACAGTGGGGGCTGGAATCCCAGCGCCACAGAGAAAGGAGACAAACCAGTGGCAGAGCAGACCAACGAGTTCTGGGCGTACTCCACCCAAGGAAGGTGGGTGGCCCAGGAGGCAGGATGTTCAGCCGCGACGCACCGCAGCGCTGACCCTAGGTCCTGATTGGCGCGTTCGGTCTGGCCATTCGTCTGAGGGTGATAGCCCGATGACAGGCTGACTGATGCCCCCAACGCCCGACAGAACTCCTTCCATACTCGCGAGGAAAACTGCGGTCCACGGTCAGAGACGATATCCTGGGGGATGCCGTGGAGACGAAAAACGTGTAGCACGAGCAGGTCCGCAGTCTCTAGGGCAGAAGGCAGTTTGGGTAGGGGAACAAAGTGCACACACTTCGAAAAACAATCAACAATAGTTAAAATAACGGTATTGCCTTCAGATGGCGGAAGTCCCGTGACGAAGTCCACAGCGATGTGCGACCAGGGTCTGTGAGGAACCGGCAAGGGACGCAGGAGACCAGCCGGAGCGCGATGGGACGACTTGCCACGAGCACAGACGGAGCAGGCCGCCACAAACTCCTTGACATCGGAGGTCATCGACGGCCACCAGAACCGTTGGCGTAGGAGGAATTGAGTACGGAGAGCCCCCGGATGGCACGCCACTCTGGACTCGTGCCCCCACTGAAGAACAGCCCTGCGTGTTGCCAGTGGGACGAACAGTCGACCAGGAGGACAACCCTCGGGGATGGGTTGGTTCTGCTGGGCCTCCTGGACCTCCTGCTCAATCTCCCACTGAGCGGCCCCGATGACACAGGCGGGAGAGAGAATGCTCCTCTCCACCGACTGTGCCCCAGAGGGATCGAACTGACGAGAGAGAGCGTCAGCCTTCCCGTTCTAACAGCTAACCGACTTGGTATGAAAGGCACACCTCTCCGCCTTCACAAACAACTTGTTCTCCAGTAAGCGCTGGAGAACCAATCTCACGTGTTGCTCGTGCTCGACTTGGTCTCTGGAAAAAATGAGAATGTCATCCAGGTAGACAAAGACGAAACGATGCAACATGTCCCGGAGGACGTCATTAATGAGGGCTTGAAAAATAGCCGGCGCGTTAGTGAGCCCGAAGGGCATAACCAGATACTCGAAGTGACCGAGAGGAGTGTTGAATGCAGTCTTCCACTCGTCCCCCTCCCGAATACGCACCAAATGATAAGCGTTTCGGAGGTCTAATTTGGAGAACACAGTGGCTTGGTGAAGTGGTGTAAATGTGGAGTCTAGCAGTGGAAGGGGATACTTATTCTTAACGGTGATGTCGTTTATGCCTCGGTAATCCACACACGGACGCAGGGACTTATCCTTCTTTTCCACAAAGAAAAACCCTGAACCCACCGGGGAAGAAGAGGGGCGAATAAGACCGTTGGCCAGCGACTCGGAAATGTAGGCCTCCATGGATTCCCTCTCCGGTCGAGATAAATTGTAGAGCTTACTAGAAGGTAGTGAAGCACCGGACAGAAGGTTAATCGCGCAATCGTATGGACGGTGAGGAGGTAGAGACAGTGCTCGATCTTTGCTAAAGACCTCCTGGAGATCATGGTAAACAGAAGGGACATTAGTGAGGTCGACAGGACTAGCCGAGAGTGAAACGGACGGAAGCTTGCCAGGAGGCATAGCAGAACGAAGACAGTGTGAATGACAAAAGACACTCCAGCTAGCGATGGAGGAAGTTGCCCAATCTATATGTGGATTGTGTAGACGGAGCCACGGCAACCCGAGTACAATAGGCGACGTAGGAGAAGGAAGAACGTAAAGAGATACGTGCTCGTGGTGATTACCGGATAGCTGGAGGTGAACAGGGCGAGTACGGTGAGTGACGCGAGCCAGTAGCCGACCATCCAGAGCAAGCACCTCTCTGGGCGTCGGTAATGGTTCCAGAGGCAACTGGACCTTCTCGCAAAACGCAGAGTCAATTAGATTCTCGTCCGCCCCCGAATCAATAAACACCGACAGAGGGATGGGTGGCTGAGAACCCAACAGGTGAGCCTGTACTAGGATCCGAGACGAAGAAGTGGCGGAGCAAACTGTCTGGTTCACCAACGCGCCACTGGACGTTGATGAACCCCCCCTTTTCTCGTAAACGGGCAGGATACCAACCTATGTCCTCCCTCCCCACAGTACAAACATAAACCATAAACCGTACGACGACGGCGTTCGGCCGCAGATAAACGTGTCCTGCCGACTTGCATGGGTT
Organism: Merluccius polli; assembly: GCA_030340625.1. Classification (NCBI taxonomy): domain Eukaryota; kingdom Metazoa; phylum Chordata; class Actinopteri; order Gadiformes; family Merlucciidae; genus Merluccius; species Merluccius polli. Next base: position 174,339 of record JAOPHQ010005980.1, read on the forward strand.
CCACTCCCGGATCGGAAACGGAGGGGGTATCGAGATGCACCTGTCGGTGAGAGGAACTAGACCGAACCGTGGGCCACGAGGTACCCTCAGACTGCCCCGTGGTGCGGCCTTGCCTCTCCCTGCGCCTCTCTCGGAGTCTATTGTCCAACCGGGTCGCCAAGGAAATAAGCTCCTCTAGTGAACACGTCTCGTCTTGTATAGCGAGTTCGTCCCTTAGCTGGTCCGACAGGCCTCTAAGGAACACACTCCGCAAGGCCGTGTCGTCCCAGCCACTCTCCAACGCGAGGATACGAAAGTTGAGGGCGTACTGGGAGACTGAATCCGCCCCCTGAACTAGATAAAGTAATTGGCTGCTAGCCTCTTTTCCCTGGACCGGGTGGTCAAACACCCCCCCGCATGTTATCAATAAATTCTGAATAAGAACCGACTAGGGTGGGACGGTTTACAGAGATCGCTACCGCCCAATCGGAGGCTTGGCCAGACAACAAGCTCATAACGTACGCCGTCCTAGTTCTATCGCTGGCATACGTTAGGGGTTGCTGACTGAACACTAGATCGCACTGGTGAATAAACTGCCGACATCTACCTAACTCCCCGGAATACCGGAGTGGTGTCGGAATGAAAGGCTCACGGGGCTGGAACAGAGGGGTGACGGACGCCGCCGCAGGTGGTTCGGGACTTGATGACGCCGGTGGTCCGAGGGATCCGGTGGAAGCAGTGAGGGACGAAACCCGAGCGAACATCTTCTCCAGGCGATTCCCCAGCTGCTCCATGCCGGTGGACAGCGACGTTAACGCCCTGGAGACGTCCTGAAGATCGGCGTCGTGTTGCCCGATTCTTACCCCCTGCGAGGAGAGTGCTAACCGGACCCTCTCTGTCTCCGCGGGATCCATAATGGCCAGAGTATTCTGTTAAGTGTTATGCCATATGGTTTCTGGATCCCAGACGCGGAAGACAAAGGGTGGGTAGGTAGAACACGGTTTTATTGTGGAATCACAATAGCAAAACAAAAACGCGATGAAGATTGAAGCAGAAGCGGGTAGGCAAGGAGGTGGATTGCTGTAGACTCCGAGGACGAGAACCGCTCCCAGGTGAGAGATTGAGGTCTGGGGAAGAGGGTAGTACACGGTAAGAATCCAACGGGGAAAAAACACGAAAAGGAGCAAAAACAGAATGCGATTAGCAAAGCTTAGGGCGAGACACTAGTACCGTGTGTGACGGAATACTCTGGCGCTGGAGGGACGTTTGCCCCAGCCTTATAAAGGGATCCCAATTGGGAGCAGGTGTGTCCCATGATTGCGAGTTCCAAAGCCACGCCCCGCGCCTGCCCACAACCAAAACCTGTGAGGAAGAAAAGGCCCACCAGGGGCAACACACAACACAGGGGAAAAACACACACCAAAAAACTCCCCTTGTGCAAACATAAGCAGACTGTGACAAACCCTACCCTAACCCTAACCCTCCTTTTCCTTTTATACCCCCTCTCCTAAACATAACCCCACCCCCACCCTAACTCTAATCCTAACCCCCACCCTAACCCTATCCTACCCTAACCCTAACCTCAACCCTAACCCTACCCTAACCTTAACCCCTAACCCCCACCCTAACCCTAACCTTAACCCCCACCCTAACCCCAACCCCCACCCTAATCCTAACCCCCACCCTAACCCTTACCCCCACCCTAACCCTAACCCCCACCTTAACCCTACCCTAACCCTAACCCCTACCCTAACCCTAACCCCCACTCTAACCCTAACCTTCACCCTAATCCTAACTCCCACCCTAACCCTAACCCCAACCCATACCCCAACCTCAACCCATCCCCCCCGCCCACGTCTCGCCTCGGCCGGCTCATCAATGGGGGACAAGGATCCCCCATTGATGAGCTGGTTGAGGTGAGGCATCATCTAGGAGTGCCCGGTTCCCTGAGTCAGGTGTCATTCCCCAACAGAATACCTGAGGGTGACCCTGACATCGGGGTTGGAGAGGTCCAGGACCCCCAACCCAAAATCATCCCACTCATCAGCACATTCACACAAAACACTGTACACATACATTCAAAACTCAAACACACATTCACCCAGGCACAACATAACATCCCCTCCCTCCACAATCACAAAATCATCTCCGCCTTCAGGAAGAATCCCAACCTTCAGGACATCCTGGTGCGGGCCCGCTTCTCCACCAAAACAGGGAGCGCCCCTTCTCCACATCAAGGCCACTTTCAACAGCTGGCGGTCATCCGCAACCAGCACGCCTCCACCTCCAGCCCCATCCTGCAAAACATCACAATACACGACACAAATGTCATTTATGCCATCACTTGCACAGACTGTCACATCATATATATAGGCGAAACCAAACACTCCATACTCACCCGACTCAAACAACACCTTTATAACATACACACAGGCACCCTCAACACACAACTGGTCACACACTTCCAACAGCACCCGGTCACATCACTCCACATCACGGGGCTGGAGGTGAAGACGTGCTGGTCGGACAGACAGAGGAAAGCGGCGGAGCACAGATGGATAAGGACACTAAGGACAGTCACCCCCTTGGGTTTAAACATTAGGGAGTAGAGTCCGCGCCGGGACGGTCTGGGTGGCGCCGGGACCGCCCGGCCTGCCTCCTGGGGCGGACCGTTGCGCGGCATCGGGTCCCATGGTTTTAATTTGATGCATGTTTTTATACCACACCTTATATTAGTTGACTTTTATTTTCCAGATACATTGATTTTAAAATAAAGAGGTGAACAACAAAAAAAACACTTATTTATTGATTTAATCAATTGTATTTTTTCATATTTGGAGTGCTTTAATTATGTTTTATTATACATCTTAGGGCAGCAATGCATTTTACTGTTTTATTTTACCCTGTCTTCCCCATTAGCAGGGAGGAGCTCTTTTATCTTATTTATTTATCTATTTAATTCTATCCAATTTTAATATAAATCCCTATTATTTATTCCATTTATTTTAATTATTGATCTTCGTTTTTATCATCTTTTAATATGTTTTAACATGTATAGTATGTGTATATATGTGTATATATATATATATATATATATATATATATATGTTTTATTCATATACTTTTGTCTCCTTTACACGTGTGTTTTATCAGTTTTTATCACACAACACTCTTTTAGTGTTTATTTATTTATTTATTTATTTATTAATTTTACCCCACTTACCAGCACTTACTCTTAATATTTTGTTTTACCTCTTTTTATTATGTATTTATTACCCTGTTCCTACTTTGAGCTCCCCACCCTACCCGATCCTTTTTCTATTTATTATTTAGACATCGCTGCCTTTTGCTTTTAGATGTGTGTGTGTGTGTGTGTTTTATTTCTTTGGTTTTATATTGCCGTTCTTGGGATCCGATTGCCGCGCCGGGCCTTCGTGCGGGAGGCCGCCCGGGACCCCGACCTGTTGGGCCTCCGCCGGCCCTGGCGGGGACCTCCTCCCCCCACCAAATTTTAAACAAACGAGGGAACGGGAGAGCGCGCCTCATTGAGGAGGGCTGAGAGACGGAGGTGGTGTGCCAGAGCCCCTACAGTCTATGACTCACACAAACACAAATGAATACAATAACCTAACCCTAACCCCCACCCCAACCCTAACCCCAACCCCCACTCTAATCCCAACCCCCACCCTACCCCCACCCCAAGCCTGATTCTCCAAACATAGTCTACATCATCACATGCACACACTGCCATAAACACTACATCGGAGAAACCAAACACACTATGATCACCCGACTCAAACAGCACCTTTACAACTTCAAACACCAGAACCTACAAACCACTCTAGTTCACCATTTCTCACTACACCCCATCACCCACCTCACCATCGCTGGACTGATGGACCACCTCACAACGGAAAACACACAGAGCACCTATGGATCACCCGATTACACACACTCACACCCACAGGGCTAAACGAAAAATCATAAACCGGACCACACTTCCACCACAACCCATCAAACACACATCACCTATCATACATCTACTACACCCACACATACATTAGCTATTATACACAACACATTGATATCACACACCCACTATACATTCATAACTCAATTACTACATGTATATTACACCCACCACAAACATTCTCCACTCACTACACGCAATTTTTACAACCACCCTATAACCACCACCTATCATACAGTTATTACACATCTATTACATTAACAATAGACCAGCTGCACCTGTGACCACACAGTCCCCACCAACAGGGCCGTGCAGAGACCCTTTGAGGGGCAGGGGCTCAAAGTCGAAAACGGGAGAGGCTTTACATTGCGCGATTGTTGAGCGGGGGGGGGGTTAAAAGACACATTAATAATTTACAAAACACTCATACAGGTTTAAATATTGACCATACCATAATTCTAATAAATTACAACACGAATAAAAATAGGGGGTTAAAATGCCCGCTCACTAAAATGGCAAAACGAAACGGCTACAAAAAACAATTGATGGCCGAGCATATAAAAGGCGGAGATACAGGAGGAGCTCATTTCTGCTCTGACCTCCGAATGTAAACACATCTCTCCAGCTTTTCTTTTACAGCTTCCATCAGTTTGGTGTGTGTCCTCGGCCTGAGGAAGACATCGTTGGATGTCGAAACGTTGCCTGGACACACCTTCAGAGAGAGAGAGAGAAAGAAAATCTATGTTTTGATTTATCAATAAAACAATTAAAAATGTTTTTTCTTTTGTATTTTTTTTCACATTTAAATAATTTAATTTACATAGCACTTTAATAATAAAATAACACTCATCAACATGGGTGATTTTGAGGATGGCTGGACACGAGTCCAGCTTGGAGGCCGAAGCCAGCAGGATCGCCAGCCGTTCCAGGGCCGCGGGAGGGGGTGGACAGCGAGTGCACCCCCCATTCAATTTAAGAGGCGGGATCAGATCCCCTAACCCCCACCTTAACCCTAACCCTAACCCTAACCCCCACCCTAACCATAACCCTAACCCTAACCCTAACCCCCACCCTAACCCTATCCCATCCCTAACCTTAACCACTCCGACCCCACATCTCATTTCAACCACTCCTCATTCCATACCTCATCATAACCACCACCCCTAAATGGGCGATGGAAGAGGTTATGGTCTCTGTTTGGGTACCCGCCTTGCGTCCTGCCCCGACCCTTGCGGAGTCCAGCAGCCCTGGCGTGCTCTCGGTCTAGGGGTTGGGCAGGTCATGGTCTCCCCGCCCCTGCCAAGCCCCAGCCCACCGACACACACATGCACACACCAGGTGGGCCGGCCGGGGCTTGAACGGGGGTTCCGCAAGTGACCGGAAGTCCCATCACCCGAGGCCATGGACCGACGGCAATGCTTGGGGTTGGGCCCTGCGGGAGCCGGAGGGTTGTTTGGGCGGGGACCTACTCAACTCTGGTTGAGCCTTGGTGGGTGGCTGTGGGGCCGCCCTGGCTCTCACCGGGTGCGCTGCGGACCTGGGGTCCGTCAGTACTGACCCGCCCTCGGTGCACGAGTGTTGAGAATCGAACCTGGAGCCAATCACAGTAGTACTAACTCGCCCTTGTGTGCCGGGGGCTGAGAATGGAACCCGGACCCCTGGGTACCGGTGGTGTGCCTGATGTAGGCCTGGGCGGCCCTTCAGCCACCAACATTTTAAGCGTAGAAAGGATCCCTCTCTGGGGCCCGGGAAAATGGGGAGAGGGAGGGGGTTGGTGTTGCCCGTGCACTAAGGGTTCTTTAACCCGCATTAACGAAAAACCACAAAAACCTAACCCTAACCCTCTAACCCTCTAACCCTAACCTAATCCTAACCCCTAACCCTAACCCCTAACCATATATATACTGTATATACAGTTGATCCTTCGATGTCGGCTATTCCTATCATTATGAAGCAGAATTCACCAAGTGTTGGATTGTTCACCCACTCATAATAGGGAATAATAGGGAACGTGAGCTGGGTTTAGACCGTCGTGAGACAGGTTAGTTTTACCCTATTGATGATGTGTTGTTGCAATAGTAATCCTGCTTATAAGTACTTACATATATATATATATATATATATATATATATATATATATATATATATATATATTAGTGGTGGGCATAGATTAATTTCTTTAATCTAGATTAAAATGGCTCATTTGAATTCTGCCGAAGGCATTCATAATATGTGTGTGCTACCTAAATAATGACTCAAAGTAAGTCTTTGAGACTGGTTTCTCAAGCCAGGTGGTGCATTAGACCAGGGGCTTGTCTCCTGTTTCCAAAATGCATCACAAACTGCTTGAGAAAGCTGTTCTATGATAATTGGTGATGAAAATAAATAATGTTCAATAAGATGTACTTGTGTTTACTAACTGTTCAGTTAAACATGAATTTTGAACTGTAGGCCTACATAAGAGGTCATGATGAACTGTTTACAGTCAGTAGCTTTGTGTCAATCAGTCCAAGCTCTATTTCTCCTTCTTCCACCAGTCACTCAGGCAGACCAGCTTGTTCACATTTTCTGGTGACAAACTAGGGCTGCGTTTCAATAGTGGGTTGCGTCGCCCTCGCTCACTTGCCCTCAGCCCTTGCCCTCGGGGGAATCCTCATCGCCATCATAAGGGCTATTCCATTTCTCTAAAAAGCTGAAGTGACCTTGGTGAGATCGGCCCTTGAGGGCTGAGGGATCGAGTCAACATCGACGGTCACTCCAGAGCTGTATATCACCCACAATGCACTGCAGTGGTGCACGAAAAATACATCCATGTGGTGGCAGTAATGAGCCCCAAACGCCGTTGTCTGCTGTTTGTTTACCACCAAAGAAGAAGACAATGAATTAAAGGAGCCAGCACGGATCGGCCAGGGTAATTATGCAATTAGATTACTGTTACGGTACACGAAAACTGGGACCCAAATGCTGGACACAGGGAGGCAGAGACAGGATAAAAGGCAAAGGAATTTATTGGGTGATCGTTCGGGGAGTCAGGCTAGCGGGGGTCTGGTACGGGGCAGGCAATCAGGTGGACAAGGGCTAGGCAGGGGACGGGTAGTCAGGCAGGCGGGGGGGGGGCTCGGCAACGGGGGCTGGTAGTCGGACAGGCAGGGGTCGGCAACGGGGCTGGTAGTCGGACAGGCAGGGGTCGGCAACGGGGCTGGTAGTCGGACAGGCAGGGGTCGGCAACGGGCTGGTAGTCGGACAGGCAGGGGTCGGCAACGGGGCTGGTAGTCGGACAGGCAGGGGTCGGCAACGGGGCTGGTAGTCGGACAGGCAGGGGTCGGCAACAAGGGCTGGAACAGGCGGGTCGTCAGGCAGGCAGGGGTCGGCAACAAGGGCTGGACAGGTGGGTCGTCAGGCAGGCAGGGGTCGGCAACAAGGGCTGGACAGGTGGGTCGTCAGGCAGGCAGGGGTCGGCAACAAGGGCTGGACAGGCGGGTCGTCAGGCAGGCAGGGGTCGGCAACAAGGGCTGGACAGGTGGGTCGTCAGGCAGGCAGGGATCGGCAACAAGGGCTGGAACAGGCGTAGTCAGGCTGGGAATTACTAGTAGGTTAGGGAAACAACGAACTGGCGCCGGCTGCTTGACAATCCCCGGCTTAAATAGGGAAACAGTGATTATTAATTAGGAACAGGTGTGTGTGGGGAATGACTGGTAGAGACGACAAGCGTCCACTAGATGGAGGTATTGGACCGTGTAGCAGGACGTGGTGTAACAGTACCCCCCCCTCTACGGACGCCTCTCGGCGGACGCCCTAGCACCGCCGGGTGATTGTCTGTGACCGGGATGGGTGGAGGGGGCCTGGAGGCGGGAACCCTGTCGCAGGGTACTTCGGGTGGGGGGGACGGGTGATCCCGGTGAAAGTCCCGAATAAGGGAGGGATCCAGAATCCGCTTGCGGGGAACCCAGGATCTCTCCTCAGGACCATACCCCTCCCAATCGACCAGGTACTGATGTCCCCGGCCGCGACGCCGCACCTCCAGGAGTCGACGGACCGTCCAAGCTGGATGATTGTCAATCAGCCTTGGCGGAGGTGGAGGTGGGATGGGGGGGGACAACGGACTGGTAGAGACTGGCTTAACCTGCGAGACATGGAAAGTGGGGTGGATGCGGCGGAGTGCAGGGGGGAGGTTCAGGCGAACCGCAGAGGGGTTGACCACCTTGGAGATGGCGTAGGGGCCAATGAAGCGTGGGGAGAGTTTGGGGGGAATCCCCTTCAAGGGGAGATCCTTGGCCCGCAACCAGACCTCTTGCCCGGGGGCGTACTCGGGTGCAGGACGACGCCGCTTATTCGCCTGAATTTGGGAGCGAGAGGATGCATGGAGTAGTGCAGTGCGTGTCCGTTTCCAGATGCGCCGGCACCTGCGCAGATGGGTTTGGACCGAGGGGACTGCGATTTCTTCCTCCAGATCAGGGAACAGGGGAGGTTGGTAACCCAGGGAGGCCATGAATGGGGATAACCCAGTGGATGCATTTAACAGAGTGTTGTGGGCGTATTCCACCCAGGGCAGCTGAGAGCTCCAAGTGGTGGGGCTGGCGTGGGAGATGCAGCGAAGCGCCGCCTCCATCTCCTGGTTTGCTCTTTCAGACTGACCATTAGACTGGGGGTGAAACCCTGACGAGAGGCTGGAAGTGGCGCCAAGAGCTTTGCAGAAGGCCCGCCATACTTGTGAGGTGAACTGAGGACCTCTGTCTGAGACCACGTCCGCGGGGATGCCATGCAGGCAGAATACGTGTTTGACCAAGAGGTCGGCGGTCTCCCTGGAGGAAGGAAGCTTGGGAAGGGCGATGAAGTGGGCGGCCTTTGAAAAGCGGTCAATCACGGTAAGGATGGTGGTGTTACCCTCTGACGTGGGTAAACCGGTGACAAAGTCAAGGGCGATGTGTGACCAGGGGCGGCTAGGTATGGGTAGAGGCTGTAGTAAACCGGACTGGGGGCGGGTCGAGGTCTTGTTCCGCGCGCAAGTAGCACACGCCGAAATAAAGGAGCGGACGTCCTTGTCCATGGTGGACCACCAAAAACGCCGACGGATGAAATCCAAGGTGCGGGAGATACCTGGGTGGCAGGTAAGCCGGGAGGAGTGCGCCCAAGTTAGCACCTGGGACCTTACCGCGTCAGGGACGAACATGCGGTTAGGGGGACCGAGGCCGGGGTCCGGCTGTTGCCTCTGTGCCCGACGGACAGCCGACTCCACCTCCCAGGTGAGAGTGGCAATGAGGCAAGTGGGTGGCAAAATGGTCTCGGGGTCCGTGCTGGGGTCCTCGGGAGAGTACAGGCGGGACAGAGCATCCGGCTTAACATTCTGAGAGCCCGGGCGGTAGGTGAGGGAAAAGTTGAACCTACCAAAGTATAAAGCCCACCTGGCCTGACGGGAATTTAGCCTCTTCGCCGATTGGAGGTAAGCGAGGTTGCGATGGTCGGTCCAAACAATAAAAGGAAGCTCCGCGCCCTCCAACCAGTGTCGCCACTTCTCCAAGGCCAGCTTGACCGCTAATAGCTCTCGGTTGCCCACATCATAATTGCGCTCCGGCGGGGACAACCTTCTAGAGAAGAAGGCGCAAGGATGGAGCTTGTGGTCGGAGGCGGAACGCTGGGAGAGAACCGCGCCCACTCCGGTGTCCGAGGCGTCGACCTCCACCACGAACTGGAGTGACGGATCAGGTTGAGTGAGGATGGGGGCGGATATAAACCGCTGTTTGAGGCCCCGAAAGGCGGACTCCGCTTCCGGCGTCCAAGCAAAGGAGCTCTTGGTGGACGTCAAGGCCGTGAGGGGTGCCGCAATCTGACTATAACCGCGTATAAAACGTCGGTAAAAGTTGGCAAAGCCAAGGAACTGCTGCAATCGCTTGCGGGTGGAGGGAGAGGGCCAATCGGCCACCGCAGAGACCTTCGAGGGATCCATTTTAACCTGTCCCTGGCTGATTATATACCCCAAGAAGGCAATGGATGGGACGTGGAACTCGCATTTCTCTGCCTTAACATAGAGTCTGTTCTCCAGAAGCCTCTGCAAAACTTGCCGGACATGGACCCGGTGCTCCTCCATGGAGCTTGAAAAAATGAGAATATCGTCAAGATAGACGAAAACGGTGTGGTTCAACAGGTCCCGGAGGACATCGTTAACCAAAGATTGAAACACTGCGGGGGCGTTGGTGAGGCCGAATGGCATCACTAGATACTCGTAGTGGCCCAAAGGAGTGTTAAACGCCGTCTTCCATTCGTCCCCCTCCCGAATGCGGACCAGGTGATATGCATTGCGCAGATCTAATTTGGAGAATACGGAGGCTCCATGAAGGGGGACGAAGGCGGAACTGATGAGGGGTAACGGGTATTTATTTTTCACCGTAATATCGTTCAGTCCACGGTAGTCGATACAGGGGCGAAGCGATTTATCTTTCTTACTGATGAAGAAGAACCCCGCTCCAACTGGTGACGAAGAAGGGCGGATGATTCCAGCGGCGAGGGATTCCCCGATGTACTCCTCCATCGACTCGCGTTCTGGGCGGGAGAGGTTGAATAGACGGCTGCTAGGAAGGGGGGCTCCGGGGAGGAGGTCTATAGCACAGTCATAAGGGCGGTGGGGGGGCAAGGTCAAGGCGTGGGCCTTACTGAACACCGCTCCAAGGTCGTGGTACTCTTCCGGGACGGAGGACAGGTCAGGAGGTTCGGGTACGGACTCGAACTCTGCCGCCCGAGGGGCCGGGGCGGACCGCAAGCACTGGGACAGGCAATGGGTACTCCATGACAGGATGCGTCCGGTTCCCCAATCGATCTGAGGATTGTGAGTCCGAAACCAGGGGTAGCCCAAAACAACCGGGGAGAAGGGGCTGGCAATCACCAGGAGGGATATGGTCTCCTGGTGATTCCCCGAAACTAGCAGATTGAGTGGAACGGTGCGGTGTTCCACCCGGGTGAGGGTCCTCCCATCTAGCGCCTGGGTCTCGATCGAAAGATCGAGAGGAATGGTGTCTATCCTCAATCGCTCAACCAACTCCTGATCAATGAAGCTCTCATCCGCTCCGGAGTCCAAGAGAATGGAGAGCGGGAGGTCTTGATCCTGCCACCTAAGGGTGGCCTCTAGGAGGGGACGAGAGACTGAGGGGTTCTGAGAGCGGCTCGCCAGTACCCCTCGAGTTACTGACGAGCCCGTTCTTTTCCCGAGAGGGCGGGACATCCGGATCGAAAATGACCGGAAGTGCCGCAATACAAACAAGCTCCCACTCGCATACGCCGCTCCCTCTCCTCGGGAGTAAGGTGTGCGCGTCCGATCTGCATCGGCTCGGGGGAAGAGGGCCGCCCATAGCGAGGAGGAGCGGTGACCGGGAGGGAGGACTGCGTTGCAGCCGGTGACTCATAAGGGGGCGTGGCGAACGAGCGGGTGCCTCTCTCTCTGCGCCGTTCTCGCAACCGATTGTCCATGTGAATCGCGAGAGAAATCAGATGGTCTAAGTTTGCGGGTTCCTCCCAGGAGGTTAAGCGGTCCTTTAGCTCGCTACTGAGCGCGTTTTGGAAAACCCCCTGCAGCGCTTCCTCGTCCCAGCCGCTCTCAGCAGCGAGGGTCCGGAACTCCACTGCAAAAGAGGCTACGCTGCGTGATCCCTGGCGAAGCTGCAGGAGACGTTGGGAGGCCTCCCTGCCCCGGACAGGATGATCAAAGACCTTCCTCATATCATCTGTGAAGGCGCCGTAGTTATAACAAACCGAAGACCCACGTTCCCACACCGCCGCGGCCCACGCGAGAGCCTCGCCACTCAGCGAACCGATCAGGTAAGCTATCTTTGATCTCTCGGTGGGGTAAGTCTGGGGCTGCATCTCAAAAACAAGGGAACACTGGGTAAGGAATGACCGGCAGGATCCCAGATCCCCTCCATAACGTTGGGGGGCTGGGATGAATGGTTCCCGGGGAGAAACCAACGGACTCGGGGTGGGGGCTGGTGGTTCTGGGGGGGCGGGGAGCTGAGCGCCGACGGCTAGAGTCAGCTCCCGGAGGGCGGTGGCGATCTCCTGCAAGGCCTGATCGTGTTGGCCCAAGAGAGTCCCTTGGCGGGAGATCATGGCCCTGAACCCCTCTGCATCAGCTGGGTCCATGTGTGGCCAGTTCGTACTGTTACGGTACACGAAAACTGGGACCCAAATGCTGGACACAGGGAGGCAGAGACAGGATAAAAGGCAAAGGAATTTATTGGGTGATCGTTCGGGGAGTCAGGCTAGCGGGGGTCTGGTACGGGGCAGGCAATCAGGTGGACAAGGGCTAGGCAGGGGACGGGTAGTCAGGCAGGCGGGGGGGGGGCTCGGCAACGGGGGCTGGTAGTCGGACAGGCAGGGGTCGGCAACGGGGCTGGTAGTCGGACAGGCAGGGGTCGGCAACGGGGCTGGTAGTCGGACAGGCAGGGGTCGGCAACGGGCTGGTAGTCGGACAGGCAGGGGTCGGCAACGGGGCTGGTAGTCGGACAGGCAGGGGTCGGCAACGGGGCTGGTAGTCGGACAGGCAGGGGTCGGCAACAAGGGCTGGAACAGGCGGGTCGTCAGGCAGGCAGGGGTCGGCAACAAGGGCTGGACAGGTGGGTCGTCAGGCAGGCAGGGGTCGGCAACAAGGGCTGGACAGGTGGGTCGTCAGGCAGGCAGGGGTCGGCAACAAGGGCTGGACAGGCGGGTCGTCAGGCAGGCAGGGGTCGGCAACAAGGGCTGGACAGGTGGGTCGTCAGGCAGGCAGGGATCGGCAACAAGGGCTGGAACAGGCGTAGTCAGGCTGGGAATTACTAGTAGGTTAGGGAAACAACGAACTGGCGCCGGCTGCTTGACAATCCCCGGCTTAAATAGGGAAACAGTGATTATTAATTAGGAACAGGTGTGTGTGGGGAATGACTGGTAGAGACGACAAGCGTCCACTAGATGGAGGTATTGGACCGTGTAGCAGGACGTGGTGTAACAATTACCCGTTGTTGCTGCGTAATGACAGAGCCAACAATTTACAAGTGTAAGTATATACTGCTATTATAGGCTACTATTTGTCACAAATAAAAAAGAAAAAGAAACTAAAAATAGTGTATCTAAATAGCCTATCTATCTGATGTTACATCTTTTGCTGTGCATTCTGTGTGGTTTAGGGATTGTTTCCATATTGTTACAGGGTCTGATGAGGAGACAGAGCTCCTCATTAAACTCAGAATGAGCTATGAATGTTTATTTACCGGGAAAAGAAATGCCTCAAAGCTGGCCTGGGAGTGAGTTTGTTTGTAACCTACTGTGTCATTGCATATGAATGTATTTCTGTTACTTATTCAGGGATGCCAACTTTTGACGTCAGGTTGGCCTGAGATTCCGCGAACTTTTGACTTTGTAAAAAGTGCGTCTTTACTTTCTTAATAGTCTACGAGACGATTCCGTATAAAATTCGCAAAGAGGGGAAAATTAGAATGAGAAAAGGCATGTGTGACGTGAGACTCGCGCTCAATCCGTGAGAGTTGGCAGCTCAGCTTATTACTTCTGATTCTAGAGACTTGCTTCTTTGTTGTGGTGCTAATTTTATTTGCGGGAGACTATATAATGTTTTTAATTTGGTGTGCATAACATAATTTGTTTATTGTCAAACAGGACAATTGTACAGAGGATGGGTCTGAAGGGAAGGCTGACAGGAACACAGGCGGCCAAAAAAAGGGAAAACCTAAAAAAGAAATACAAGGCAATTAGTATACATTTGTATAGAAACAGCACAATTGGCAAAACAAATTCACTCATATAAAAAAGATAGACAAAACTGTGAGCATCACATAAGAATGCATAAAGAATGCACAAACAACTACATGCTTTTTTCTCATTTGAAATTGAAGCAACCACTATAAATCCTTATAGACTACTGTTCCCTGTAACATCTATCCTACGACTTTAAGTGTCTTTAAGTGTTGAAATTGAAGCAACCACTATAAATCCTTATAGACTACTGTTCCCTGTAACATCTATCCTACATGACTTTAAGTGTTGTGTTTGTATAGTTTTCTGAACCACAATCTTGAACAATAAAGGCCATTTAAAGACAATGATGAGGACGAGGATGGTGGTGGTAACAGGCCTAATAACTATCAGAAATAACAATCTAAAACTAATGTCAACTAAACTGAAAGTAGGTTAAATGTGTTTAAAAAACAAACTTTCTACAAATAAGGTAAAATAAATAAATAAATTAATTGTCTGAATAAAATATAAAACAAAACTAATAATTCTGAAATTACCAGGTGCTGGCGTATTGCTATCAAGCGCAGAAGACGTCTTCGTCTCAAAAATATGAGTCTCCGTATATTACACATTATTTGGAATAGGCAATAGAGCGCTACTCCAACGTGTCGCCGATCCATGATTGTCAAGGCTGTTACCGGGTGAGGGCAGGTGCGTTTCATTTATCCCTTTTCCTCCTCCCCCACCCACTTCCACTCGGCTCTCCAAGTGAGTAAGCCCTGACTGCAGTACGCAGATTGGGGAGTGGCTCAACGTGTGGGTGGAGCTGAACGTTTGACTCCGCCCACTTGCCCAATAGCAACCAGAAGAGGAAGAATGTGAGTCCATAATTGCGCGCTTTTCTGCCGAGAAGTAAGTGTGCCGTTTTCTGTTCGTGTAAATTATAAACTAATTGTTGATCATTAAATTATTCATGCAAGGAACGTGCAAAGGCCTCATGTTTATGTCAGTCGTGTAAATAATAACATTAAATAATAACATTTAGGTGGTGGTAGGTGGTAGTTTTGGTAGGTGGTAGAGTTTTTTTGTGATTGTTGCGGGCCAAAATCCTTGATTATGCGGCACGTTTTCTTAAAAAACACGATGGAATATGCGGCAATGTATGCAATTTTATGCGATGAAATTGCGGGAACTTACAAAAACTGTGGCTTCATCGCGGGGTTTGCAGCTTTTCGATGACGTTCACGTCGCGTAATTACGTCACTTCATAACGTTCCCATGGCAACAGGGGAAAATGGGACAGTTCTGTTTAAGCCCGTTATGAAAACTTTTTATTTGAAGTTCCAACCTCTTCCTTATTCAGTCCAAGCTTTGTTCCAAGCGTTTATGCATGCTTTTCAATCCAAAGTTGATTGAAGTTGAGTTACTTTTATTTACTTCTGCTTACTATTTGTACAGACACATTGCTCACAGCCAATCTCCTGGCCCCTGGAAGAAGCTTGGTGTGAATGATGTCCGGGTGAGACATTACTTATAATAGCATTATAGTTAGCATTTGCTTTAATTTGCTAACATTTTACTATTTTCCTGCCATTCTTTTATTAAAATACCTTGTTCACACCTCAGGGCCTAACAAAGCAATGGTGCTCCAACAACTGTGGCATGTTTGTTTTGATGGTAAGACCTATTCAGTATGTTATAGCATTGCTGTTATCTGTAAAATTTTTGCTTGCTACATTCAAAACACATTAATTTCTATTGAAAAAAAATGTATCCTGGGGGAATATGCATGACATTATATTAACCAGTACCTCTTGACTTACAGTACGCTCTGTACATTGTAATGGGGGCCAACTGCGATTTCAGAGAGGTATGTGTAAATTGTGACACATGCTTAGTATACAAGGTGTTTGTGGGGGGGGACGTGCGACGTTTGACCTGCAGGGGGAGGCAGAGGACGGTTGGGAGCGCACCGGATCAGCTGGGGGGAGTGGACCTGGTTGCGGGCAGGTGCCGGCGATCAGGTCCAATCAGGGAAGATGTACTTATGTATCTGCTTTGTGTTCCAGTAGGGAGAGGAGTGGTGTGTTTGCACGATCGAGGAGCGGAGGACGAGTAGTCCTAACCGGGAACGGGATTTGCATTGAAGTTGTGTTTGCACGGTCGAGGAGCGGAGGACGAGCAGTCCTGACCGGGATCGGCCTTTTTCATTTTGTGTTTTATACCCCAAGAGGGGTTATGTTATGTTGGGACTTTGTGGAAGAGAATAAAAACCGCTTCCCGCACAACGGTCTCTTGTGGTCGGCTCGGAACCCCTACAGTGTTATTTTATGAAACATATTTAAATCTTTCTGCATTTGCTTCTTCAAAGGAAAACATGCTGCAAATTTGAAGATGGTGGTGTCTTGTTCTCCTGCAGAACTTCCCCATGCCGTAAGTGCCCTCAATATCACACTTTAGAATCACATCACAAAAAAAAAAACCTGTCTTACTCACTGTCAACAGACCAACATGAATGTTTTCATAGTGAATGTATGTTGTCATTAAATCACCAAGGTCTGAAGAAGACCGATTGCAAGACAGAAAAAGGCGACGACAGCAAAGAGGGCAACAGGTGAGAGGTCATGTGATTAATTAGTCTTGTAGTCAACTATTGTTTGCAGACTAAAGCATAATCCCTCCACTTATTTCAGGATTTGTATACTTAAAATCTGCTACTGATCTTTTTTACATCTTGCATTATTATTGTGCCTATAAGAACCACAATCTGTTTCCTTTCTAGAGGAAGCGGAGAACTAGACAGAACTGGGAACAGGGTATGTTGCCTGTTGTGGGCGTTTCTTATTTCACTGTTTTCTGCCTTCTCCAACCTTTATTAGGGCCCGAGTACCATGAAAGGTAACATGTTTGATCATACCACCAAGAGAGCGAAATACCTTGATACTTGCCATTGTAAAACATTCATGGAAGCTTAAGGAATGTACTTGACTAGACTAACATCTGTCTTTTTCTCTTTTTTCTCTTTACAGATCAAACATGTTAAGGGTGGGGCCTGGGGTACAAATAAAAATCAAGTCTTCTGTCTTTTGTCTTTGGTTTATTTGACTTAGCTAATATAATTGAGTGTACAAAATAACATGTGTCTATGTATATACGGTTTGTCACTCTCAGGAAAATGCTATGGTGTATATATATAAGTATAAGTGTAAATAATGTACGTAAGAAGTTGTATGTGAAGTTGTGAGGGCTCATGAAAATGTAAATGCATTACCATTATTTTATTATAAATAATAATAATAATAATTATATCGAATAGTATGTATTATTACTATTATTATGGAGTCAAACATTTAGCTCCGCCCACATTTATACCATTATTTTATTATAAATAATAATAATAATTAGGGATGTCCGATATTGGCTTTTTTACCGATAACCGATAACCGATATTGTTCAACTCTTAATTTCCGATACCGATATCAACCGATACCGATACCGATATATGCGGCCACGTGAAACCTCCGCTTTACACTCATTGCAATAGGCTTTATGCCGAGCGGAAGTGTGGAAGAATAAATAAAAACAAAACAGCGGTTAAAGCTAGCGTGTGTGTCCGGGAGAGGGCTACTCTCCTCGGACATATTACTCTGAAGCCCCGGTGACGGTCTGGAAGTGCGGATTAAAAAATAAATACATTTTAAAAAAACAGCGGTAAAAGCTAGCGTGTGTGTCCGGGAGAGGGCTGCTCTCCTCGGACACATTACTCTGAAGCCCCGGTGACGGTCTGTAAGTGTGGATTAATAAATACATTTTTTTTTTTTAAACAGCAGTAAAAGCTAGTGTGTGTGTCCGGGAGAGGGCTACTCTCCTCGGACACATTACTCTGAAGCCCCGGTGACGGTCTGGAAGTGCGGATTAATAAATAAAATAATGTGAGCGTGGTACAGCGGACCTGAACCGGTTGTGATGAGACCTGTTTCGCAGAATGCGTTAGTATGTTGCGCATAACCCCTATTTTACTATTCAACGTAGAAACTTTGAAATAATTCCAAACCACCGACATAACTACAGCTACAACTAGCGTCCCGCTACACGGCCGCACATGCCCAGGCTTGTTATTGAGACGGCGCGGCGCGTTTGATGATGTCATCAAACCACGTCCTCACTTGAAACATAACAGATGTCTGAAATTATTTCAAAATCGATATTATCGGCCGATATTGGCATAAAAAATCAATATCGGAAAATATCGGTATCGGTTTTTTAACCGATACCGATATTTTCCGATATTGATTTTTTATGCCAATATCGGCCGATAATATCGGTGGGCCGATAATATCGGACATCCCTAATAATAATTATATCGAATAGTATATACCATTATTTTATTATAAATAATAATAATAATAATAATTATTATTATTATTATTATTATATCGAATAGTATGTATTATTATTACTATTATTATGGAGTCAAACGTTTAGGCGGAGTCAAACGTTTAGCTCCGCCCACATTTAGCCCCGCCCAGATCTGCGTACTGCAGCCAGGTGCAATTGCTCCAAGTGGCCTCCGTGTGACGTATTACCAAGGGCTGAGGGTGAGTGAGCGAGGTAAACTCAATCCACTATTGAAACGCATCCTAGATCTCCTCTTCTGCACAATATGGCCTGCTAAAGAAAAAAGTCTCTTGCATGGGACAGTTGTGGCAGGAGTCCCCAAGTATTTACGGGCAATGTGGGCCATGGTGAAAGTCCACCGGGGACGTAGCGCCGTGGAACGGCTGCGCCACGGTCACCACTGCTGATCGCTGCCACTCTAATCAATGAAAGCATTTCCACCGGGCGCGCCGTGGAACGTCTCAGCAGCGTCCCAGGAGCGGCGCACCGCGCCGCAGCGCTATCATTCCGTAGCACTTCTATTTTTGACGCGAGTCGTTGCTGAACCGCGTCAATTTCAACAGAGCAGATCGACCGGGCAGGAAGTAAAATAGTAAAAGCCATAGAGCATCCGGTCAATTTTCAAAATAAAACCACCCTCCCGATCGAACACGGCCACAAATATATAAATCTAAATATAACTGACTTTGTCTATAGGCTACAGCACAACACATTAGGCAATAAACAACAATAACAACAATAAACAACACTAAATACAATTAAACCAGAAAAAAAGAAAACATTTACTATATAGCCTACCAACTCATGGTAGAAGCACAAACATCTAGGAAAAATGACCAAATCAACAGCAAATCAACTTCTGACAGACAAAGCAACTGCAAGTCAACTTCGGAAAAGCAAAGTAACCTTTTATTTGTTTGTTCTATTTTGACATCCACAAATTATCGCGTGGTCTCCTGATTCTCGCGTGGTCTTGTAGTTCTCTAGCCTGGCAAGTCAGACCTACATCAGAAAGATGTAGGGTCTGGCACTGCTCCATTGGCAGTGTGGGCGGGATAAACGGTTGTCTTTCAAGTTCCCTCTGCACGCAATAGGATAGCGCTACAACCAATCTGTTATGGCACAGGACGAGTGGACCCAAACGCTGAACACAGGGAGGCGGAGACGGGATGAAAAGACAGTGGGATTTATTTGGACAAAGGGAATAACAACAAGCCAGGCTAGGCAAGCGGTAGTCGGGCAGGCGAGGTTTCGGCAACAGGCAGGTAGTCGGACAGGCGAGGGGTCGGCAACAGGCGGGCAGTCGGACAGGCGATGGGTCGGCAACAGGCGGGCAGTCGGACAGGCGATGGGTCGGCAACAGGCGGGCAGTCGGACAGGCGATGGGTCGGCAACAGGCGGGCAGTCGGACAGGCGATGGGTCGGCAACAGGCGGGCAGTCGGACAGGCGATGGGTCGGCAACAGGCGGGCAGTTGGACAGGCGATGGGTCGGCAACAGGGTTCGGCAACAGGCGGGTAGTCAGGCAGGCGGGGTTCGGCAACAGGGTTCGGCAACAGGCGGGTAGTCAGGCAGGCGATGGGTCGGCAACAGGCGGGCAGTCGGACAGGCGATGGGTCGGCAACAGGCGGGCAGTCGGACAGGCGATGGGTCGGCAACAGGCGGGCAGTCGGACAGGCGATGGGTTGGCAACAGGCGGGCAGTTGGACAGGCGATGGGTCGGCAACAGGGTTCGGCAACAGGCGGGTAGTCAGGCAGGCGGGGTTCGGCAACAGGGTTCGGCAACAGGCGGGTAGTCAGGCAGGCGGGGTTCGGCAACAGGCGGGTAGTCGGACAGGCGAGGTTTTGGCAAGAGGTAGGCAGACTGGATCACTGATAACTGGTAGGGTAGACTAGAGCACGAACTGGCGCCGGCTGACTGCAGATCCCCGGCTTAAGTAGGTAATGGTGATTGCAGATTGGCAACAGGTGTGTTGGGGGAATGATGAGCAGTGGCGACAAGCGGCCACTAGATGGGGGTGTTGGACCGTGTAGCAGGACATGGCGTAACAGTACCCCCCCCTCTACGGACGCCTCTCGGCGGACGCCCAACAACGGACGGGTGATCCCGGTGGAATTCCTGAATAAGGGAGGCATCCAGAATGCGATTCCGGGGAACCCAGGCGCGCTCCTCAGGACCGTACCCCTCCCAGTCAACGAGGTACTGATGTCCCCGGCTGCGACGCCGCATGTCCAGGAGACGATGGACCGTCCACGCCGGGTGGTTGTCTATGACCCTGGGAGGAGGTGGGGGTGGAACGGTGGGAGATAACGGGCTGGTGGAGATGGGCTTGACCTGGGAGACGTGGAAGGTCGGATGCACACGGAGGGATGGAGGAAATTTGAGTCGCACGGCACAGGGGTTAATGATACTTTCAATCTCGAACGGGCCAATGAAACGGGGGGAGAGTTTGGGGGGAACCCCCTTCAAGGGAAGGTCTTTCGCCCGGAGCCAGACCTTTTGTCCGGGAGCGTACTGGGGGGCAGGCAGACGATGTTTATTTGCCTGCAACTGGGAGCGGGAGGATGCGCAGAGTAACGCCACGCGTGTGCGTCTCCAAGTGCGCCGGCACCTGCGCAGATGGGTCTGGACAGACGGGACCGCTATCTCATTCTCCAATTCGGGGAACAGAGGTGGTTGTTATCCTAGCGAAGCCATGAAAGGGGACAACCCCGTGGGTGCGTTAACCAGGGTGTTGTTGGCATATTCGACCCAGGGGAGCTGAGTGTTCCAAGAAGTGGGACTGACGTGGGTGATGCAGCGGAGTGCTGCCTCCATCTGTTGATTAGCCCGCTCCGATTGTCTATTGGACTGGGGGTGGAATCCGGAGGAGAGGCTGGATGTGGCCCCTAGAGCCCCGCAGAACGCACGCCACACTTGACAGGTGAACTGGGGCCCTCTGTCCGAGACAATGTCAGTGGGGATGCCATGCAGGCGAAACATGTGCTTGACCAGGAGGTCTGCGGTCTCCCTTGAGGAGGGGAGCTTGGGGAGAGCGATGAAGTGCGCGGCCTTAGAAAAACGGTCAATTATGGTGAGAATGGTGGTGTTGCCCTCGGACGGAGGCAGGCCAGTGACGAAGTCCAGGGCGATGTGGGACCAAGGACGGCTAGGGATGGGTAGGGGTCGTAGCAGGCCGGAACGGGGACGGGTCGAGGTCTTATTCCCGGGCGCAGGTTGCGCACGCCGCAATAAAGGAACGGACGTCTGCGTCCATAGTGGACCACCAGAACCGCCGGCGAATGAAGTCCAACGTGTGGGTGATTCCCGGGTGGCAGGTGAGCCTAGAGGAATGAGCCCAGACCAGTACCCTGGACCGTACAGCGTCCGGAACGAACAAACGGTTGGGGGGACCGGTACCAGGGTCTGGCTGCTGCCTCTGTGCAAGGCATACAGCGGACTCAACCTCCCAGGTGAGTGTGGCGATCAGACAAGTTGTTACACCACGTCCTGCTACACAGTCCAACACCCCCATCTAGTGGCCGCTTGACAACCCTGTTGCCGAACCCTGCCTGCCTGACTACCCGCCTGTTGCTGAACCCTGTTGCCTGTCCGACTGCCCGCCTGTTGCCGACCCCTCGCCTGTCTGACTGCCCGCCTGTTGCCGACCCCTCGCCTGCCCGAGTACCGCTTGCCTAGCCTGGCTTGTTGCTAGTCTCCCTGTTGTCTAAATAAATCCCCTGTCTTTTCATCCTGTCTCCGCCTCCCTGTGTTCAGCGTTTGGGTCCACTCGTCCTGTTCCCATAACAGTACGAACCGGCCACGCATGGACCCAGCTGATACAGAGGCTGTCCGCCGGGCGATCTCCTACCGACAGGCTCAACTGGGTCCTTAAAAACTCTGTGGCAAGTCATGACAGAGCCAAAACATGGACCCAGCCGACACATTTTTCGCCAGGCTCCCGTTTACCTATCTGGATCTCGGTGTGGATCAGGAGAGTTTCCTGACGGAAGAGCCTGCGTATCTGACTTGGCTTGCTGGCATTTGGAGGGAGGATCCAGCCTTTGCCAAACAGCTTGCAACTGTTCGCTGGAACTCCATCAGCCCGGTGAGACCCCAGTTATCCGCTCTGCCTGAAGCTCCTTCTCCTGCTGTTCCTGGGTCTCCCGGAATTCAGCCCTGTCCTTCACCTAAGCCCGAGTCTTTGCCCAAGCCCACACCCGTGTCTTCCCCCTGGTGGGTGACAGCAGACCACCTCAGTTCTTCGCCTTACCGGCCCTCTTCCCCCTGGTGGGTGACAGCAGACCCCCTCAGTTCTTCCCCTTACCAGCCCTCTTCCCCCCAGTGGGTGCCGCCAAGCCAAGATGCCGCAGAGGCGGGTCCTGCCTCTGGGTTTCCTGTCGATGTTCCTGTCTTGTGCCCAGTTCCCCTTCAAGCCTCGTCTCCTCCAGCCCTTGCTCCTCTGCAGTATCCGAGTCCCGTCGTCCGTGCTCCAGTGCCAGCTCCCCAGCAACCTCCTGCTCCAGTGCCAACTTTAAGACCAGTGCCGGCTCCGCGGCGGTCACTGGCTCCAGTGCTGATGTCGGCTCTGGTCCCGGCCCCTCGTCGCACTCTAGCTCCAAAGGCCCTCTCGCTCGAGTCTGACTCAACTCCTGAACCCAGCAGCATTCCGGGTCACAGCCCCGGTCTCCAGAGTAGCGTTCCGGGTTCCAGCCCCGGTCTCCAGAGTAGCGTTCCGCGTCCCAGCCCCGGTCTCCAGAGTAGCGTTCCGGGTCCCAGCCCCGGTCTCCAGAGTAGCGTTCCGGGTCCCAGCCCCGGTCTCCAGAGTAGCGTTCCGGGTCCCAGCCCCGGTCCCCAGAGTAGCGTTCCGGGTCCCAGCCCCGGTCTCCAGAGTAGCGTTCCGGGTCCCAGCCCCGGTCTCCAGAGTAGTGTTCCGGGTCCCAGCCCCGGTCTCCAGAGTAGCGTTCCGGGTCCCAGCCCCGGTCCCCAGAGTAGCGTTCCGGGTCCCAGCCCCGGTCTCCAGAGTAGCGTTCCGGGTCCCAGCCCCGGTCTTCAGAGTAGCGTTCTGGGTCCCAGCCCCGGTCTCCTGAGTAGCATTCCGGGTCCCAGCCCCGGTCTCCAGAGTAGCATTCCGGGTCCCAGCCCCGGTATCCAGAGTAGCGTTCCGGGTCCCAGCCCCGGTCTCCAGAGTAGCGTTCGGGGTCCCAGCCCCGGTCTCCAAAGTAGCGTTCCGGGTCCCATCCCCGGTCTCCAGAGTAGCGTTCCGGGTCCCAGCCCCGGTCTCCAGAGCAGCGTTCCGGGTCCCAACCCCCGGAGTCCCCAGTGCACCCGAGCCAGAAGCCAACGCTTCCGGGCTCGGTTCCCCAGCTGGAGTCCCCAGTGCACACAAGTCTGACTCTAGCACACCCCAGCCCAGCAGCACAGGACCCAACCCTCCCGAGCTGCCCAGCCGGCATCCTGGCCGTCCGTCCGAGCTGCCCCGCCAGTCCAGCCATCATCCAGGTCGTCCTCCCGAGCAGGTCATCTGGTCCAGCCATCATTCAGGTCGTCCTCCCGAGCTGCCCAGCCGGCATCCTGGCCGTCCGCCCGAGCTGCCCCGCCAGTCCAGCCATCATCCAGGTAGTCCTCCCAAGCAGGTCATCCGGTCCAGCCATCATCCAGGTCGTCCTCCCGAGCAGGTCATCCGGTCCAGCCATCATTCAGGTCGTCCTCCCGAGCTGCCCAGCCGGCATCCTGGCCGTCCGCCCGAGCTGCCCCGCCAGTCCAGCCATCATTCAGGTCGTCCTCCCGAGCTGCCCAGCCGATGGGGGCGTCACCCACCCCGCCCGCCCGAGTTGCCCTACTAGAGGGTTCCCACCTCCAGGCCCCCTCCACCCATCCCGGTCATGGACAACCACCCGTCCGTTTTTCAGCGTCCGCCGAGAGGCGTCCATAGAGTGGGGGGTACTGTTACACCACGTCCTGCTACACAGTCCAACACCCCCATCTAGTGGCCGCTTGTCGCCACTGCCCCATCATTCCCCCAACCCACCTGTTGCCAATCGGCAATCACCATGCCCTACTTAAGCCGGGGTTCTCCAGCCAGCCGTTGCCGGTTCGTGCTCTTGTTACCCAACCTAGTTCCAGTCAGGGGCGGAGCACCCCCCAGGTGCCCCCCCTGTCGCGGTGCCGCCCCTGTCGCGGCACCGCACTCTTCACTGCTATGTTCTTCCTGTGCAGTAGTTGGCGCTCTCAGCAAAAAATATAATTCAGCCACTACTGCTGCTAACTATTTCAAAAAAGGAGAAGAAGATGGTCTGACGGTCGTTCAATGATCTCACACAGTATCGGAGACGGAGAACTGCAGTTTATTCCTTGATGGATGATGGATATTCCTTACTAAGGTAAGTTTTGTTTCATTTTCAAATAGGAGAACGTTTTTTGTAGTTTCTCGTTGCCAGTTGCCAGTACACACGAGGGTATCAGATAACTTAACTTTAACATTACAGCTCATCGCCTAGCTCAGCGCCTAGTATCAGCTTCCAACACGCTCATCCACGACGTTAACAGACAAAGTTATTAACTTGCAGATTTTAGCCTTAGCTTAGCGCAACTCTATGTTGATTAATGCACTGTCTGTTGGCTTTAAAGAAATGTAGCCTAACGTGAGCTGAGCATTCATGTCTGAATGTCTGTTACCGTCAGAAATGCGGCAAGCAATTATCGCAAAATGTATGGAAAACCTGTCTGAAAACGGCTAAAGTATGCCAGACAGTGTCTCTTTCCCCCTTAAATGCGACATTGGCTTGCGCCGCCGCCTAGTAAGCGTTTATGGGGGAAAGAGTTAACAACAATGGTCGCATTGTAAGTTATCTGAAGTAAAAAGACTCTTGTAACGTTACTTTTAGCACATTTTGCGCAGGGTGAGTTCAGAATGAAAAGACAGGGGGGGATATATGACTACTTTGGAAAGAGGAGCAAGTCAGGCAAAGAACAGGAAAAAACAGACCCCAGCAATCCTGACGGCTTCCACCAGACTAGTCAGGAGAGCCAAATACAACCCAGCCCGCCATTACCAGGTCAGAGTATCTACAGAGGTAGTCACATCCTTTGTCCAGTAATTAATTTTAACTACTAATTAACTTTTTGATTTAAAAAAAATCTTCATAGTTTGTAATTCAAAATATTGGTCACTGATACTGTTTTTAAAATTACTGAATATTAATTTTGTTTTAAAATATTCTTTTACAGCTTCATTGAGTGACGACATCGAGACCTCTGCTTCTGACCAGGAGGATGCTGATTCAGAGCCAGGAGATGAAGTTGACCACTTGCCAGCTGCGTCAAGCACCATATGTTCTGCTCCAAAAGGACCCAGCAAATTTACTTTGTTGAAATTATCTCTTAACTGTCTTTGACCATTATTATTATTATTATTATTTTTTTTTTTTTTCTTGCAGACATTTCAAGATCCAAATAGGACTTTCCTGTTCAGCCTCATCTCACAAAATTCCCCCAAACTCATCATGGGACACGTAAGAGGGCTTTTAACAGCAACTGGTATAA
Organism: Merluccius polli; assembly: GCA_030340625.1. Classification (NCBI taxonomy): domain Eukaryota; kingdom Metazoa; phylum Chordata; class Actinopteri; order Gadiformes; family Merlucciidae; genus Merluccius; species Merluccius polli. Next base: position 199,921 of record JAOPHQ010005980.1, read on the forward strand.
AGGCAACACTTGGCTTGAGTATTCAGTAATCCAAGACTCATCCTACTGCTTTGCTTGTAGGCATTTTTCTCTGCCAAATGCCCCAGACTCTGCTTTTACATCACCCTCAGGCTTCTCTAATTGGAAGAAGGCATTGGCTAAAGATGCTGGTTTTAACCTCCACTCAAAGTCTGAACTTCACATGAATGCAATGTATGCTTGGAACACTTATAAAAAGGGTGCAGAGATGAACATGTCAATGCTAAATGCAGTGAATAAGCATCGGCAAAAGAAAGTTGAAGAAAACAGAAAATACATAAAAACCATCGCCAGTGTACTGCGTTTGACTGCAACACAAAACATTGCCCAGAGGGGGCATAGAGAGTCTGAAGACTCGACTAATAAGGGAAACTTTTTGGCCATATTACAAGAAATCGCAAAGCATGACAAATTTATTGAGAAAAGGTTAGAAACATGTGGGAATGCTAAGTACACCAGTCACCAAATCCAAAATGAAATTCTCCAGGGCTTAGCAGAAATGGTTGAAAGTGAAATCATAAAAGAAGTGAAGGAACATAAAGTGTTCAGTGTGATCGCAGATGAAACAAAAGATCTGCAAAAAAAGGAACAAATGTCTATAGTATTACGATACTATTACAATGGTGCCATCCATGAAAGTTTCTTGTGTTTCCAAGCAGTTAACAGCCTCAATGCAGATGGTCTCAGTCAAACGATTATCAGCTGTTTAGAGAGATGTGGTCTAGACTACAGGAATAACCTTGTGGGACAAGGGTACGACGGTGCAGCCGTTATGAGTGGCAAACATTCTGGTGTGTGTACAAGAATTCAAAGAAATGCCAGATTTGCATTTTATGTTCACTGTAATGCGCATTGCTTGAATTTGGTTCTCGTTGATGCTACTAAAGCAGTGCCAGAGGTGGTTGACTTTTTTGCACTTTTGCAGCAGCTCTATAACTTCATATCAGGCTCGTATGTGCATATGAAATGGCTTTTGGTTCAGAAAGAGCTGTATCCACAACAGCAGCCTAGGGAGCTACAAGCATTGTCAGACACACGATGGGCATGCAGATATGTGGCATGTCGTAATCTGATGGACCGACTTCCAGCAGTTCTTAGACTCTTGCAAGATATTGGCCTTGAAAGAAGTGGAGAAAGATCAGTTGAGGCAAGGGGTCTTCTTTCTCAAATAGATGTACAGTTCATAGGACTACTAGTGACTTTTTGCAAAGTGCTAGGGCATGCCAAATGTCTGTCTGACATGCTCCAGTCCAGTACACTTGATCTAGCTAGTGCTGTGGACCTAGTAGGTGCACTTACAGCCACTTTTCAGGACTACAGGAATGACAATTACTTTAGTGAATTGTGGAAAGAGATTGAGGAGCTTACTGAACAATGCAAAATCAGTGTACAAACACCATATAAGAGACAGCCTAGAATCAGCTCAAGATTTCTTGACTCACTGGTGATGAGCACTGTAGGCCAGAGAAACTGTGATGATGAGGGCTTTCCTAGAACCCTTTTCTATCAGGTGATTGACTGTCTAATAGCTGAACTGGAAAGGCGTTTTTCCAAGAAAAGTTGTGAGATCATGCAAGGGGTACAGTCTCTGAACCCAAAAAGTGCAATTTTCTTGAATGATTTTCTCTCTTTGCTTTTGCAAAGACCTTTGAGTCAGATTTAGTTGACCTGAAGCATGAGGTGCACCAAACCAAACGGCTTTTAGATAGGAGAGTGGAAAGTGGATTAGACAGACCATTAACTCTGCTTGATTTCATTGTCTTTCTTGAGCCTTACAGAGAGGTTTTTCATGAACTTTTCAGGCTTTGTAAGATAGCTGTTGTGACTCCTGTCAGCACTGCTTCCTGTGAGCGAAGCTTCTCCGCTTTAAAACTTATTAAAACACACCTCAGGACAACAATGGCAGATGACCGTTTGAGTCAACTTGGAACTCTAAGTGTTGAGTCAAGGAGGGCACTTGGCCTCAACATTGATGACTATGTGAATCATTTTGCTAATTCTCACCAAAACAGGAGAATTATGCTCCAATAAGCAGGTAGTTTGGCACGTATTGTCCTTGGTTGTGACTGTTCTACACTGTTTTACTTAACAGTTTTCTGTTGATAGTTTACTTGCACAACTGGGGTCATGGTGTCAGATTGTTTTGAAAAAGTGATGCCTAATTGATGTGTTTATTTTATTTAAATATTGTTCATTTTGGACATTGTTTTGTACACACTGTTAGGCTAATCCTGAGTGTACATTATTAATAAACTGACTTTTATACAGAAATCTTATCTCCTTGTGTGTTTATTATATGAAAAGATTTTGATCGCAATTGATTGTGTTCCGTTGAAAATTCATTGTTATATACTGGCCCCCCTGAAATAGCTTTGGCCCCCCCAAGTAAAAAAGTCTAGCTCCGCCACTGGTTCCAGTGATCCAGTTACCCGTCTGTTGCCGAACCTCGCCTGCCGGACTACCCGCCTGTTGCTGAACCCTGCCTGCCTGATTACCCGTCTGTTGCCGAACCCTGCCTGCCTGCCTGACTACCCGCCTGTTGCTGAACCCTGCCTGCCTGATTACCCATCTGTTGCCGAACCCTGCCTGCCTGATTACCCGTCTGTTGCCGAACCCTGCCTGCCTGCCTGACTACCCGCCTGTTGCTGAACCCTGCCTGCCTGATTACCCGCCTGTTGCCGAACCCCGTCTGCCTAACTACCCGCCTGTTGCCGAACCCTGTCTGCCTGATTACCCGTCTGTTCCGAACCCTGCCTGCCTGATTACCCGTCTGTTGCCGAACCCCGCCTGCCAGACTACCCGCCTGTTGCTGAACCCTGTGGCCGAACCCCGCCTGCCTGACTACCCACCTGTTGCTGAACCCTGTTGCCGAACCCTGCCTGCCTGACTACCCGCCTGTTGCCGAACCCTGCCTGCCTGACTACCCGCCTGTTGCTGAACCCTGTTGCCTATCCGACTGCCCGCCTGTTGCCGAACCCTCGCCTGCCCGACTACCGCTTGCCTAGCCTGGCTTGTTGCTAGTCTCCCTGTTGTCTAAATAAATCCCCTGTCTTTTCATCCTGTCTCCGCCTCCCTGTGTTCAGCGTTTGGGTCCACCCGTCCTGTTCCCATAACACAAGTAGGTGGCAGGATGGTTTCAGGACCTGTACCGGGGTTCTCGGGGGAGTACAGGCGGGACAGGGCATCCGGCTTAACATTCTGGGAGCTGGGATGATAAGTGAGGGAGAAGTTAAACCGACCAAAGAATAGGGCCCACCTGGCCTGTCGAGAGCTCAGTCTTTTAGCAGACTGGATATAGGCCAGGTTGCGGTGGTCGGTCCAGACAATAAATGGATGCTCCGCACCCTCCAGCCAATGCCGCCACTCCTCCAGGGCAAGCTTGACGGCTAATAGCTCGCGGTTGCCGACATCATAATTTCGCTCCGGCGGGGACAGCCAGCAGGGGAAGAAGGCACAGGGGTGGAGCTTGTGGTCGGAGGGGGAGCGTTGGGAGAGGATCGCGCCCACTCCGGTGTCGGAAGCGTCGGCCTCCACCACAAACTGGAGAGAGGGATCTGGTTGAACCAGGATAGGTGCGGATACGAATCGCTTCTTGAGGTCCAAAAAGGTGGTCTCCGCCTTTGGCGTCCATCTAAAGGCACTCTTGGTGGAGGTCAAGGCCGTAAGGGGTGCCGCGACTTGACTATAACCTCGAACGAATCGCCGATAGAAGTTGGCGAACCCTAAAAACTGTTGCAGTCTCTTACGGGTTGGGGGTGAGGGCCACTCGGCCACCGCAGAGACCTTGGCGGGATCCATCTCAATCTGGCCCTGGCTGATGATGTAGCCCAGGAAAGAGATGGACGGGATGTGGACGTCACATTTTTCTGCCTTAACATAGAGTTGGTTCTCCAATAAACGCTGCAGAACCTGCCGAACATGGATCCTGTGCTCCTCTACGGACTTGGAAAAGATCAGGATGTCGTTGAGGTACACGAAGACGGAGCGGTTCAACATGTCCCGGAGCACGTCGTTGACCAGGGACTGGAAAACCGCGGGGGCGTTGAGCCTGAAGGGCATAACTAAATATTCAAAGTGGCCCAATGGGGTGTTGAACGCGGTCTTCCACTCGGCACCCTCCCGGATGCGGACCAAATGGTACGCGTTGCGCAAGTCTCGTTCCCCTCCACGGCTCCGTGGAGGGGAACGAAGGCAGAACTGATGAGGGGTAAAGGATATTCATTCTTTAACGTAATATTGTTCAGACCACGGTAGTCAATACAGGGTTGTAGTGAGCGGTCCTTCTTGCTCACGAAGAAGAATCTCGCTCCTACTGGCGACGAAGATGGGCGGATGATTCCGGCGGCGAGGGACTCTCCAATATAGTCCTCCATGGACTCCCGTTCCGGACGGGAGAGATTGAACAGGCGGCTACTAGGAAGAGGGGACCCGGGGAGAAGGTCGATTGCACAGTCATAAGGGTGATGAGGGGGCAAGGACAGGTCATGGGATTTACTAAAAACCACTCCGAGATCGTGATACTCCTCCGGGACGGAGGACAAGTCAGGAGGTGCAGTAGTGGAACCGAGCTCTGACGCCCGAGGAGACTGGGCGGAGCGCAAACAGTGGGAAAGGCAGTGTGTGCTCCAAGAAATGACTTGTCCGGTTGCCCAGTCAATTTGAGGATTGTGGGTCTTGAGCCAAGGGTATCCCAGAACGACGGTGAAAGAGGGGAAGAAATCACGAGAAGTGATATGGACTCGTGGTGATTACCCGAAACGAGCAGGTTGACAGGCACGGTACGACGCTACACCCGAGCGAGTGGCCTTCCGTCTGGTGCTTGGGTCTCAATTGGGAAATCCAGGGGAACGGTGTCGATCCCCAGCTGGTGAACCAACTCCCAGTCAATAAAGCTCTCGTCTGCACCGGAGTCAAGGAGTATGGTCAGCGGAGAAGTCTGAGCCTGCCACAAGAGGGTGGCACACAGTAGGGGACGGGAAACCGAGGGGTCCAGAGCACGACTCGCCAGTATCCCCCGGGTTACTGGCGAGCCTGCCCTTTTCCCGGGCGAAAGGGACATCCAGACAGGAAGTGACCACAATAGAGGCAGGCTCGGGAGAGAATCCGGCGCTCCCTCTCCTCGGGGGAGAGGTGCGTGCATCCGATCTGCATGGGCTCGGACTCCGAAAGAGGTCTCCGCTCGTGACGTGGTGGAAAAGAAACTGAAAGAGGAGGCCGAGATGCTGCTGGCGGCATGGAAGAAGGTGTTGAAGAAGAGCGAAGGGCCCTCTCCCTGCGGCGTTCTCGCAAGCGATTGTCCACCCGAATGGCGAGAGCGATCAGGTGCTCGAGATCCGAAGACTCCTCCTGGGAGGTTAACTCGTCCTTGATGTCACTACCCCCTGCAGAGCTTCCTCGTTCCACCCGCTCTCTACCGCAAGAGTCCGAAACTCGACTGCGAATGAGGCGACGCTGTGGGAACCCTGATAGAGAAGTAGAAGGCGTTGAGACGCCTCTCTGCCCCGGACCGGGTGATCGAAAACCCTCCGCATCTCCTCGGTGAAAACGGAATAATCAAAACAGGCCGCGGAACCGTGCTCCCAAACCGCCGTTGCCCAGGCGAGAGCCTCACACCACAACGCACCGATCAGGTAAGCTATCCAAGCCTTGTCGGTGGGGTAGGTCTGGGGCTGTAGCTCGAACACCAGGGAGCATTGGAGTAGGAACAATCGGCATTGTCCCAGGTCTCCTTCATAGTGTTCGGGGGCTGGAATAAACGGCTCCCGGGGAGAGGCCGAATGGCTAGGAACGGGGACTGGTGGTACCGGGGTGACAGGGAGCCGGGAGGTGATAGTCAGGGATAACTCACGGAGGGAGGAAGTTATCTCCTGCAGAGCCTGGTCGTTGTTGACCCAGTTGAGCCTGTTGGTGGGAGATCGCCCGGTGGACAGCCTCTGTGTCAGCTGGGTCCATACTGGCCAGTTCGTACTGTTATGGCACAGGACGAGTGGACCCAAACGCTGAACACAGGGAGGCGGAGACGGGATGAAAAGACAGTGGGATTTATTTGGACAAAGGGAATAACAACAAGCCAGGCTAGGCAAGTGGTAGTCGTGCAGGCGAGGGTTCGGCAACAGGCATGTAGTCGGACAGGCGAGGGGTCGGCAACAGGCGGGCAGTCGGACAGGCGATGGGTCGGCAACAGGCGGGCAGTCGGACAGGCGATGGGTCGGCAACAGGCGTGCAGTCGGACAGGCGATGGGTCGGCAACAGGCGGGCAGTCGGACAGGCGATGGGTCGGCAACAGGCGGGCAGTTGGACAGGCGATGGGTCGGTAACAGTGTTCGGCAACAGGCGGGTAGTCAGGCAGGCGGGGTTCGGCAACAGGCGGGTAATCGGACAGGCGAGGTTTCGGCAACAGGTAGGCAGACTGGATCACTGATAACTGGTAGGGTAGACTAGAGCACGAACTGGCGCCGGCTGACTGCAGATCCCCGGCTTAAGTAGGGAATGGTGATTGCAGATTGGCAACAGGTGTGTTGGGGGAATGATGAGCAGTGGCGACAAGCGACCACTAGATGGGGGTGTTGGACCGTGTAGCAGGACGTGGCGTAACACAATCAGAGCAAGGAAGAAGGTGACTAGTCAGAGCGACGGAAATTAGTCCATGGGGAAGTGTTCCGTATGGTGGATTGTGGAAGAATAGTGAAATAAAATGTTAACTTCAAGTCTTGAAGAGTCGCGGCCAAAGCCGAGTCGATAGACAGCTGTTCGCCAGCAGCAGCAGCCATTGTTTCCCTCCACGGAACCGTCACAACTCTGTCGTCATTAGGTAGCCCGGCTTATATATATATTAAGGCTGTCAAAGTTAATGCGTTATTAATGAGTTAACGCAACATGTTTTTAATGGCACTAATGTTTTTTAACGCGCGATCAACTCGTAATATACCGACGATTTGTCACGCCCCTAGACGTCTGATACTGACGCAAAAGGTACCCTCCCGCGTCTGTGTGAAACGATCTGGGTTCTCATAAACCCGTTCGCGTTGGTAAGAGACGAGCATAGTCTACAGCGTCCGCTCGCAGAGCAGAGTCTACAGCGTCCGCAGTCTACTGTGAAACAATTCACTCCAAAAAGGGTTAGGGTTATGGTTAGGGTTATGGTTATGGTTAGCGTTATGGTTAGCGTTATGGTTAGGGTTAGCGTAATCTATCACCGTGACCGGGTTATTATTGGAGTGAATGGACGCTGTAGACTCTGCTCGTCTCTTACCACCGCGAACGGGTTTATGAGAACCCAGATCGTTTCACACAGACACGGGAGGCACTGGCGTAACTATCGACGGTGCAACCGGTGCATTGCAGACGCCAGGGGGGGCCCATGAAGACGCCGGGAATAATCCCGTCAACAATCGCGAAGCACCCCCCCCCTCAACAATCGCGCAGCACCCCCCCCCCCCCCCCCCCCCGTCAACAATCGCGCAGCACACGGCGCACACCCCCCCCCCCCGTCAACAATATGCACCGGGGCCCGTCATCAAGTTATTACGCCAGTGACGGGAGGGAACCTTTTGCGTCAATGTCAGACGTCTAGGGGCGTGACAAATCGTCGGTATATTACGAGTTGGGATGAGAACGGGCTGAACTACAACCCCGTGAGCAGTAATGGATAAAAAATGGTGGGCGGGGGGGGTGCGCGTGCGCGATCGTCTCACACCCCGGTCCGACGACCGACGGGGGGGGGGGGGGGGGGGCGATCGTAACACACCGTCTCTGGTTAGGACAAATTACTTCTTTCTTTTTTTTATGACAGTCCTGGGCCGGCCCAAAGATGTGCATCGGGCATACCGGGCAATTGCCCAGTATGCCCGATGGCCAGTCCACCCCTGCCCGGCGCCGCCTCGCATGAAGCAAACCACGCTGGATAATTTGAAAGGGAAACAGCTGGACAACTCTACAAGCCGCAAACACTTTATTTATTTTAAATTATTATTTTCTTGAAGTTATTTTGTGCATCACCCTGTTTGTTTTGAATTTGATGCAAATTGTAATGCAATGCATTGAGGGGCATTCTTTTGTGTTAAATGGCTGCTTAAACAAAAATGAGGATGAATAGATCAAATGTGAAGTTCAACACACTACTGTGTTAGTAAATATTACTATGCAGTTTGCACGTTAGTTACTTGAACTGAGAGTATTTCTTATTGTAACAATAAATAAACATGCTTTTTTGCATAAAGCAAGCATTTGTCTATTCTCATGTTGAAAAGAGTATTACCTCATAGATCATAGTTAATCGTGATTAATCATGATTAACTATGATCAATCATGCGATTAATCGAGTTAAATATTTTAATCGATTGACAGCCCTAATATATATATATATATATATATTGTAACGTTCCGTGCCAATGAAGAGACAGTTTACTTTACCATTAATCGGTATTTTTAATGAACACTGTTGTTGGCCACAGTCACGCCACAAGAACACTTTTATATTCCATATGAGAGCTCCTTCTCCGTCTCTCCGCAATCTCTCCCCGCAATTTCCCGGAAGGGGGGTTGTACCCTAGCCTGGCTCCGCCCGCCTACGTACTTCCGCTCAATTTTCATTTCACTTCAGTACTAGGTCTGGCCGTGCTGTATGTTAGAACGATTTCTTTTCCCTCAAATGTGCCTTCCAATCAGCGAACAGGAGGCGCGGCCTGAGAACAGTGACGTATAGGTCGTGCGCGAATTTCAGTTATTGAGCGGAAGTACGGAGGCGGGCGGAACCAGGCTAATGCTAATGCTCACTGCATCTGCCGTTTGTATACTGCGCGCAACGTGGTTTCTGGCGCATGAAATACGTCACGACCAAACGTTAGCGATTGGTTAAGGCAGATCCAGAGTGGCACTGGGCAGAGCCAATAGGTTTTAAACTTCAACAGCACCCGCCTTCAAGTGAGAAATCCACTTGAAGGCGGGGCCGCGCCTCCTGTTCGCTGATTGGAAGGCACATTTGAGGGAAAAGACATCGTTCTAACATACAGCACTGCCAGACCTAGTACTGAAGTGAAATGAAAATTGAGCGGAAGTACGTAGGCGGGCGGAGCCAGGCTAGTGGTACCCCATCACTAGCCCGGTTAACAGAGCCTATCAGAAACCTCTAACACATTAACAGTGCCCACATAACTTTTAAGAACTTAGAAACTTAGACACGTTACAATATATATATATATATATATATATATATATATATATATATATATATATATATATATATATATATATATATATATATATATATATATATGAGTTAATTCCACGTGGGGGCGCCAACGGCCTCCAGCGTGCGGGTCTCGCGCCGTGAGACTGGAGGCTCCGGTGACGTCACGGCGGATGAAAGAAGCGGCGCTCCGCCGCAGCCTGGCTGGCAGAGAGCGGCGCGCGCGGCCCGGAGAGAGACGCTCCTTCGGTGAGACGCGCTGCGGACCAGAGGGAGCACACCCTGTGGCACGGTACTGGGGACCAGGCACTTTGGGACGGACGGTGTAGTTTTTCTTTTCTTTTCTTTTTTTTTTTTTTTGGTGTGTGGGTGTGTGTGCGTGTTTACGATGGCTGACCACCATTTGCACTATAACGACTCCGCGGCGGTCGGGAATCGCTTTGCGCGCAAAGGCGCGCTGCGCCAGAAAAACGTACACGAAGTGAAAAACCACAAATTCACGGCGAGGTTTTTCAAGCAGCCGACCTTCTGCAGCCACTGCACGGACTTCATCTGGTAAGCGGCTCTCAATATGCACACACACACACACAAACACACACACACACACACACACACACACACACACACACACACACACCTGGTCAGTATGGACGCAGGCCCGCACGTATAGGCCTAATAAAGTGATGAGCGGCACCTCTGGCTGCTATTTAACTACCACCCCCATACGTCACTTATTTATCACGTCAATGAGTTTTCGCACCTGCGGTGTTGAATATACCCCCCACACACATACACACACACACACACCATGGCTTTTAGCGCCATGCTGACCCAAGTTTGCAAACAAGACTCACTCTAAAAGCAACGCGATCAGTCGCAACTGCAACATTCAAAACTCATTAGCCCCTGCGCGAAATATGCAATACAAACACACAAACAACAACAACTAAATGTGCAATGTTTTGTTGACTTGTTATAAACCAGGACATCACCTTTGACGTGTGGCTGTGCTCTTCTTTGCAGGGGGTTTGGGAAACAAGGATTCCAGTGCCAAGGTAAAAACACACACCTAAGTCACTTTTTTTAAAATGTGATTTATGCTCTCACTTTCTGCGAGATCGAGATCAATAGTCCCTCGAAGTGTCCAACACTTTTAGGTACATAGGGCCTATTGTATTTATGTACCTGCGGTCATCGAGATAACAGAGAGTGCAGTCCATGTTTTTTTTTTAACAACACTGTCATCATTTTATTAGGTGCGTGGTATTCCTTGGTAGAGGAATAATACACATCAGTGTGTGTGTGTGTACTGTAGCCTATTGTTAGTATTGGCAAGGAGGTACCAGTTTGTCTTTATTATCATTTCTGGGTTTTTTGCATTTAAAGGGCGAAATGACCATAGCGGGTCAGAAAGTATAGTGCAGGCTTCCTGACAGTTCCCTGAAGTCACATTGTTAAAAAAAAACATTAGCTGGTTTCAGAGAAGAGGAGAGGAGAAGATGCCTTCTCTCATGGTCTGGTTGGAAGACCTGCTGTTTGAGCTTCATGCTTACTGGGAGTGCTGGAAGAATACAGGCTCCTCTTCGGCAGGCATGTGGCCAGGCTTGGACACTCATGTTTGGGTAACTGACTGCCCCTGCCAGACTCCTCCACCATGTTGAACAGACCTCAAGTGCTACTGTCCAAAAGTATCCAAAGCAGCTTACAGTAAATTGAGATACAATGCCAAGAGCAGGTAGGGGTCAGCCATTTCACAAGGATGCCTACAGGCTGTGTTTACATGATGGGGATCAAACCCCAAACCTTTTGGCTGGAAATTGTAATTCTGCTTGCATTTACAACTTCATGGTAGTTATTTGTTTCCATAGGCTGATAAGCTGAATGGTTTTAAGAATAAATAAATAAATAAATAAATAAATAAATAAATATATATATATATATATATATATATATATATATATATATATATATATATATATATATATATATATATATATAGTACTACTACCTTATTTGTGTCTTTTATTAATTTATGTTATTAATTTATGTATTTTTTTAAATATTTCATTATTCTCTAAAATTGCCATGGCATTCCCAAGGCACTTTAGGTGAGTCTGTCCACTAAGGCTGGCCACACCTTCAGCGTCACCCCTCCTCAGAGACCTCCTCCTCCTCCTCCTCCTCCTCCTCCTCCTCCTCCTCCTCCTCCTCGTACTGTTACAGAACACAGCTCCAGGGAGATATAAGGTTACGGTCAGAGCTAAGGAACCCAAGCGTTGGACACAGCGCTTGAGTCAGGACACGAATGTGAAATGACGAGGTTTTAATGAATAACTGGAGATAGTAATGGAAAAACAGACAGGGCTGGTAGGTGGGCAGGCAGGTGGAAAACAGGAAGTGGCACTGGAGAACAAGGAGAACACGATTCTCCAAATCCACGATTCGATTTGACTTTCGATTTTAAGGTTACAATTCGATTCGATTTTTGATTTAAACATTTTAAACTATTTTAACGATTAAAAGAAAACCAAAAAAATCAGCACTGACAGTGCCATTGTTAGACTATCGAGTTATTTCACCAAATTGGTGAAATAACCAAATTGGTGAAATAAGATATTTCACCAAATTGGTGAAATAACTGAAAAAAAAGAAGAGCCACTAGATGACAGCCCCACAAACACAGCTTTAAAAGTATTAATATTTAATATTTATTTTTTCTTTTCGATCCTGTTGATCTTGCTTTTGATTTCGATGATCAAAATCGAAAGCTCTTTTCAATCGATCTTCGTTTTAATCTTAATTTTAATCGGAATCGTGACACCCCTAGTCTGTATGCATGCGTGCGTGCGTGCATGTGTGTGACCCTGCATGCGTGTGTGTATACATAAGCGCTGATTGATTACTCATTCTTAATCAATAGATGATGAATGCTTAATGCTTGAGAGACTGCTCTTTATGCCTTCTTATGGGGTTTCCTACATGTGTCTGTCTGCTCCCTAGAGCCAGCCCTGTGCACACAAGGCCATGCTTTTATCTTCAACAAGAATGCATGATAGGGTTTTCTCTCCGCATATTAAGTCACATTGACAAGGGGAAAGGGCTAGAGGCTAGGATCCCATGCCAGTGAAGAGATGGTCTAACATATACGTTGACCCTTGTTAGTGGTAAAAAAACACTTTCTTAAGATGACTCAAATGACTCGAATGAGAATGCAATGTCCCTGTATCTGCTGGGGTAAATAGTATGCATAGAGTATCGCTTACTGTATATAAAAAACAATAATAATGAAGCAATTGCTGAGTTAAAAAAAAGAAAAAGGAAATACATTAATTCTGACCTTTCATGATTAGTTAATTGCAGAGATCAATGAATTGTGCAGCACAACTACTACTACTATATTAATAATAATACTCTGTGGATGTTTTGTTGATGACTCCTTTGCATGGCAGACATAAGTTCACAAGTGATAGCTCAATGAACCTGTCCTACATGGAGAAGAGGACAGAGAATTAGAATACACCTCCAGGTCCAGTTGTGAAAGGTTAAGAAAGCAAACATTGTTTGGTAACACTTTACAATAAGGTACACAAAACGTGGGTAGTTACTGAGGAACGAATGAGTAACGAATGATGAACGACCAGGGCCCTAACTGGGGCCCTAACAGGGCCCTAACAGGGCCCTAAGTGACAGTTACTCAGTAACTACTGAGGAATTACTGGTAAACAGACTAGGGGACTACTGTATTTGTTACTGAGTAACTGTCACTTAGGGCCCTGTTAGGGTTCCAGTTAGGGCCCTGGTTATTAATCATTCGTTACTCAGTAGTCCCCTAGTCTGTTTACCAGTAACTCCTCAGTAGTTACTGAGTAACTGTCACTTAGGGCCCTGTTAGGGCACCGTTAGGGCCCCTTTAGGGCCCCAGTTAGGGACTACTGTATTCGTTACTCAGTAACTACCCACGTTTTGCGTACCTTATTGTAAAGTGTTACCCATCAGTCGTTACTCAGTAACGAATACAGTAGTCCCCTAGTCTGTTTACCAGTAACTCCTCAGTAGTTACTGAGTAACTGTCACTTAGGGCCCTGTTAGGGCCCCAGTTAGGGCCCTGGTCGTTCATCATTCGTTACTCATTCGTTCCTCAGTAACTACCCACGTTTTGCGTACCTTATTGTAAAGTGTTACCCATTGTTTTTATTTGTGTTGTTGTCGGTCCATCTCTTGGTGGAGCACCCACCTCCACAGCCCTGGGCGGCCGGAGACCTGCTCCAGCACTGGGGAGGTTCTGTGGCTCCATGTGGGTGGACAGCAACCTGCAACCACACTATGTTGCACCCCGTGCCGTTGTACTGCTTTGAGCATCTGAGAGAATGGCTGCTTCCTCTTCAACGCTGTCTATCTTCTCCTCCTTCTCTATCTTCCTCACTCTCTCTTTCTTTCTTTCTTTCTTTCTGCTCATGAATCACTAATGAATAATAGAGCGATACAAATATACACAAAACATAGTTTCAACGGCACAACTGTACCTTTTTTTATTCATTCTGTGCGTCATTTTTTAATGCGTACTCCTACGGAGGGGTTTTAGCATGCTTAAGGGTTGGGGCTGGGGAGGTTCACACTGGGCTTACTACACTACTCTGGTGGCAAGTTCCAAGACTACGTGACAAAGAGGAGTGAGTCAGGAGCTCACACTGACTCTGCTGGCTCTGTTGCCTCAGGAGCACGCAGGAGATTCTGTTGCTCTGAGCACATTTGATTCAGGTGGCTTGATTAAACCAAGCGCTGGTTTGTATAGTTGGAAATGGAGCCATTGATTGGGGTTTTCAGGCATAGATCGGATAGTTCGGATTTGAACCAAAATAGGCTATGGTGGAATAATCAACACCTTAAACAGTAGGAGAGACACACTGTCCCCACATGGACACACACGCATGCGAACATGCACACACACACACACACACACACACACACACACACACACACAAACACAATGCACAAGTGGCACTAGAAACCTGTCACGTTTCTAGTGGGTGTCTAAGGGATGAGTAAGCGTGTGTGTGTGTCATCGGATCACGTACACGTCACGGTGTACACGCATGATCTGTATGCTGCCTTCACTACTCCGGGTGGGGGCAAGTTTAGGGGAGGGGCGGGGGAGGAGGGGGGGGGGGACACCGCCTCCTCCTCCTCTCCAACTCATCCCCATCCTGAACCCTGCCCTTTGCTGGGGACTGTCTGGCGAACAAACCCACAACGCCATCTGGGGAGCAGAGAGCCTTGAGCTCAGAGGAGCACCACACAGCGTCTGGACAGCAGCTGATGAAGGGGCTTTCTGGAGGAAAGAATGGACCGAAAGAAAGAAAGAAAGAAAACGAATGAACAAACAAACGGAAAAAAACAAAAGAAAGAAGGATGGACGAAAGGAAGGACGGAGGAAAGAAAGAAAGAAAGAAAGAAAGAAAGAAAGAAAGAAAGAAAGAAAGAAAGAAAGAAAACTAATGAACGAACAAACGGACGAACGAAAGAAAGAACGAAAGACAGACAAAGGAGCAGAAGACGAAACACTGGAGTAAGAAACATTAGAGGAGCCAACTGGCCGACGCTGACAAGGAGTCGAAGAGAGAGAGAGAGAGAGAGAGAGAGAGAGAGAGAGAGAGAGAGAGAGAGAGAGAGAGAGAGAGAGTGAAAGAGTCGGAAAGGTTCAGCAGTGCAACAGTGCAAAAGTGTCCCCTCTGAGCGGCTGATTGCAGGGGGAGATAAAGCAAACATTCAGGGCACATGAAAGAGAGCTGCGGATGTTAAGTCTCAGCGATGAGCGATTGTAAACTCAATACTCACTGTTGACGTTAAGCAATCGGATGAGGTTTGCTCTGACATCGGTGCCACTTGTTGCTTCGGTTCTCTGCTAACTGTCCCCACAGCTATGATGAGACGGTTGTGAAAAAAAGGACAATCATTTTTATTTTATTTTACTTGTATTTGTTTACATTTTTTGCGTAACTGCTGTAAGGAGAGGGGCTACAGTATGTAAATATACATATCTCTGTGTACAGGTTGTTATCTCAGTGAGACATGTTGTATAATACAGGGTATCCGCGGAGGTATTCAAAGTATTTAAAAGTCTTCAATTCAAAAATGTCAATGTAAGGCCTTAAAAAGGCATTAAAGTCTTAAATATCATTTGCATAGGTCTTAAATATGTTTTACGACTGTTGGGAGTAATAAACCTCAAACCAATAAATGTCAAACGTTTGGATTTTATGGGAAATGGGAAAAGATATTTATTTGCCTACCACGGCATGAGCTGTGTTGACCACTGCACTGGCAGGTGATGAGATGCGCGCACAGCAGGATACTTTTGTTGTCAGGCAAGCAGCACTGTACAAATAGATGTGTATACTTATAAAACAATTCCAGGTTGAGGACTCAATTTGAAACCTGCAGATACCCTGTAATACTACAAATGTTCTTAGTACAAGCAACCCCTCTTCCCATGGGAGTCATGCCCATCCCCATCTCTGTCAGGCTGAGCTATGTTCCAGCTAGCCCCACGCATCGCCCATCATGACGCTGTCAGCCAATGGGATCCATGTCATCACCTGTACCTGCACACCCCCCCCCCTCGCAGCTTACATCATGTATGTGTTGGTTAGCATGACGTGCTACTCTCACTGAGTGACAGATGCTTCGTAAGGCTTCATTCGTACAAGAGCCCAACTTCGTCCGCTCCAAGAACAAGCTACGACGGGCCAACGCCGACCACGCTGGCCAATCGGCACGGAGCAGCAGGAGTGTGGGGGTGTTGGAACGCCAGAGTGAGGGCTGTGTAGGCCGACGAGGCCTGGCTGGGCCGTTTCTCCCAGCCAAGAAACACCAAAGTAACGCCACAACGATGGACACGGTCTCTTGGCTACTGTGTGGAACGCTTGATGTGATTGTCGTTGAAAGGTTGCAGCTGTTTGTCGGCGTTGAAGTGCCAATTTGTTTTTTACAGTTGTTTTTTTTACAGTTTAAGAAACTTCACAAATATTTACTTTTATTCACTTCATGAACACTTATGATTGATAGCTGGAATTGGCGCTGGATCATCATGGTAGATGACTCGTGACATCATCTTGACTAACCATACAAAAACAAAACCCTGCCATTGCACTGTTCTGCAACTCTGTGTTTTTTGGTTGAATTACGTATTTTGTATTTTGCTTGCAGCAAGCTGACAACCATTCTATGTAGCTTGGTGGTTGCTATATATATATATATATTGTGGCAACTGGAGAGAATAACGGACACCAGCACGGTTAGGGATGCTTAAACGCCCTAGGGGGCGTGTTTTATTGAAGAAAAACAAGAAAGAAAGGAAGCAAGGGCAGGCAGCAGCTCCGGCGTCACCAGGGTTCCAACCACTGGGGGGGAAAAGGCAGAGGGACAGGGTTAGGCAGCGTGCGTTTCCTGCACAGCGTGGCAGAGATTCTCAGTCTTTTAGTTACTTTCCCAGACCGTCTACGGTCGGTCTTCGGCCCCCTTTAACTTGTAGAAAAAACAAAATAAATCCTTTTTCGGCCCGTGATGGGGCAACAGAACAGTCTCTTTCCAAAAAACAGAAATCAGGAAATTAGAACAGCCTTACTTTACGCTCCGGTTGGCAGCCCTCTTCTCACACGCATAGCTTCCCCCTCTCTGGCCCTCTGAGCTCCCTTTTATCCCTCTCACCTCCTGATTGGGGATTGTCTACAGGTGTCACCTCCAGCTCTCCCAGCACTGAGCAGGGAGATACACTCCCTGCTGGACACGCCCCAATGCTGTCCGGGGTGGGGGGCGGACCCACTCTGCTGTGCGGCTGCCACAATATACAGTATATATATATATACTGTATATATATATATATATATATTAGGGCTGTCAATCGATTAAAATATTTAACTCGATTAATCGCATGATTGATCATAGTTAATCATGATTAATCATGATTAACTATGACCTATGAGGTAATACTCTTTTCAACATGAGAATAGACAAATGCTTGCTTTATGCAAAAAAAGCATGTTTATTTATTGTTACAATGAGAAATACTCTCAGTTCAAGTAACTAACGTGCAAACTGCATAGTAATGTTTACTAACACAGTAGTGTGTTGAACTTCACATTTGATCTATTCATCCTCATTTTTGTTTAAGCAGCCATTTAACACAAAATAATGCCCCTCAATGCATTGCATTGCAATTTGCATCAAATTCAAAACAAACAGGGTGATGCACAAAATAACTTCAAGAAAATAATAATTTAAAATAAATAAAGTGTTTGCGGCTTGTAGAGTTGTCCAGCTGTTTCCCTTTCAAATTATCCAGCGTGGTTTGCTTCATGCGAGGGGGCGCCGGGCAGGGGTGGACTGGCCATCGGGCATACTGGGCAATTGCCCGGTATGCCCGATGCACATCTTTGGGCCGGCCCAGGACTGTCATAAAAATAAAAAAAAGTAATTTGTCCTAACCGGAGACGGTGTGTTATGATCGCGCCCCCCCCCCCGTCGGTCGTCGGACCGGGGTGTGTGACGATCGCGCGCGCGCACCCCCCCCCCCCCCATTTTTTATCCATTACTGCTCACGGGGTTGTAGTTCAGCCCGTTCTCATCCCAACTCGTAATATACCGACGATTTGTCACGCCCCTAGACGTCTGATACTTACGCAAAAGGTACTCTCCCGCGTCTGTGTGAAACGATCTGGGTTCTCATAAACCCGTTCGCGGTGGTAAGAGATGAGCAGAGTCTACAGCGTCCATTCACTCCAATAATAACCCGGTCACGGTGATAGATTACGCTAACCCTAACCCTAACCCTAACCATAACCCTAACCATAACCCTAACCCTTTTTGGAGTGAATTGTTTCACAGTAGACTGCGGACGCTGTAGACTCTGCTCTGCGAGCGGACGCTGTAGACTCTGCTCGTCTCTTACCATTGTGAACGGGTTTATGAAAACCCCCAGATCGTTTCACACAGACATGGGAGGGTACCTTTTGCGTCAGTATCAGACGTCTAGGGGCGTGACAAATCGTCGGTATATTACGAGTTGGGATGAGAACGTGTTGTGTAGTTTGTTTGCGGCATCGACCTCGTGTGCATTGCTTCCTGATTTTTCCCGAGCTACGGAGTGGCCCGAGGTTCAAATGTCACAGCGTTAATCGCGCGTTAAAAACATTAGTGCCATTAAAAACATGTTGCGTTAACTCGTTAATAACGCGTTAACTTTGACAGCCTTAATATATATATATATATATATATATATATATATATATATATATATATACATATTTACCTCAGGCTGAGGCGAAGCTCTGCTCTTGATAGGCTGTCCAGACTACATACACGTGGCCCACAAGGTGATGCATTTCTCCTCTGAAGTGCAACGGTCTATTCAGAAAGCTGCTCATCCTCCTCCTTCCTTTGTTTTTAGACAGTGTCTGCGTCTGAGCATTTAAGTGTTAACAGGAATCATACCTAATTAATTTAACATTCAAATACATTTCACGATTTTTGCTTTGCCATGCCTTCTTTACATTGTGTTGTAAGATTTTGTGGCGATAAGTCAAAATGTTATTCATGCTGCAATTAAAAAAATGAGCACGGCCAAACATGAACACTGTCAATGCTGGCATATTAAAGACAGTATACAGTTAACTCAGCTGCTCCTCTTCACACCACTCTAGGATCAGTGATACCCTTTTAAAAGCAGATCTGTGAAATTATGTTAAAGTGACAATGTGCAGGATTTTACATGCATTAATTGCTCCCCCGCCCCCACCTTAGGAAACTAGAGCGGGCACAGGCTCCATTAACTCCAATGAGATATGGAGAGTTGGAGAGAGATGGAGAGTTGGAGAGAGTTGGATCGTATGTGGCTATTATTTTCTTTAACATTTAAATCAAGGGGAATACACTAAATCAAAAATGTTCTGACTTGTAGACCCAGCGAAAAACAACTTTGTTTGAGACTTGTCCAGCGATCTCACATAGTTTGAGAGCCGGTTCTTGGCTTTTCGACAGCCTGGCGGCCAGGAAAACAGATTTCATGTTAGTCCCTGTTGATTGTATTGTCTTTGCTGTGGGAGAAAGGGGCAGGGGAGCCCTGGGGGGAGAGAGAGTAAAAAAGTGTTTGACTGATGTTTAACTGGATGTGTGTGCATTTATTATTTTCTTATGAAACCAAGCAATCAAGACCAAGCAATTATTGTACCAGTCTTGTTTGGATGCCAATGTATCGCAAAGCCAGGAGCAACATTTGTAAAGAGATATGTAGTCCGCTATTGTTGTTATTGTGCTTGAAGTTGGCACTAGCGTTTCTGGGAAAACGGAGACGTATACAGACGTAATGACGTAACGGCTCTCTAGCCTGTGGAAAAGCAAACCGGTTCTCAGAAGGTTTGCAAGTTGAATCAACTGTTAAACCAGCACTAGCACCAGCCCAGTGTTAAGAATAAATAATAGTATATGTATCAACAGGCTGTAATATCCACACATAGCCACTAGGGAATAGAAACCAATATATAAGCTGTATTAACTGCACCTGGCCACCAGATGGCAGCACACATAATACACTGGGGGCGGGCGCTCAACACTAGCCAATCAGAGCATATTATGCGTCATAGAGGCCACGCCTGCCCAGGTACTACCAAACCACACATCCGGGGGAAGGGAGAAACCCTAGAGGCTGCGTATCTGGATAGATATCCAGCTAAGGGTCGCTCCACGCGTGAATTTTACAATTCCCCTCCATTTGCTTCATAGATAATAGACCTAAAGTTAAACAAATAAAGTGAGTTAAAAGCGATCCTGTGTCGGCGGCCTTCTTCCTCAAAGAACAGCACAACACCAGCACTAGGACTA
>JAOPHQ010005980.1:225000-511370 GCA_030340625.1 Merluccius polli
TTTACATACACCTCCAACAATATTATGTTAATACAAATGCATATATCCACATTCATTTCTCCACACATGGATCTATGTGCATGGATCTATTGGACAGTTCGAAATAACTTTATTTTATCAACCATTCTGTCAGGTATTCAATGTAAATGTACATATACACACTCGTACATACATACATACATACAGTACAAACATACTTACGTACTTACATACATACGTACATACATATGCATACATATACATATATATACACTCACTGGCCACTTTATTAGGTGCACCTGTGCAATCTAATGCAATCCAATACAACAGTTATGCCATAAATTCTATTTTTACGAAGCTTATACATTTTTGGTTTTTGTTGACATTGTCAGAATAGTTTATGTTTGTTATTGATGTCATAGTGGATGGTGGTGGTGTACTGGAGTGCATTATATTGAGCAGTGTCCCTTTACTCTTGTCCATCCATTAACATACATTGAAGGGGACAAAATATTAGGAACACTTTTCAATATATTGCACTCCAGTACACCAGCACCACAACCTCAATAATAAACATAAAGTATAATTATCACCTTTCTGACAATGTCAACAAAAACTGAAAATGTAAAAGCTTCATAAAGTAGAATGTATGGCAGAGCTGTTGGATTGGATTCCATTAGATTGGTGTACCTAATAAGTGACTGTGAAAGTGAATTGAAACTGTGCATCCAAAAACCCTTAAACTGGACTACATTACGTAACATCAGTGGAGCTATTCTTGTAAATTAGTCATGACTTTTTCACCAAATATTGCAACAACTTTTGCTCAGAATTGTTTTCATGCAAATTTAAAACTCTTTTGTTTATATAGGACAATATATATATATATATATATATATATATATATATATATATATTTATATTTATTTATTTATTTATTTATGTATTTATTTTCATTAGAAACGCACTTCATTCACTTAATGCAATCAGACTAGGCAGATTCAAATTTCAAAGTTGGCGCCTATTTCCAGTTTGCTTCGTCCCGCCCATAACGACCAACCGGTCAAGTTTGAAGAACGACAAATAGTTTGGATTAGCGCTAGTGTCCTCCAATCAGGTTCGTAGGGGGCATGTCATGAGTCATACACGTGAAAGACGTCATGGGCATTGGGCGCATCATCTTCAAGGAGCCAAGGAGGATGTATGAGACAGTCAGCCACAACGAACATTGTCAACCAAACGCCGTTTGAGGTAAGTCTCCCAGATAACGCATGTGAACGATATTTTAATTCATTTTCATACCTCGAGTGGACAGCCTTGAAGCTAACGTTAGCATGCCTCTGATAAATTGCTACCACCACATAGCAGATAGCTATCGTTTTGTATGGTTTTGTGACTAAGTGACTGATGGCAGCCGGTCATTTTATTTTATAGCTAAAGTATTAATTGTTAACGCCCGCTTAAGGTCAAAGCCTTTTCTAACATGGCCAGAGGTTAGTCGTAATTGGGTTGCTCTCTGCTGATGTATGTTCATAAAAGTTGTTGTCCTTGATATGAATGCGGATAAACTGCTGTATGCTGCTCTGTGTAATGTCCCACTCGTCCTGCATGAGTCCCGCAGAGACTTGAGATCCAAGTTTTTTAATTAGTTTCATTCTAGCATTAGCATGCTAAGTTAGCCTGCTCACTGCTGTCTTCCCTCGCTAGAGTCTGCTCTTTTTTTCACCGGGAGAGTTTATTTCTGTCTATCGCCACAGGTGTGGAGATGTTTGTTCGTTTGTGTTTAAATAATGTTTTGAGTGTTAATTATGGAGTTATAATTGCTGCAAAACCATCTGTGTGTGTGTGTGTGTGTGTGTGTGTTCAGATCTGTATGTGCGTGTTCAAATCTGTGTGTGTGTGTGTGTGTGTGTGTGTGTGTGTTCAGATCTGTGTGTGCGTGTTCAGATCTGCGTGTGCGTGTTCAGATCTGCGTGTTCGGATGTGTGTGTGTGAAAAAAAATCCGTATGTCTGTATTCAGATTTGCAAGTGAATGGTACATAGATCTGTAAATGTCTGTTATCAGTTACAACTCAGGCAGGAGCTCTCGGTTGGCTGTCTTTTTACACGTGACTACACACACCGAGTCGGCGCGTAGTAATACCCTAGTACCCGTAGTAAGACCCAGAGATTTAATATAAATCTCTGGGTCTATTTGCTCTGTACAAGTTGTTGATGCTAAATGATACACATGCCTGCTGAAGGAGATATTAGTCCATTGGATTTAAATGTTAAACTGAGGTAGTGAAATGTGGGTTTTCTGGTTACCATATTAAGTTTGGTTGCCTAATTATTTAATCTTTTTAAAAAAAAAGCAAAATTACAGATGTCATTTATTTTTGTGTTTACTGTTGAACTTTAAATACTGAAGCATTGAAAGCAGAAACTAACCTGTTTAAAGGACCAATTTGTGTTATTTTTTGTAATTTAATTTTACTGTGCAAAATTGATTATTTTGTTGTAACATTTCATAAGTTAAAAAGCCTTTTCTAGCTCACACACAGCTCACAATTTCTGTGTTTCCGTTTGTCGCCACAGTTGCCAAGTAAAGATTTAGAGATCCAGTCCTGACTCCTGTGTCTCCTTTCCAACTTGGGACACAACAGAGACATAAAATGGAGACGGGTTACATATATTTAATATATAATAGAGGATGACTCCCAGTGATAATGACTACTCAACCCAATGAGACACAACAAAGATTGTGGTTAACTAGAGTGGAATTACTGTCCTATTTCCATGGAGATGGTAAGGACAAATGACATTTTTCCAATCTATAAAACTAGATTCGAGCTTGCAATTAAAGCCTGTGCAGATGGACATACTTCCTACCTGTCAGCGGAGATGCACTGGCTGTCATTACCACCAGAGGTGCAGCAAGACTGTATAGATAAATGACATTTTTGGTATATGTTAATTTGTGAGCTTTTATTAGCTTTGGACAGAGCCAGGCTGACTTTTTTTTCTCCTGTTTCCCCCTATGTGTGTGCGTGCCTGCTTGTATTGATGTCATGCCTGTAAAAAAGGAGACTTTGACCTGGAGAAGGTAAGACCATATTTATTTCTCTGTAAAACTCAGTATATAACTGCATGACTCTATTTTGGAAAGAGAAGCGTTATCAGGATCTGTGATTGACATGTTTAATGTTTTAACTTGAGCAAATCTTACGTTTAAGAATATAATGTTGATAGGAGTAGAGTAATGTGCTGAGTGTAATCTCTAAAGAGAATATTTATCACATTTATTTCTGCTCTTGTGTCTCTCTTAGTTTGGAAGTAAAGTGGCACATTGTTGGCTTTGCTAGAAATGCTCAGTGGCTTGTGGATCACAAGGCAGACATGTACTGCTGTAATTGTGCCAACCTGAAGTGAGTGATGATTAATGTGAAATATATTTTCAAATAAAAAAACCCTGATGAATCCTCTAGTGGAAATAATGACCTGGTTCTCTCTTCATTAGCACTGACGGTACCTGCTGTAGAATGAGTCTTCTGGCTAAGAAAACAGACACTCCTCGATGCTTCACCTTGCGCAGCAAAAGTGAGTGTACACACACATACACATGCAAAATAGAAAGCGAATCATAGTCCCTCTCCAGTTACATCAGGTAGGGGGCAATGATATACTATGATACAGTTTGTTGTAGGGCTGGGCGATTATGGCAAAAGTCAAAATGAAAATTAATTTAACTTTTAACCTTGATTATGATTAATGAACGATTATCTCCACCCTTGAAGAACAATTATGTATTTTCACAGTTTCTTTTGTTTTGTATTTTACACTGCCCTCACTCCTGGATATTTTGTGATGTTTTCACACATGAGTATCTTTTGGGAGTGAAAATAATGATGTTTTAAGGTGTGACGCTGTGGTTGATGTCTAGTTATAGTCCGGCAGCCATGGGGTCAGACTTGATTAGAACTATGAAAAGATCATGGTTTGGGTTAAAATGATCACTGGAGACAAGTTTTCAAATTCCTTGAAGATATGCAACCTTTACTGTCATGGCAACAGTAAACACCATGACTAATTGACATGAGCAAGATTAAGTCCATTAGAGTTTTCTAAATGTCGGTTTCGATTATTTTTCGATTAATTGCTCAGCCCTAGATTCTTCGTTACATTCTGTTTGAATATGGGTTGGTTGTGCTGTAAATTATGTTGGTGCATGGTATTGGTGTAATATTCCTCCCATGTGCCCCTTTTTAACACGTTCCCTCAAGGTCTCTGCACGGCCCTGGTTAGCTTGTAAAATAGACACAATGGGTTCAGAACATTTTCAGACCCCTTCAGTATTTTCACATTATGTTGCAGCCTTTTGCTAAAATCCTTTAAATTAATTTTTAATCTCATCAATCTACACTCATATCCCGTAATGACAAAGTGAAAACAGAATTTTAGAAATTTTTGCAAATTTATTCAAAAGTAAAAACTAAAATATCACATTGTAATAAGTTTTCAGACCCTTTACTATGACACTTGAAATGTAGCTCAGGTTGCTTCCATTTATCTTGGTTATCTTTGAGATGTTTCTACACCTTGCTTGGAGTCCAGCTGTGGTCAATTCAATTGATTGGGCATGATTTGGAAAGGCACACACCTGTCTATATAAGGTCTCATAGCTGACAATGCACATCAGAGCAAAAACCAGCCATGAGGTGGAAGGAACTGCCTGCACAGCTCAGAGTCAGGATTGTGTTGAGGCAGAGATCCTGTGTGGAGATGGGGAGAAACTTCCAGAAGGTCAAGTAGGGCTGCACGATATATCGTTTGAACATCGGCATCGCGATGTGCGCATGTGCGATAGTCACATCACAGGACATGCGATATTAAAAGTCCTCCCCTTCAAAGTTCATTCGCGGTAAAACAGTTCAACTTTGGAACGACGTTTCACCCCTTTCCCAGTAAGCCAGCATGGTGTATTTGGTATCAACGGATTCATTGAAATCTCTAGCTTAAAAGCTGAGTCCACTACAGTGTCAAAAGTGTCACTGTTTACATTTTTTCTCTTCTGTGCATCATCTTATTCCACCTATAATGCACTGCACAACAGGCTGGGCTAAAGAGACTTCCATCCCTAATGCTGTATTTTGATCCGATGAACCCCCTTATTTTAGAGTATGACATTAGATCATTGACCTTAGCTTGGATTAATAGAAGGGTATTATATGAATACAATGGTGTCATAGTGAATCAACCAAATTCTTTCCAAATGGAGCTATTCAAGTCATCTTGTGAAAATTCTTCTATTTGTTAATATCGCAATATATATCGCAAAAAATAAATAAATCGCAATGTCAGTTTTTTCCAATATCGTGCAGCCCAACCATCACTGTAACATTCCACCGATATGGGCTTTATGGCAGAGTGGCCAGATGGAAGTCTCTCCTCAGTGAAAGACACAGGAAAGCTGGCTTGGAGTTTTTCTCACAGTCAGAGTCCTTTAGGTGCTTTTTGCAAACTCTAAGCAGGCCACCCCCTCCCCACGACTATTAAAAACAATGATGTGCAGGCGTGCTCGGCCTGCCAGATCAGCTTGTTACGCATTATCTTGCGGCAGCGAACTTTTGCAATTCGGTTCCTACACCGGAAACATTAACATTAAATGTCCTTTTTATTCTCAGTGACAGTTCCATTAATATTTAACTGTAGTATAGAGTTGTATTTGGCTTGTGATT
Source organism: Merluccius polli (assembly GCA_030340625.1). NCBI lineage: Eukaryota > Metazoa > Chordata > Actinopteri > Gadiformes > Merlucciidae > Merluccius > Merluccius polli. The sequence continues at coordinate 230,698 of JAOPHQ010005980.1, forward strand.
TTTCTAAATTAAAGATGTAGGCAGACAATTGCTCACCATGCTCTTGCCATTTCTGCCTAGAACTAACGAAAGCCCCCTCTGCTTTCAGTTTATACATGTCATCTAATTTGTTTTGCAGCTCACTTAATTTTAATTTTTATCCTCATCATTGAAAGGGATAGTTCACCCAAAATCAAAATTCAGTCATCATCCACAATTGTGATTTAAGAGGGAGCTGTTCATTTTCCAAGAAGATACTTTTTTAAATCCAGATTGATCAGGGAAAAGACAAACATTAATTGTTATTGCCTTGTGATCTGTTAAGGGTGTAGATAAAACCATCACAACCGTGATACTGTCCTTATCAAATGTTCAAGGCCAAAAGTCTATACGAGAACATCTGGAACAATCCTTATTACTCCACATGTAAATTTGACTATTTGGGAATTTCTCTCTCCATATATCAGTTCTTCCTCAGTTCAATCCTTGCCTTTGGTGTGGTTTATTCTTTTGAGCTTTGTTCCTTCCCAGCTATCTGAGTTCTGTTGTATGGTTGTGCTCTATAGATTTAATTGCAAACTACAACTGTTTAGTAAGTTAAAGATGTGTTGCTGATTACAGCTTGAAGTGGTGATGAGGTCTTAAAATATTTTGAGAAGGTCTTTTAAAAAGGTATTGAAATTAACTTCAGGATTCCTGCATATACCCTGGTAATGTATGATAAGAAAAAAGCAACTCAAATTAGAAATGACAATTTCAGTTCTCATGAATGTTTGTCTGTAAAACGCCAAAAGGTTTACATGGATTGTCTAAACAAATGCCTGTTTTCCTCCCTAGATGTACAACCGGAGGTATTTAAGGAGGCCCCAGCAGCCAAGCAAGTGAACAGACAGTTTGAAATGATCTGACAAGTTTCTCACGCACAGTATGTATTGCCCAAATTGAATGTATTCTAAAATGATTTTTACATTTGTTTCATTTGCAAGAAATAGTTACAAAGTTTAATAGCCATGACCTAAGTCCAAATATTGCTGATCGTCTTCATAAGCTGCTCCTGTGCTTCACAATTGTGGGAACAGAGTCCAACATTCATTGCATTGAGAAAAAGGCCTCAAAATTACTCTTGTTGCACATAACAGGCAATAAGTAGATTCTGCTAGTATATGTTACAAAAACCTATGTCAATTTGTATGTAAATGCAAATTGTAATCGCCATCCCACAGGGATACGTTGCTTTCTCACTGCGGTGAAAAAAAATCCAAATCCAATAGGAAATGGGATGTCGGGGATAAAATATACCCCATCGCCTATCCTCTCAGGACACCTCGTATCAGAGTTGTATTACCCCTGCACATCCCTTTTGATGGCTTCTGGACGGTCCATCTGTCTCCAAAAGTTGTGTATAGCAACTTGTATCTTGAGAAATATCTTTGACACTTAGCTGCTATGCTAACGGCTGCTATGAGAGCACGGTCAGACTGAATAATGCAGTGAAATGTAATGGCAATTCTGTCTGAGTATCAGGCTAGCAATGCATTGAGTTGGGTATGTGCAGTCAGCTCACACTGCATACTCAAAAATTCTTGATAATTTAGTATACATACGGGCGTTTCTTGCATACATAATCCACATACTATGCAGCTGAAACACTACATACTCATTCTTACATACTTAGTATGAATAGTACATTAGTAATACTGTATGATGGACAGCATGACAGTTCCTCCAGTGAAGCCAAAACATCTCAATTGCCCCTGGTGGCTGGCTGTAGTATAGGACATAAAGTCGGCCCTCTCCATGTTGTCAAGTGGAACATGGGCCAAACTCTAAAAAAACTCCAAGTACATGTAACTTTTTTTTGTTTGTAGGTAGGTAGGTCGTTCTTGTGCTGATGTTACTTATAGATGAAAGATGTTTCTGTTTCCAGTTTTGCCCTGCAATTAATGTATATGGAGGTCTAGTCAATGTAACTTACTTGTAGAGCATAGGAGCAGCTGCTGAAGAAGCTGCTCAATATTTTGGACTTGCAGTATGGACAGTACAACATAAAAGTTATGAATATCACTTTAAAGGATAAAACTGGTGTAGTGTTTACTTATTGAAAACATGGCCTGTGAAAAGAGCAAAATCTGCAATGCTTTTCTGTTAATAACTATGGTCCATCTATCCACCGCCAGAAATATATATATTCCATATCATGTAACTATTTGAACTCCATGGTATTCAAAAATAAAATAAGTCACAGATTTGCAATTTTTCTTTGGTCTGCACAGCTTTTTTTTAAAACAATGTTTTTCAATATAACATACTGATGATTACAGTATGATTATACTGCGAGTGTCATGTTTTGAAAAAGTTAATGTTATAGATTGTTGCTTATGCCCATGCAGTATAATAGGAGGGGGCTTTCCAGTGTTACTGGATGGGCGGGGCAGGGAGCTATCTGGTTTCTGCTATTAGGGATTGTGACTGAAAACATGTCATTTGGGCCCAGGATTCAAAGTACTGAAATATTCCTATTTCTTTTTTTTTTCATATAAAAACAATATTTTGGAAGTAAAACACTATATTGAACAATTATATAAAGTAACTGCTGAATACCTTACATTTACAGAGATTGCCTTAGCTGTTTTAATGTGTAATGACTTAATATCCTTGTTTTTCTGTCAAATGAAACTTTTTAACAATATTTGTTCAGTTTACTAAAATGATTGTTTAATACCCTAAATGTACAGATACTATCTTTAAATATACCTATTATACATATTAATGTATTTTGAAGTACAGTGTTTAATTTTCCATTGTCCAATTCACTAAAATAACTAATACTGTAAATGTGCAGAAATTCCTATTTGATTAAAGGTACACATTTTGTTTATACATTGTGTCATTGTTTTTTTACTTGGGGAAACCACAATTATGCAGCAAATCAGTGTAGATGGACAAGACGGTTTCATGAAATGACCACTAAATACCCTTAATTTACAGGGATTGGCCTTAAATGTAGCTATTTTTGATGTATTTTTAATGTAATCTGCTTTTTTTCCACTGTCCAATGAACATTTCTAAATCTCGTAATTCTTTAAAATGACAGATTAATACTGTAAATGGGCAGACATTTATCGTTGGTTTAATGCATTTATGGCATTGTTATACATTATTTCATGTCATTGTACATAAAAGAACAATATTTAAACAGGAAATTACTCTAGATAGACGAGGCTATTCCATGAAAAAAAATACTAAATACCCTTAATTTACAGGGATTGGCCTTAAATGTAGCTATTTTTGATGTATTTTTAATGTAATCTGCTTTTTTTCCACTGTCCAATGAACATTTTTAAATCTCGTAATTCTTTAAAATGACAGATTAATACTGTAAATGGGCAGACATTTATCGTTGGTTTAATGCATTTATGGCATTTTTATACATTATTTCTCAGTCATTGTACATGAAAGAACAATATTTAAACAGGAAATTACTCTAGATAGACGAGGCCATTCCATGAAAAAAATACTAAATACCCTTAATTTACAGGGACTGGCCTTAAATGTAGCTATTTTTGATGTATTTGTAATGTATTTAGCTTGTTTTTCCACTGTCTTATGGTTGTTTTTAAATATGCTAATTCTCTGAAATGACAGATTAATACTGTAAATTTGCAGACATTTATCTTTAGTTTTATGAACCTAGTTCGTTTTTATACGTTATAACTTTGTTATTGTACATGGAAAAAATAGTATTTTAACATGAAATTACTGTAGATGGACTTGGCTGTTTCCTAAAATAAATAATGTATACCGTGAAATTACAGAGATTAATCTGAAAGTTATCTGATTTTAATGGTTTTTTTTACATAATATGTATGTTATTTTACAGTATAATGAGCATGTATCAACTATAATATACTATATTTTAATTAATTTTGACTGTAAAAATCTACTTTGTATTTTTACAGTTATTGTATGTAGTTCTGTGATCCAGTTATTTACTGTAATTTTACGGTATCCGTTTGGAAACTTTGCTGCCAGTGCTTTTACCGTTTTTTTACAGTTTTTTTTTTTTACAGTGTAGGTTTTGTAGTAATAGCAGATGAGAAAGGATCCTACTTACTTTTGCATCCTTCTTCTAGGCTGGTTATATTAGACTTTCCGACCTGACTCTGTGGCTAGCAATATCTGCCATCACCAGCCTAGAAGGAGGATGCCCAGGAAGTATTGTCCTTTCTTACCTGCCTGTACCAAACATAACCAGCTTGGATAGAGGATGCGCAGTGAACTAGGATGGTACAGTAAGTAGATTTTTTTTCTTACATTTTTCTGTTTCAGAGGTTAAATATCTAACAAAACTGGAGAAGATCATAGAATAACTTGAGGAGAACAAGAGAGCTATACAAGGCTGTAGAGATCTCAATCACTGATTTTCAGAATGATTACTAAAATATACCATTAGCGAGACATAGATATAACATTATCTTTAGCCCCATCTAATTATTATTAACAAAGCCCATGGAAGTAGTTGCTTTTCATACAAATGTAATCCATAAAAGGTTAAGCAGCGGTCAACTTTGGGATCGTTATAAAGGTGATTATAAAGATGATCGATATCTTTGCTTACTTCTTGAACGGCTGTATGAATCAGGGTGTTTTGACTTCTTGGTCTTTTTCTTGGACTTCTTCCTTTTGTTTTTCTTCTCCTCTTCTTCTGAGGATGATGAGAAGCTGGAGTCTGAGGAGGGACATGGAGATGTCGATGTTGAAGTCGAAGATGAAGATGGTTCCGGAGCAGTCTTTCTGCCTGGGGGAAGCAAAGTGGGGGTAGGTGGAGAAGCAGAGATGTTTATAAGTAAACAAAGCAAAAAAATAAGAATATACTTTTTTCAATGCAGGGTCACTTTTTTTGAACAACTAGTACTGCATGAATGTTAATTGTAGTGCATTTGTACCTTTCCCAGAAGATGCAGGCGTGCTGGGGGCTTTCTTAATTTGAGCAAGTAGGAAGTCCTTGTCAGCTTTCAGGTCCCTGTTGGCCTCCTCCAGGTAATTAATGCGCTCCTCAAGGTATTCAATCTTCTGTCGATCCATCTTGGTTTGTTCCTTCAGTTTGGCCAACTCCAATGCCCCTGTTGGAGACACTGCAACAGAGGAAGTACCTTAAGTGTATTATTGAGGTCAGTGAATGGTGGTGATGTAGAATTACTGGTGAAAGTAGTAAAAAAAACAAAAACATAATTAATCTAGACTTACTTGTTTTCTTCGGGGGCATTTGCTTTCTTTTCTTTGGCTGAATAGGGACCTCTTCAAATTCTTATGCCAGGTCCTCCTCCACAGCTTGTAGCAGCTCAGGGTTAGCTTCATTATTTTCCTCAGCCTTCCCGCCACGTTTGCCGTAACGGGTATCCATCTAGCAACAGTTGTGTAAGCAAAGAACACAGCACCATGTCATAGCAGCTAAGGTTACATTAGTTAAGATACAATAGTCAACCATAACATCTTAGTTGTTTAGAAAACTGGAGGAAATACTACTAACCTCTATGCTACTAACGCTATAGCCTGTTGGCTGCCTTGTAACAGAGACGTAAGGACTTTGCTTGTAAGTACTTAATTAAAGGCTAACTAGTATTAGTTGCTAAACGCTAACTTTACCTAAAACGGCAAAGACCATAGACGAATGTAAACAAAAAGACTGACATTACGGTTATAATCTCTTAAAAAAAAAATCCAAATTGCATACCGGTATTTCGCTTAAGCTTACCTCAAATGGTAAACCTTGAGGATACTTCCAGACTCCTGATTCGTGTGTTGCACTCCTGGCCTGTCCGTCTCTGTCGCGTTGGGTCTACTGGATAGTAACGTAACGTTACGTAAACGTTACGTTACGCGCGCATTCAGTTCAAATTCAAATCTGAACGACACTTGTAAACAGTGATGAAATATTAACAATTCATGTTGAATACTGAAATTTGCTTCTGATATTATTCATATTAGTTTTATATTTAGAAAAGCCGACTGCGTTTGAAATCACTTTTTGCAGGCTGTTTTCATGAATAAAGATGCAATTTTCCTGTAGACACACTTGGGGGCGCTGTTCTGTCTAGTTAGTGGAGCAGCATTGAGCGACGAGAAGAAGACTGACTACAGCGTTTCAAAATAAGGTGCGGATCCGATCAGATCAGAGACGGGTGACCAGTTGTTGATGCAATGGCACTAATGGAAGAACTTTAAAAAAATATTAGGCGTTCAAATACAGATAAGAGCAGAAGGAAAATTGTTAGATGGATGCAGAAACGTGGTATCATGATGAGGACGATGAAGTGCGCAAAATGCAACGGTAGCATGCACCTGGTGAAATGCCATGTCAAGGATGGGCTGTGGTGGTAAGCAGAAGCTAATTCTAATTTGTTAATTTAAACGGGAACTATGTAAAAGGAACCACTGAGCTTGCCTGCCTGAGATCACTGCACAGGGAGTTCAGCAAACATTATGACCGCTAGCTCCGTTAGCGCGGTTAGCGCGGTTACAGTCGAACTGGAGTGGTCCGTTTATTAAACGACATGAGCAGCGCAACACATAACCTGTGCACCTGTGTACTGCATATGGGTCTCTCTGTTAAAGTTTAGCAATACTTTAGAGACTAATTTTTACAATCGGGAGTCACGTAAACATGACGTCAAGCGCGTCTTTTCCCGGTCAGTCGTCATGGAAACATGAAGCTTTAGCTCTGCCAGCAGCAATGGCAGCATTTTGGATAAGTTGCAGTCTACGGATGTTTCCCTTACTGATCCCAGAGTACAGAGCATTGCAGTAGGCTAGTCTTCAAGAGATAAAAGCATGGACAACCTTGTCTACATGTCAGCATTTTTTACTTTTTCCCTTCTTTTTCCTCAGGGTCTGTAAGCATCATAAAGGTTTCCCCCAGTCTGTACGTAATGGCTCAATATTCACCAAGTCTCACATCCCTCTGACAAAATGGCTTGAGTTCATGCACAGGTACAGTATTAATATATCAAATGTAGTACTTTTTTTTCATTACATATTTAAATAACATATTTAGCAGTGATTTATTTATGTGTAATTCATGTAGATCCTTTTATTAGGAATTCCGTTCCACCAGCACCTCTAATTTTATTCAAGCTATTTATGTCTTAAAATAATAAATTCTTAGTTTCATCTCAGCCCAATTCATCAATTATGTTTCTTACTTTTTCCTTTCTTCAGATTTGCCCAAGGTTTGCAGTTGAAGCAACTTGCCATGATCACTGACGGGATAGCAGCAAGCTCCAGGACATTGACAAGAATGGCAAAAGTACTCCGAAAGGTTGTCACATTACATACCAGACTAGTCTCTAACTATAATTAGGTATAAAACAGATACATAAGTTACCACTCTAGGCAATTGGATTCTACATCGCTGCAGAATTATTTGGTACACTCAGTGACACATGCAATTCAACTTTATTCCTATACGTGTGCATACATATTTATCAAATTCCATACTAAGGCATAGTTATAGCTCAAGATGCTGATATTTTATTTTCACATTTGAAGGTGTGCATTGCTGCTGTCAAGCGACTGAGGAAAAGATGGATGAGGATTGGTGGTCGTCATCGATTTGTTGTTATTGATGAGAGCAAATTTGCCCACAAACGAAAGGTGGGCTATATATTTGTATGTATCTGTACTATATTTAGATCAAGATTTTATGATGAGTAATATTTTATTCTTTATCTGGCAGTGCATGTGGGAAGGACTCATGTTAAAATGTAATACAGCCCAAACCTTATGAAGTATTTGTGTTTTCTTATTTACTTTTAGTACCATCGTGGTCGATGTGGCAACACTTGGCGCCGTGAACGGCAGTGGGTCTTTGGGATGTTGGAGGTCGACAGGAAGTCCAGAAGACCCATTCTGAGACTCGTCAGGGATCGCAGAAGGAAGACACTTATAGGTCTTATTAGACGCCATGTCAGACCCAGAACATCCATCCTCAGTGATGAATGGCGTGCCTACAAAGGGCAACTTGCCCAGTATGGGTATGATCATTATTCTGTCTGCCATAAAAACAACTTTGTCGACCGAGAGACTGGTGCTCATACTCAGCATATTGAGCGTGCATGGCAAAGCTACAAGCTGGAAGTATGGCGTCACAGAGGGAATCGTACTCCTGAATCACTCAAGCTTCATCTTAAGATGATAGAGTGGCATCACTGGTTGGGTGTACGCCATTACAATGGTGTGTTGGGCAGACTTTTCCATGATGTGAAAAAACAAGTAAAGTAAAAATAAAATCTGACTCTCTACAATGTCTGCTGGCATTTATGTATCTATGTCATAAAAGTTGCTTTGGATAAACATCACAGCAAAATGTTTTCTGTTGAAATACATGAAGGAAACACTATCTCTTGACTTGATGACATCTGACAGTGTAATTACACTTAATGACATTTTAACGAAACATCCAAATCGTTCCACTTTACTTGAATTCAAATAAAACAGTCATGACACTGTTATAAACTGGTTTGACTATGTAATGACACATAATGACATCTTAATTGAAGTATCTAAACGTTCCACTTTACTTGAATTCAAATAAAACAGTCATTACACTGTTATAAACTGATTTGACTGTAATTACACATAATGGCATCTTAATTGAAGTATCTAATCGTTCCACTTTACTTGAATTCAAATAAAACAGTCATGACACTGTTATAAACTGATTTGACTGTAATTACACATAATGACATCTTAATTGAAGTATCTAATCGTTCCACTTTACTTGAATTCAAATAAAACAGTCATGACACTGTTATAAACTGATTTGACTATGTAATGACACATAATGACATCTTAATGAAAAGTTAAAATCATAATTAAATCACTGTAGGAGGGAAATGTGACAGTTATAAACTCATTTGGCAGTGTAGTTACACTTAACGACATCTTAATGAAAAGGACAACATTTATGACACAATTGTAATGGTCTTGTGACATTGAGTGTCAAAACCATCCATTTATGACGGTTTAATGTCACGCTAAGATATCAAGTTAAAGGTTTTTCTTAAGTTTGACAGTTAGGTCTGCTATGACATGTTTATGACAGGTTTTGTTGTCTTGGTTTATGTCAAGTTGTCATAACAAGGACATCTCAAACAATGTCACCTTTGCATCAAAAGTGTCATAACTTACCGAATGACACTTAACGACACCTGTCATAAGCATTCATTAATGTTTATGACAGGTGTCATGTCATGGTTATGACAATGTTATGTCAGTCTTATGAACACCCATTCAAGTAAAGTGTTACCCACATGTGCAACTCTCAACAAAGATGAAAGAAGTGAGATGGCTCACAGAATAGACGCCATAGCCAAATGCTCCCTCCCATTTCAGAAGTGGAGCATTATGGCCGCCAATTTTGTTGACTTGCTTTGACCCGGTATCACGCTTTTTCATGCTCATTGTCACGAAAATTGAATCGTGTCACGAAATATATAGATAATTTAATATAATAACCCATGTATCTTTTCTTTATTCGTCCTCTTTTATCTATATCCAAAACCAAATGACTTGGTATGAAGCAAGGCAATACTGCCAATCTAATTACATTGACCTGGCTAGTGTGAGCAATGCGACTGAGAATCGGAAAATAACATAACTAACTAAATTCAAACACAAGCATGGATTGGTCTCAGCAGATTTCCATGGTTCCACTGGTCTGATGGGACTAAAGCAACTTTCTGGAATTGATATCCAAAGCAGCCTAACAACCAGGGAGGAGTAGAACATTCTATTAGAATAAAGGTGGGGGGTTTTGTTGATTCTGCATGTTACTCATTGAATAACTAACAATGCTTGACCTGACAGATCCTGAGGTTGAACACAGGTTCAAGGTAGGTTCATGAGGTTAGAGATACTTGAACAAGACAACAAAAGGAAATTGCATGCTGATGTTCTCAGTTGGTGACATGAGCTAACTTCTGTGATTTATATGGCGAGTGATGTCATCACCTACTATTTTGGGCTAATCATAAAATACAATAAACAATTGTAGGGTTTCTGTATTAATATTGATTATATATGTATAATGTTTTTAAGCTTGGGGAAGAACTATTTTTAGTTTCCAGTTTGTAAATAAGTACATGTAAATAGGGCTACCTGTCATATTAGAAGCATTTGAATGAAGGCCTAATATATTTTAAAACCTTGGTAACACCCATGGGATGGAAGTGCCTTGCAACAGAAGCAAAGAGATTATCAAATGCTGACGTGCCAAGCTAGGAGATACAAGGACTTGTTTTTGAATGCAGCATCTGGTGCTCTTCTTAGTAGTTTAGTGTCATTACAGTAGGTTTGTAACACTTTGAAGTTAGTTTTTTTAAAGTTACTTTTAAGTTAAAGAAATCCAACGCAGTAAAACAGTAACATACATTGAAAGCACAGTTGGGCAAAAATATGTTAAACAATAAGAAATAACCCATGAAGACCTGTTAGGCTAACATCTCTCTCTCTCCACCAGCTCTATGCAAAACTAACCCAGGATGCTGTGACTCAAGGCACAAACATCAGCTGGGTTCTCAAGGACGGAGGTGTTTCACAAGGACCAGCAGAGTAAGACATGAGATCATTGCTGCTGTCTCGGAATATATGATCTGTGTTCTTGTCTTTGTGTATTTACATTTAGTCATTTAGCAGATTCAAATGATCATCCTAATGCCTGCACTGATTTTAATCTAATATATTATTGATCTTGTTAATGAAAGTTTTGGCTCGATTTCTGCAAGCCAAAATCATTGGCTTGCACATTGGCTAGTACAATTATTATTGTTATCATTACGATTATAATTGCTGTTGTGAGTCGTAACAGCGTTGTTTTATTAATTCTACAGTAGGGTTTCATCAGCGGAGTGTTTACACAAAGAAAGGTTGTGTTTTGTTACGGTTGGATAGTATTTAGTGCCAATATCAGGATGTTTGGGATTGTTTTCTCTGGTGTTTATTAGTAACATTGTGCAATACAGAAGTAGGTGGTTTTATATGACTACTTAGGTAACAATATATTTTAATATACTTATATATAATTCTAATGATGATATATATGTTTCTACTGTTTAGTTTGTCTATGCATTCTTCAGTCTGAAAGCATGTGTGTTATGGTATAGGATGTCAGCATGTGTAAATAGTGTCCTCGTTATGGTTAAATACTTTCACATGGTATACATTACATAGGAAAAACATGCCTTAGGTTCAGTATAATGACATTCTAATTAGAATGTATTTTGGGACAAGGGAAATTTAATCCATCTAATGTTGGTATCAAATAAAATGTTAATTTTGAACAACTGTAGCGTTGTCTTGAATTGTATCAATGCGAGGAAAATTTTACTATGTGGAAGCGGTGAGATATTATATACCAGAGGGCATAATTTAACTATTTTTAGGAGACAGAAGAGTAGCCTCATGCAGCCATACACTTAACTGTGATCACATTGACATGAGCTCTGCTATGCACAGTAGAGTGGGAGAAGACAGAACATTAAGCATGCACTATGTTGTAAATGTAAAAAAAACTTTATTTTATTTCTTGGGAAACGGGAAATGGTTTGGGTGTGTATTCCCAGGATTAAAGCCGACTACGAGTCATTCACCATTCACATTTAATAATTGATTGTCAGAATATAACATCAGATGCACCACCACATTGCCCAAGAGATTCACTCACCCTTCCTTATTTCATCAGCTCCAGTTCCAACTGTTCCACTGTAAAGGGCATTTACACCAAACGCAAAGCACTTTTTTTTTTCAAAACAATGCAAAATTCCAAATTGAACCTGCATGTAAAATTTGTGTGACACTGTCTCGTGAAAGCCTATCAGCGCTGACATTCTCCCAACCACTCTGATGTCCTGGTCTTGACTTGTATCACAAGCTGAGCCATCTGTGAGAGAGGGAGAGCGAGAGAGAAATCTATTTAAAAAAGACTAACAATAAACACTAAAAGCACTATTTCAATAATGACAAAAATGTGACTTACTTTATGTTCTTTACAAAAATACAGCTGACACAAAGGAAACTACCTTATGTGCTTTTCTTTATGTCATGGGATAGATGTTTTGTTCATATCAAAATCAGGTTATGTCTCGTCAAGTGTCTTAATTTTAGTCATGTTCATGTTCATTGTTTTATGTTTTGAGCACTTCCTGTTTTATTTTGTACTCACCTTTGCCCTCTCGTTTCAGACCCTGACTTCCTCCCTTTGTGGTATTTTCCCGCCTTTATAATTGTTTGCCCCGCCCCTGATTGGTTTCACCTGTTTTCACTCACCTCATTGTAGTGTATGTCAAGAGTGACCACACAGTGTTCAGGTATTTTCATGTTGGGTTAAAGTTTGAGTTATTATTTTTGATCCTCTTTGAGAGCGACTTTTGTTTGTTTTTTGATATCCTCCTGGAGAGCGCTTTTCGTTTGTGCCTTGGAAAATAAATACTTTTGTTTGATTACCTCATCATCTGAGTCGTGCATTTGAGTCCTTCAGAGCTGTGTCTCAGGTCGTGACAGAACAAACTGACCAAGTATGGACTCAGCTGACTCAAAGAAACTCCAAACTGCCCTCTCTATGCAGGGCACCAAGATCTATCAGCACGAGGCACAGCTGAGCACAATCGGCCATGGCGTGAAAGACCTCACAGAGCGTCAGGAGGAGTTTCAAGCCTCCGTCACCACTAAAATCAACCACCTGGTGGGGTAACTACACCAAGTACTCACTCGCCTGGGGATGGCACCTTCTGCGACTAAATGCGCAACATTCCTGCCTTGAACAGGCTGTGTAAAAGGGGCTATAGATATACATAAAACACTAAGCACATCGCTAACACACATACTGGGCTGACCGGCTCCTGGGATTGAAGTTATTTGTTTTTTTTCTCTCTCACCCGGCTTTTTAGATTTTGTACTGGAATTACCAACTTTTTGGTGCCATGTGTGGATGCCTTTTTGTCCTACTGTAAAAGTACCTGGCGCTGAGGATGAGGACTTCCCGAAAACCCGGATTGTGGGTTTTGTTTGGAACCACTCCGTCGCCAAGCTAACCTAGCTAGGTTTGTTTTTAGCCAGGTGGCTAGTGCTAGCTGACCCCCAAAGCACCTATCCCTCACCATGTCAGTGTGTGGACATTGTTTGCCGGTGTACTCACTGTTGCAGAATGACATCAGGCGGCTAAGACAGGATCTTAAAAACAAGGATGATCTTCGTCCGTGGCTTCTTCTCAAGCTAAACACCTCTCCGCTTTGGGCTCTACCTGCTGTGGCTACGGAGGCGCCAGTCTGCCCACCGAGTGTGCAGCCTTTACCACACATGATGCCACCATTCCCTGGACCGGCTCTGTTACCACCGGTGGGGAGCCAGTCCTTTCGTCAAACATCCCAGCACTGAGCGTCGACTCGTGGCCCACCCTCAGGGCTGGTCGTGAGTCCCAAGCCTGCTCCACTCCCCGCAACACGGAGCCATGGGTCCGGGTCAGAAGGAGATGGTGGGCTGAACACTCCAGGCGACGACTCACGGCTGACGGCTGTGGATGGCGGTGAACTGCGGCTGAGTGGGCGCTCATCTTCTGGCCAGGCCCCTGCTCTGGACGTGGCAGCTGATGGCTCACCATCCATGGCCAACACTTAATAGTCACTCCCCTCACCTTTTGTTTCCTTTGTTGTTACTGCCCACAATGTGAAAGTTTCCCTGTAAGAATCATGTACACCCATTGTCTCATTGAAGATGCTTGGTAAATGCTCCCATGCGTCTTCCCATGAGCATGCCTTAATTAAATCAAATACTTTGCTATTAAGAAGTGTCCTAAAATAAGTTATTCTTCATCAGGTTATTCTTGCCATAGGATGGCAGATAATCACTTAACTGGTCATCTGACATGAGGTGTATGACACGGGAATCAAAATATTTCATTAATTTTTAGGTCACGTGTATTAAAGGTGTACTTCACCGGTAAACCGGTTTTACTTGCTCCATTTGAAATATGATAGGTCACTCCTAGTTGCATATGCATGCTGCACGTGGAAAACGTTCTTCTACCCCCATTGCATGCATTAACCAATGTAAGAACATAGGCTTTTTATTACTTCCTCGTCCGTCTAACACTCTGACGTGTGAATGTTTATGAATATTCATGACCTCGCCTACCTTGGCTTGAGACCGCCCTCAGGAAAATAGTATACGACAAATCACCATGACGCCACAACACCAATATACGTTCTTCCGGGTGGCAAAAGACGAAGCGTTCTCCGATGGCAGAACTAGTAAACAAACCCCTCCATATCATTTGACAGGGCAAAGCGATCGAGAAAACAGTACATGGCTTGACTGAATGATTTTCTTCTTGCAGGGTGCTACGTGACGTCTCATTAATTCATACGGGTATGGGAAGTCCCTAAAACCTAATTCTGTACCGTCGCGACGATCGACCACCAACTCACTGTCTCACTAAAACAATACACTTTTCCACCTAAGGTTTCTGTTACAAAATAGCATGTTCATATTCTCCACGTTCAAACACATAAGGCTGTATCTCCGAAGACATTTTGTGCATCAGTTCGTAGCACGGTAAAGTTGATAGAACTGAGCCAGGTAAAGTGTTGATAACGCACTAGGGATCACTCGCCTCTGATTGGCTAACATCACTGTGACGGACAGTGCTGTTAGCCAATCAGAGGCAAGTAATTTAAATGTCATGAATATTCATGAGTAAGAGCCGAAAACCTCTCGTTCTTCCCCCCGACCTCCTCCTCCAAACTAGAACAGCCTGAAACAGGCGCACCAGAGCATTTTTTTCACCAAAACTCACAGGGCATTCATTAATACTAGAGACCACTGCAAAATTAACGAAAAAACGATGCAATGAGACCTTTAAATTATAACAATGAACAACCTGCATATACAGCACCAGATATTATTTACAAAGGTCTTCCAAACTTTGAGTTTTTTAATGTATGTGAGATTTGTCAAAATTAAGCATTTCCTATATTAACTACCTTCTCCTGTTCCATTTGCTGTATGTCTTCATCAGGCACATGCCGTGACCTTAAAGGTACAAAGTGTAGAATTAAGTGGCATCTCTTGGCAGAAGTATGTTTTAATTGGTGTATAATGACCTGAAAATAATAATCGTTGTGTTTTCGTTCACTTAGAATGAGCCGTTTATATCTACATAGAGAGCGGGTCCCCTTCCATGGAGGCCGTCATGTTGCACCGCCATGTTTCTACAGTAGCCCAGAATGGACAAACGGCTGTAGAGAAATAAAGCCTTCGCCATTGCATATAATTGTTGAGACTAAAATAGGTTTGTTCGCCAACGCTTAGTAGCTGGCCGTTCAATATGTTTTACAATAATGTCCGCCCGCCAGGGACGTCCCGACATCAAAACTCAAAATGACATTTATAGAAGCATAGCGCTACCATGGTGGTGTATTAAGATAATCTCAATAATACATTTTTTATTTAAAAGCGCTTTTCTAGGTACTCAAAGACACTTTACATAAAAGAACATCAAATCAACAAAACAAGATAAAATAGTACATTAAAAACACCTTAGACGGAGCTAAGCATTAAACGCAATTTTAAAAAGGTGTGTTTTTGTTAGAGATTTTAAGGTGGGTAAGTCAGTACAGTTACGGATATTTTGGGGGAAAGAGTTCCAGAGGGGGCAGCTGCAGATAAGGCTCTGTCGCCCCAGGTTCGGTGCTTGGTCCTGAGTGGTGGAG
This sequence comes from Merluccius polli, assembly GCA_030340625.1. Lineage (NCBI taxonomy): Eukaryota > Metazoa > Chordata > Actinopteri > Gadiformes > Merlucciidae > Merluccius > Merluccius polli. The sequence goes on from JAOPHQ010005980.1 coordinate 246,441, forward strand.
TAAGGAGGTTTGCATCAGATGAACGGAGGCTGCGGGATGGATTGTAGTGATGGAGCAAGTCAGTGAGATAGGAAGGGGCCTGGTTGTGGAGGGCTTTGTGTGTGAGGAGGATTTTTAACTGAATACACTGGAACTGGGAGCCAGTGAAGTTTCTGGAGGACAGGAGTGATGTGATCACAGGTGCGGGTGTGGGTGAGCAGACGTGCAGCGGAGTTTTGGATGTACTGTAGTTTATTTAAAGTTTTGGATGGTGTTCCATAGAGGATGCTGTTGCAGTCATCAATTCTGGAAGTGATGAAGGCGTGAATAAGGGTTTCAGCAAAAGAGAAGGAGAGTGATGGGCAGAGTCGGGCAATGTTCTTGAGATGAAAGAAGGCAGTTCTGGTGACTTGGTTTATGTGATGTTCAAAGGAGAGGTTATTGTCAAATATGACACAGAGGTTGTGACTGTGGGGGGATGGAGACAGGGTGGAGTTGTCGATGGTGAGGCAGAAAGGACAGAGGAACAGTGGAGGAGGAGCAGTTGCTGATGTGGATGAATTGTTGTCGGTCTATGAGGTATGATTTGAGCCAGGAGAGTGCAGTGCCAGTGATACTGAGGGAGGACTCAAGGCGGGTTGATGGTGTCGAAAGCTGCAGTGAGGTCCAGGAGGATGAGGATGGTGAAGTGGCCGGAGTCTGCGGAGAAGAGGATGTTGTTGGTGACATTCAGGAGGGCTGTTTCAGTGCTGTGTTGGGAACGGAAACCGGATTGAAATGGTTCGAACAGGTAATTTGAGCAGAGGTGGGCTTTGAGTTGTGTGGCGACAATACGTTCCAGTATTTTGAACAGAAAGGGGAGATTGGACATGGGCCAGAAGTTTGACATGTCAGGGTTGAGTCCAGGGCCCTGTTCCGATTCTCGTACTTATATTCTACTTTCTGGTGGCACTGTTCTGACTCCATATTCTTGAATTTGAAGTATGACGACTTAGTGATTTTTGATTTTGTGAAACGTAACATTCTCATGAAGAAACATCTGCTTTGTCATTAACAATGTCCTAGTAACAACATTAATTGTGGCCATGTAAAGGATTGATTGATTAATTAACATGGTATATTCATGTTTTTATATTTGATATATGGAATGGTTTTCCTTTGTAAATTGAGGTACATAAACACCAACAACTACAGGAGTTTTGGTTTAGGAGTTTAGTTTAATCTGTAATCTAGCTGCATTCCATGGCCACTGCAATTGGTAACAGTTCTGGATAATACAGATGATGAAAAGACCACAAATGAAAGGAAAAAAGGTGTAATAGGGGACGATAATATATAAAAACTCCCCAGACATTATACACCCATTCCAAATGTAGGACACATTCTTAATAATGTCCCTCAGATGCCATGCTTCACACAGCACAAAGTCTTCTTCTGATAGTTAATGTATCTCGGCAGCATTTTCTTCAGCAAACATGTTTAACCCTTCTGCTCACTAGTGCACTGCTTGTAGTGCTTCAATTATATAATTTTGCCTTTTTCTTACAAAAGCACAAGTAGAGATTAGAGTAGAAAAACAGCCTTCGCTGTCAAAGGTGGCTCAAATAGTCTTTCAAGACCTCATTTGAGCACTATTACTGTTTTACTCCCAGTATTTCACAGTGTAATGTGTTGCGTTCAAACGCTTATTGGAGAACAATGAGGCACTGACCAAAGAGCCAAAATTTGAGATTCATCATTTTTTTCCTCCTCGCTCTCTCTAAAGTGACAAAGAGCTTCCCTCAGATCTATAGATTCAGAACATTTGTCATGACGCAAAAGGTTGAAAAGTCCCGCTGCGTCTTTTTTTTTGTTCCTCTCCCACATTTTAATGATCCTCTTTGGGACTTGCGCTCACCCCTCTCTCTCTCTCTCTCCCGCAATCCATTTCAGATGTAAGCGCAGAAAAGTATGGATACACATCGGCACGAAGTGGATACATGGCCTAATTTCCATGTGTCACACTGGCCTAATAGGCTTTGGGCACTACAGCAAGCGAAAAAGCAAAAAAAATAACAGAAAAAGAGAATGATCCAAAGGGTTTATAATTTGCGATTTCTTTTTTTCTTTCCTTCTTTCTTTCCCTCTGTCCATTTGTCTGTTGGGGAGTGTGGATAATGAGGCCCAGGCTCCAGAAGGGATCCAGAAGTCCTTTAAAGATGAAAAAACAAAAAAACACTTCAAATTCTGTGTGAGCTTCGCTAGGGGTGCAAGACAGCGAGTTTCATGTCACAGTATTTAGCAGCAGGACTTACAACAGTAAAGGCTGCCGTTTTTGACAGAATGCACTGTGTGTGTGTGTGTGTGTGTGTGCCTGCGTCTGTGCGTATGTGTGTGTGTGTCCCTTTGCTGCAAACTTTTAATGATCATATCAGTTCTAACAGGTAAAATGTGTGTGTGTCGTCGGGTGCTGACATGGTGCTAGTGGGACCTGCCTAAAGAGGCCAGTTCAACATCCATTCACAGCGAGATATTAACAGTGCTTGTAACCAGCCACCATGAGCACTACCAACCAATTACACAGTGACATGTATCAAGGGCACCCTAAGCCAAAGCCGTTCAGCAGCCTCTCCTCTCTTTCTCCCAGTCTTTCTGTCCTTTTGTCCCACTTGATTCCACAAAGGAAAACCAATTTCCCATTTTCTTCCTTTCATGTATTTATGTTTTATGTAATATAATTTAAGTATCTAAAAAAGAAAATGTCAATGTCAATGTTGAGAATGTCTTGGTAAAATTGTTATTTTTTTGATGCTGTGTGACCACATTTGTTTTTGTTTTTTTAAATCTAATATCACATATGACATCCCTGTCTTCATTTGATTGAGACACATTGTCGTTTTTAATACCGAGACTGAAGTAGAGCAACTGCCTCTCCCACCGTCTCTCACAGTGAGTCAGCCCAGTTTCCTTAAAGTGTGCTGACATCCCATCTTATCACACACACACAGTCACTGTGATGGAGACGGCCTCTCCACAGCTGAGAATAATCACATGTTGACGATGTCATCATCAGCTGACGCTTCTCATGTGCACAGCTGTCCAGAGCCGCCAATATGCTGTTGTTGGTCAGTGCCCCCACAAAGACGTCCACCGAGATTTTCCCCTCTTTTTATTTCCGGTTTGTCTTATGTGTCTTATGTAATCATTTTAATTTGTACATCATTATACATCACCATGTTGTTACTCTTACTAAAATAGGACCGTAATTTAGAGAAAGCAGGTATAAAAACCTAAGTTTATGCCAGTCTCTGCCAACCAGTTTGTGAACGTTCTACTCTGCTCCAAATTCAAGTTGTGTTCTTTCGAAGTGCCTTGCAGGTGTCCCTTCGACGTCACGATGAAGGGACACCGGCAGCTGTGTGTGGAGGTGTGGAGCTCCGTCTGGGCAGCGGTTGATGTCCGAGAGAGGGGCAAGCTTCTCAGACACTTATAGTATAACGTCAAGGTGTGTGGCGCACACGTTCATATACAACGTCGCTCATTATAATGCTCATACACAACGACGGTACTAGCTTAAAAAATGTAGGCCTATCAAAAAGTTGGTGTGGGTTGTGTTATGTCTGAGAAACGTTCACTTTGTGTTTTTATTGTGTCCTGTTGGACTCTGTTATGTTATGTACTGTGGGTGACAGGTTACTGTGCCTTTAAGGCTTACAGCAGTGATGTACAGCAAGGGTCGTAAAATGTAAGGTGCGGCAGTTCAGTAAAGGTACTTTAACGGAGCTACAAGGTGTGGTTATTGAGTCCTACACAATAGGTTGTAACCATGGGGATAACACACCCCCCTCCTTCCTAGAAGTCTTAGCCCAAAACACATTTTTTTAACTCTCATAGTGTTCAAATTCGAGTTGAAGGGGGGTTCACTTACACTTTAATGACTAACTGGTACTGCGGCTGCTTATCAGTCAAACAACAGCAGCAACGGTAGAAGAGAGGGCGGCCAGCACAACATCACGGGTTTCATCAAACTGGTCTAAACAGATCCTATATAATAACATACCTTGCAAATGAATAAATACAATATACATATAATATACATTTTTTACATTTCATAAACACCTACCGACAACTCTTTCCCTGACATTATTAAATGAATAAACTCATACTCATACTATGGAAATGAATGGGGAACTGTCTCTCTCTCTAAGGCTCTCTGCCTGTCTCTCTCTCTCTTATCCCAAACCCAATAGCCATGCTAGGTGGATGCTGTGGTGCTCAGGGACCCCTACTTCCACACAGGCAATATCATCTGATAAATTGCCTTTCATAGCATGGCGTTACGCCGGGGGAGGGGTTGTTTCCACACTTGCCCAGAGCTGTGTTGTAGAGTCCTAGCATTGTGGCACGGTAGTAAAAATGGGGTAATTTGTTCTGAGAATGAACAAGCAATGATGGTCCACATCCTTAGGGAGTCGCATACATTGAATCACATTTTGAGCATTAAAATCAAATATCCGGATATATCTACTGTAGTGTGATGTAAAACAAAGCTTTGCTTTACACCTATGGCTTTCTGTTTCTGTGTTTTTTGTAACTTTAAAGATTTTTTAAAATTCTACGGCCGACCACAGTGTGTTAAAAGTGATTTTCGTTTTTCTTGCCTATTGCAAGAGGATGGGTGAGTACAAATATACAATATCCTTGATGGGGGAGTTCAGTTTTATTCCACATGTAAGTACAGAAAGCATTTTTTCTGTGGTGTGTGCTCCAAGTGGCAGTTTTGTCCGCCACCTCATATGGCGTTTGAACACTAACAATGCAGAGCAGCCTCAGTCCTGCAGGCGTCTAGCAGTGTCACCGCTCACCGTTAAATCATTCAAGCAAATCTATCCATACATCATTCATGGCTAATTCGTGCTGACTTTTGCACTTGTTTAGGCATTAGGTGAATTGGAACGACACAAGTATTTTTACCCCTTCATTCAACGTGTGTTTTTGTTCCACTCTTCCCCTATGTACAGAAAGTGCTACATCACATGTCTACTTGGTTTATTAGCTAACATAGCCCTTAAACTGTCAAACGGTATTCTCGCAAATCAGAGTTTTGAATAAATCAAAAGCCTGATGCAAAAGGTTGCTGAAATCTTGGGTAAAAGGGGTCTGTCGCTTTCTGCACATATTTAGTCTTTTGACCAATCATGGTGCTGGGGGCTGGATTCTGTAGTTACCCCTCTCTTGTAAAAAGTTCCTGCTGGAAACACCAGCACTAGTTGTGGATCCCATCTTTGTATATGTAATGTAATGTAACGTAATGTAACATGTCTGATGATCCATTGACAGCGAAGACAAAACAGCCAACCTGTCTAAAAGATTGGGTGTGTGTCATTAATGTCGTTTTGGATTCAAATGTAGAAAAAAATATTGTACTAATGGGTAAAAAAAACTATATATATATAGTAAAAACCAATTACACAAACACTCTAGTTTGCTCTGATTGTAATTCACTCCTCCTCCTTAGTAGCTATCACTGCTAAAAACATGGTATCTCAAGCGGTTATATATTTACAACATAACCGCAAAGCTTCCTTTACCGAAGTCTGTATCTCTACATGCTGTCCAGTTTGGCAGCTTAACAAGCTGCAATGCCCTTAGCATTGGGGAATTCTCAGAACACACTTCAAAAATGAATGTATGTCTGTGAAAAAGCCCCATCAGAAAGCCCATTCATTAAAAAATGATTTCATTTGAAGAATTTGATATTTCCGTCATGAAGCTGGCAGCTACAGCCAGTATGGCTACGGCCAGGCTGGATGTCTCAGGGGGCGGGGGGTGGAGGTAACATTAAAACTCACAACACACCAGCTCTGAGGGACCCTGCAGAGGAAGTTCCACAAGCTCTTATTCTGGAGCTACTTGGCCTTGCTGAATCACGGTCTTCAAAGGCTTGCTTCAGGATCAGCACACACACATCAAACATATATAGCCAAGGTGCGCGGTGCTATACGATGAAGGAGCACAGCAGGCCTATCTGGTAAGTGGTTCTACTGCTGTGTCAATAAATGTTGTTTTTCTTTTTGTATAGTCTCTACTAGAGCTTGAGATCTCTGCCCAGACCCGACGGGTTCAGGTCCGGTTGGACTTTTGTTGACACATATTTCATGGGCTCACTTTGGGTTCGGGCTGTATTTATTAAATAATCATTTATTTTTGTATTTTTTTGTAGCCTTTTGCTCAAACTCGGCCTTGGCCTAAAGAAAGTTAAGACAAGTAAATATAATCAGGTGAATCATGGTTTCTTTACTGTGAAATGGACTGAATTGTGACATTTCAACGATGCGCCTCCGAAACAGCTGAGCGGCGTGTGTGCGCAGCAGAGTTCAATCCTTCAGTGGGTTCACAAGCTCGTTCATATGTCCATGGTTATTATTCTATATCTAATAAAGCAGGTATTTCATGAAAAGACCAAATGATTGCGAATGGTAGCGTAGACATGACTGCAGTTACTGATTAGGCTAGGCCTACTGAAGAGGTGTTGAGAATTGTGAACCAGATTAAATGAAATTATGACATTAATGATTAGATGCTTTGAGAAACTACATGTTGTTTAACGTTGGTTAATTAGGCCTATTAAAAGCATGGTCTAATTCTTATATGCATATTTCCATCAATAGTGTAGAAATATGCATGAAATATGTGCGCGAGTAGTCGGCCTCAGAACCACGGAAGCATGCCATGTGCTCCTACTTATGTTCTATGCAAAAGTTGAGACAGCCTAAAGAAAATTATTTAATGAGGAGAAAAACGCCGTCTGTTTTTTTTTTTCACCTATGATGGAAACTTGTTAAGTAAAATGTCGGGCAGTAATCAGGTTCGGGGGGGTTTGGTCAGAATTTTGTCAGGCTTGGACCTTGTTGGACCTTTTGATGCCCGATTAAAGCTGTAGTCTCTACAGACGAGGCAAAGTGAAGCAGCACTGCATTTTGGGGTGGGGGTGTAGGCTTCTGGGACCCTCTCCCCCCCATTCATCCCCAAGCTACTACTATGGTTCTGTGCAAACAATGATAAGTGATGTGGCTATTAAGGGACTGTCTGCCAAAATTAATTATGGAGAGAGAGAGAGAGAGAGAGAGATTGCGCAATGTGACTTACTGGCTTGACATTATTCAAAAGTAATTAGCCGGCTTGCTATTTTAATCATGGCTGAAAGGACACAAGAAGGGAATTAACACTAAAATAAAATGGTCGCATCACCAGGAAGCATAGACAAGACAGCCGGAGGAAGAGAGAGATAAATAGAGAGTGAATTAGAGCGAAAGAGAGGGAGAGAACGATAGAAAGAAAGAGAGGGAGAGAACGACAGAGAAGGAGAGGGAGTAGTGATGGGTAAAGTAGTTATTTTCAGTGTACTGAATCATTAGAATCAGTTCATTAAAATTATTTGTTCACCCCATCTGTCGTCACTGAACATGCCACTCACTGAACTGAATCACAGCCGACATTTGTTCATGAAGAAATTTGTTCATTGAGCTGAGAATTTAGTTGGATAAAGATACTTTTTGCAAAACTGAAAGCTACTATAACAAAGTCCTACCCTATTATTATATTATTAAAAAACAAATTTGGTAGCCTACTACTTCCTAATTCGAGACTTCAAAACACGAGAGGGAGAGGGGCGGAGTTGAACGACTCAACGACTATCTCAGGGCTCACGACTCATGGTCACTCATAGCCTGGCAAGCCAGACCCACATCAGAAAGATGTAAGGTCTGGCGCAGCTCCATTGGCAGTGTGGGCGGGATAAACGGTTGTCTTTCAAGTTCCCTCTGCACGCAATAGGATAGCGCTACAACCAATCAGAGCAACGAAGAAGGTGACGTAGTCAGCGACGGCTCTGACTACGTAATTAATCATAACTCCGAATACATATTTATTTTCGAGGAAAGACTTCAATGGCGTTCTTTGTTCTTTTCTCAAATAAAATGTTAACTTCAAGTCTTGAAGAGTCGCGGCCAAAGCCGACTCGAAAGACAACCGTTCGCCAGCAGCAGCAGCCATTGTTTACCTCTAACACGGAACCGTCGCATCTCTGTCGTCATGGTAGCCCGGCTTTCGACTCCGCCCCTCACGCTGTGATTGGTCTGACATACTTTGTGTTTCCAGCACCAAAAAGCCGACGGAGCCGTGCTAGACCTACCTAGATGCCAAATAAATTTGCTGCCACTAGGTGGTATCTAGATTTCTAGGCTAGGTCACTCACTGTGTACACTAGTTCAGTCAATTACTCACTGAACATGCACTGTTCTCTCGCAGTGAAAGTGTCTGAGACAGTCTCAGACACCCGTTTTGTCATATTGCCGGTTTCACCACGAGTGCAGTACTTTTAAAAATAAATGGTTGAAACATATTTATGTATGTTTTAATGTAATGCTATGCGCTGTATTGTATTTTAGATGATGTATTGCCTTGTAATGATTTACTACGTTTATCTTTTACTGCTCCGAATTGCCTGTCAATGACGACTCCTGAGGGACTGCAGATTGTTGTGATGTTCTTTGAGGAAGAAGGCCGCTGACACAGGATCGCTTTTAACTCACTTTATTTGTTTTAGGTTTAGGTCTATTATCTATGAAGCAAAAGGAGAGGAATTGTATAATTCACGCGTGGAGCGACTCTTAGCTGAATATCTAATCGATACGCTGCCTATAGAGTTTCTGCCCTCCCCTGCTTGTGTGCGCTCGATAGTACCTGGGCAGGCGTGGCCTCTATGACGTGTAATATGCTCTGATTGGCTAGGGTTGTGCGTATTAGTATTACCTGGGGACCTCATGTGATTTAGTAATTACCCCACCATGTCTGTGTTTCGTGCGGCGCATTCGCACGGGATAAGCGAAGTCTGTGTTTTAACTCGAATTTACTGACATCCCCCGGATAATGTCAGTAAATTAAATAAATAAATAAATAAAATAAATTGTTATTAAATAAATAATATGTTCCTTACCGCATGCTGCCATGCATGTAATCCATCTAATCATCTTTTGAGATTTTGCTCTTCTGATGGATTTGAGCTTGCTCTTTCTGCAAATGGGTCTCCATGCTGTGTACGAAGATGAGCCTCCACCCATAGTGCTGTCAAAACATTCATTTATAATTGCCAACGCAGCCTCCATAATTCTCGACCGGGAAAAAGGCAGAAAATGGCGCGGAAAACACAAAAAACGACCCCAAATCACATAGATGCCGATTCGCATGGGACTAATATTATCACATGACCTCTGTGTTTGGCAAAATATGGTAGGTAATTTGCGGTGGAATTTTTACTTTACAAATTACGGACATGGCAGATTCGCACAGGATTAAGATCATAGACGACCTCCGCAATTATTACAAATTACTAGAGGTCACAAGGTAATACTAATTCCGTGCGAATAGGGCTTTAGCCGTCGAGAAGGCTTGTGTAGCGAAAGCATTTCAGTGATATACTTTGGCCCGAAGCCATGTAGTGATTTATAGGTGAGCAGTAGTATTTTGAAGTCAATTCTCTGACATACGGGGCGCCAATGCAAGGATTTAAAAATTGGTGTAATGTGTTCAAATTTTTCGGTCTTTGATAGAAGTCTAGCAGCAGCATTCTTAACAAGCTGTAGCTGTCTAAGAACTTTTTTTGGAAGACCTGCAAGGAGACCATTACAATAATCTATCCTACTAGTAATAAAGGCATGTACAAGTTTTTCTAGGTATTTTGGGGACATGAGTCCTCTTAGTCTTGCTATGTTTTTAAGGTGATAGTAGGCCGATTTTCTTGCTGATTTGATAACGCTGTTGAAATGTAGATCCGAATCCATGATAACAGAGATTTCTGGCTTGGTTTTGGTTTGCAAGGACAGAGAGTGAAGGTGTAGGGCATGGGTCGGGAACGTGGGGCTCGCGAGCCCCCAATGGCTCTTTTGCCGACGGCCGGGGCTCTCGGACGAAATTAGTTGGGGAAAAAAAAAAAGGTAATCAAGGAATCAGACTAGGTCTACCCTAATATAATAAAAAATAACAGTCAATACTAGGGGAGAGCTGTGTCGATTGAAACACGTCATTACATTCGGAGAAAACCGTATTTTTTTTAATCAACCCGACTCTCCCAACACGCACACACACGCACGCTGGCCCTATAATGACAAGGCTGCGTGGCAAATAGGCAGTTACAGTAGGTCTATCTGAGTAATATTGTTACATTCGCGGCTCGTTGCCATGTCAATATCAAACAAAATCACAGATTTCCCTCCATTTCCGTCAGTGAGAAAACTTTCATTGTTAGGCTAACGTTGATGTGTGCGCTAATCAGGGCTGGACTGGGGGGCGGGGGGGGGTGCGTGCGCGATCGTCACACACCCTGGTCCGACCATAGACATAATATACGTATATATGTCTATGGGTCTGACGACCGACGGCGGGGGGGATGCGCGTAACACACCCCGGTCCGAAGACCGACGGGGGGGGGGGGGGGGGGGGGGCGCGTAACACACCCCGGTCCGACGACCGACCGGGCGCGATCGTAACACACCGCCTCCGGTTGGGCCAAATTACTTTATTTTTTATTTTTATGACAGTCCTGGGCCGGCCCAAAGATGTGCATCGGCCCCCGATGGCCAGTCCACCCCTGGCGCTAATCAAAATGTTAAAAAGGAAAAATCCCGAAGAGAAAGTCCACAACTTTCAGCCCGATTGGACAGATTGCGTTCGTGGAAAGAGCTGGGAGTGCGATCTGTCTGTTATGTAATGAGAAAATTGTGCCCATGAAACGATCAGTGGCATAACTATCGACGGTGCAACCGGGGCCCAGACGCCGGGGGACAATCGCGCAGCACCCCCCCCCCCCCCCCTCCGTCAACAACCGCGGGGGCACAAAAAAAAGTATTTGCACCGGGGCCTATCATCATGTTGTTACGCCAGTGGAAACGATGCAATGTTAAACGCCACTTTGGCACTCACCATGCACAATTTGCAGCAACGTATCCTATGTAAGTTAAATATCCAAACTTTTGCTTGTAACCGTCTTTATGTGGCTCTTCTGAGATTTTTTTTGTAAAAGTGGCTCTCAAGGCAAAAAAGGTTCCCAACCCCTGGTGTAGGGTAACTTTCAGTCTGTCTTTTTTAGCACTGAAAACAATTATCTCAATTTTGTCCTTATTAAATTGGAGGAAATTGTGGCACATCCAGTCTTTGACTTGCTCAATGCACTGGCACAGCAGATCTATGAGGCGATAGTCATTTTGTGATAGTGCTATATCAATTTGAGTGTCGTCAGCATAGCAATGGTCATCAATATTATTATTTCACATGATTAGCCCTAGCAGGAGCATGTAAAAGTTGACTAAAGATGGCCCTAGGATTGAACCTTGGGGGACTCCACACTTAGTTCAGATACATAGTTGCCAATGGAAACAAAATAATTCCTGTCTTGTAGATATGACTGGAACCAACTTAAAGGACAATTCCAGCACAAAATGAGACCATATGATCATAACACATGTCCACTGAGTTCGACTGTTCTATGGGATCAGTTTTCATTCTAGTCGATTGTAACCAAAGTTCTCGAAAACCGCTAATTAGCTTTTAACGCTAGCTGTAGGGGCAGATATTCATAATAATATTCATAAAATAAATCGCAATTCTATACCACTAACAATGCACAAAATCGCACCACACTTCCACGGTAGCATAATGAGGGTCCCTACATGTAAAACTAAGCATTGAGAACTTTGTAAGTGTACAGATAGTTTATTAAAAAGAACGTTTAGAAAGCCAGTGCCTTCACGAAAACAAGCGGGCGCCATCTTTGGAAAACAGTCACAACCAGTCGATCCTCTGTAGCTGCGGTGTTGCTGCAGTCAGCGGTTTTCGGAGGATCGCTTCTAGCGGTTTGTGATCAGACTCTACAATCACCCTCCGTCCATACATGTATTCATGAAAACGCTTGCAGCCGAACAGCTCTTTTTCTATCTGCGCATAGTTTACTTTGGTACTGTTGAGTGACTTGGAAGCATAGGCTATGGGCTTTTCATCCTGGAGAATGACGGCGCCGAGGCCACATTTTGAAGCATCAACTTGGAGTCTCAATCTTTGTGAGGGTCAAAGTACGCTAGCACGGGGTGATTTGTGATTAGTTCTTTAATCTGCCTGAATGTTGTGTCGTGGTTTTTGTCCCATAGGAACTCGCTGTCTTGCTTAAATAGTTAACGCAGTGGTGCATTTACCTCAGAGAGACGTGGTGCGAACCGGGCCAGGTAGTTGATCATTCCTAGGATGGTTTCCAACTCCCCTCTGCTTGTGGGTGGCTGCATTTCCTTAATCGCCTTCACCTTGGCCGGGTCCGGCTTGACGCCTTCACTCAAGAGCGAGATGTCCAAAGTAGCTGACCTCTGGCACGCATATCTGACACTTGTCAGGGTTCAGTCTTACTTTTCTCTCTCTCGTGCGTCTCAGCATGGCTCTGAGGTTGTTGTCGTGCTCAAGCTTCGTTTTGCCAAAGACGAGTATGTCATCGACAATGGCAGCTACACCCGGGAGGCCTTCGTACGTTTCATCTACACGTCTTTGAAATTCGCCCTGGGCGGAATTGATGCCAAAAGGCAACCTGAGGAATCGGTATCTGCCAAAGGGCGTATTGAATGTTGTTAGCAAAGAGGAGTGATTGCTTAACTTGATGGCCCAGTAGCCAGACCTAGCGTCTAGGATGCTGAAATACCTTGTTCCGGCAAGCTTCGTCGTTACGTCCTCCAGCGTCGGTAGTGGGTCATCCTCTGGATGGCTTTTTTGAGAGCCCTGGGGTCCAGGCAGACCCTCAGCTTGCCGGTCTGGGGCTTCTTGACGACTACGAGGGCATTGACCCACTCTGTGGGCTCAGTCACCTTACGTATCACATTGCACTCCTCCATCTTATCCAGCTCTTGCTTCAGTCTCTCCCGTAAAGCTAGTGGTACCCTACGTGGGGAATATACTACCGGCGCTACATGTGGGTCGATATGGAGGTTACACTCACCAGGGAACTCTCCTATGCCTTGGAAAACGTCAGCGTATTCCTGGAGAAGGCTGTCTGTGTGTGTGCACGCCGGTTCCAGTCCTTTTTCACCCACGGCCAGTATCAGCTTGATAAGATTTAGGTCCACACTCGCTTTCAATCCTAGGATTGGGGGTGCTTTGGTGTCGACCACGTAGAAGTCAAGCGCGATGGAGGTGTTCTTGTGCTTTGCATTTTAAACGACAGGTGCCCTTCACTTTGAGGAACTCTCCTCCATAACTGGTGAGCCTTTGAGTGGCTGGTTTCATAGCGGTATCGCTGAACAGTCTTATCAAACGTGTGTATTACGTTGGTCTGCGCACCAGTGTCTATTTTGAATTTGACTTTTGACTTGTGAATTCCGACTTCAATTTCGGCATAAGCCTGTTCGTTCTGTTCTCCTGTGTTTTCAGTTGTAAGTCCATCAATAAACAATTCTGCATGCTCGTTGTCTGAGTCTTCTTCTACCGCGTGAATGGCTTTCCTTGTATATGTCTTTGTGTGTGTATGTTGTTTTGACTTACAGACTTTTGCAAAGTGATTTAATTTTCTGCGCTTCATGCACTGTTTGCCTTTTGCTGGGCAGCTCCCGTCTTTGGTGGTGTGCTGGCCTCCGCAATGGTCACATTTGCGGTCTAGCTTATGGTAGTATTTCTAGGTTGGGCAAATCGCGTGGTCTACGATGGTAGTCGAGTCACTGTTTGCTATTCAGTGAGACATAAAACTAGGAAGGTAGAGAGGACTCCTAACACAACCTTCCTCTGCACTAGTCAAGGACACAAAACACAAAACTCCTTGGACAGATCCAACTCCCAGAACAAGACGGACAGGTAAATGTCCGGTCGTCGCTCCACTGAACTCAACTATTCATACACGCATTGTTAGAAATATGTTGTTTACTGTCTTGAACACACCCTACTCCTCCTGCCAACTAATGAGTTGGAATGACTTGAATCACACATTCTGTAGCCCAACGAATCACGTTTGCCTGCAACTGACGGAGAGCTCAACTGAACTGACGATGAACCAATCATTTCAGAAAGTGATTCAGTTCCGTTCGTTCACCCAAACGATTTGTTCTTTTGAACGGGAGAGGGAGAGAATGAGAGAAAAAAAAAGAGAGGGAGAGAATGACAGAAAGAGCAAGATCGAGAGAATGAAAGAGAAAAAGAAAGAGGGAGAGAATTTGAGAAAGAGAGGGAGAGAAAGATGAGGGGGAGAGAATCAGAGAAAGAAAGAGAGGGAGACTACTACTCTGCACTTGTCTGACTCAATTTGTCTCGCAGGTGTCAAATGTATTGATATGGTTTTATTCAATGTCATTAAACAGATAAGACACTTATTTCCAACACTGTTTCACTGCTACTGTGTCGGGTGTGCAAAACGTTTGGCTTGGACTTTAAATGTGCTGCCACTGAATTTATTTCATCCACTCCCTTGACTCTGCTCCTGTCCTTTTGGCTGACGCCTGCATATCTGCTTAATGAAAGGGGACAGCAATATTGTAATAAGCCAGGGTAAAAGTGTCATTTTCATTTTAATCTTTGTGTGTGTGTAATGCTGCCCATAGTTAAGTTACATGAAAGTAGACAGGCGTCAGATGTAGCCTTTATGACAATTGTTAAAACATTGAAAATTAATTTGACTGCAAGTTGGTTTATTGACAAAAAAAAAGCAGAAGAGAGGGCAAAATAAATAAACAAATCAAAATAAATAAATCAGAGGGAACGTAGTTAGTTGTGAGGGCAAAACAAAGAGTTCACCAATGACTTGTTTGTATTATATTATCTCTTTAAAATGGCCCTAAACCAAATCCCTTCGAGTAAACGCTTAGGTCTTCGAGATTATAAATAAAACAACAAGGCCAGGGAATCCAATGAAGTGCACAAATGTGATGATGACAAATAACGATTTCATGAAACATCAAATAAAACATGTTTAGCCACTCCTGATGACCTCTCATCCACAATACGCCACAATGAGAAGCATCACACTGTCCACATTGACCAATACTCAAGTTCCAGTTTCCAGGGCTCGGTATGACGATTGCGATGCACATCCCAACCCATTCCACACATCGGTGCACCGCTTTACCCTGAGGGTCTGCAGGGCGTGAGAACAAGCTCCTTCTGGGGTTTGTCCAATCAACCGATCTCTTCAACTGCATCGTGTTGCCCCTCCTGGCTAGATTGGTTTAATGAATCACTAATGTGCTTAATGCCCAGTGCAGCCAGTGGAGATCAGCCCCCCAGGGCAAGGGTGGAGAGCTTTTTTGGGGGGGGGTCCCTTAGTGATCAGGAGGAGAGTGGTGGGCTATGGCCGACACACACACACACACACACACACACACACACACACGGAGAGGGGACAGGAGGTGAGGAGTGAGCACTGATATTGGCTATGGGTGATTAGTGCTATAATGCTGTGATAATAAAAAGAAAGACTTTTCATTGCCAGAATACACACTGAAGAAGGGCGTGTTGCCCGAAACGTTTGTGTGGCAAAATTTAAACGTCAAATGCTTTCCTAGTCTTTCTTTTTTATTATTTCTACAATAAGGATCCAGCACCCAGTGTTCAAGGTTTAATTGTGAGTTGAGCGCGTTGTCTTATTGTTTTTTGCTAAAATTTGTGAGCAAAAACACAGCATGAACCCAGTAGTCCTAACAATACCACCCCCCCCCCCCCAAGGATGCCTTTTGGGCTCAGCTCCACTCCCAGCGGAAGATTATGGCCACCGTCTTCGCAGGCATTCCCGGAGTGGTGATATACCTCGATGACAGCATGGCTCAATGCCCTCCCTCAACAATGAACACCTCCATCGGGTGCTTGACGTGCTTGCCAGTCACAACCTCACACCGACCCCGCAACATCGACGTTGTGGGGTTGCACCTGACTGCTGCGGATCTCGCTCCGCTCCAATCCAACGTGGACGCCATACAGCGCCTTCCAGACCCCACCTGCCTAGCCCAAGTCGCCTTGTTTCTGGGAATGATGGCCTACTACCTGCGCTCCCTTCCTAGTACTCCGCAGAAAAGAAGTACTCTGTGGGGGAGCGGGAGCAGGCCTAGTTTGCATCTGGACATGCGGTGGCACGTGTATGTATGCAGGCAGCCAATGTACAGCTGTCACCCTGAGGCAAACGGGGGCGTGCAGAGACTCAACCAGACTCTGAAGAACGGCATCAGAGCTCACCTGGCTGAGGGCTGCCCATTCTCCATGGCACTTCTCCGGTGCCCTGCTGCACTACCAAGCCACGCAGCTCGGTAGCTACAGGCAGCTCCCTGGCGCTCTTCATGATGGGGCGCGAGCTACAGCTACTCTTGAATCGTGGGCTCACGCAGCTCCGGCGCCACACGAAACAACATTGTTGACGAGGATGGGATCCGGTAGCGTCATACACAACAATGTGTACGTATGTGTGTGTGAGAGAGAGATTGTGTACATGGGTGTGTGTGTGTGAGAGAGCGAGGGCAGGCATGTGTCTGTCTGCATTTCAAGCAGTAGATTTGTCAATAGTAAATCAATATCATATTAAAACATAGCAACGCACTTTAAACGTAGCAACGCACATCGGAAGCCACGGCTTTTCAGAGAAAATTCAGAACATGTTGAATCTGCAAGTGATTACAGAAATAGGAAATAGCAAAATAAGAAAATAAGAAACACGGAACACATAAAAGTATACACACGTGCACCCACACACAAATACGCACACATCCATGCACACTCTCCCTCTCTTTGTCTCGCACGCACGCATACTGTGTTCTTGGTACGAGACAGTTGGCTACTTTGCGACCAATGAGCGGCGACAGTTCTGTTCCTCCAGTAGCAGGTCAGCCTAGTTGCTTGTGTGTCGTTTTTTGTTTTTGTCTCTTCTTTGTTTCCTGCTGTTCTTGTCATCCTCTGCCACCAAGACCAGGAATGTGTCCCAATAGGTGTACGGCTGGGTTGACCTTGGTCACCTTGGTTCACTGTTCACGTCAGACAGACCCACAGATCCACTGCTGGGGGTGGAGAGGCATGGTCCATGTGGAAAGTTCTGTGAACAGAGATGTACGATGATGTAGTGACAGAAATGTGCTGGAGTCACAGCTGAGCACCAGGCAGCCTGGCGCCGCGGAGCTAATCATGTGCTTGGTGGAGACATCACTGCTGTCATGTTGTGCATGTGTGCTGCATTTGGGTTACACACACGCACACACAGGCACACATTAAAAGACACATGCATGCAGACAGACAGATACACACACACCCAGACATCCACGCAGCGATACACACACATTCAGAGACACACATGTATGCAGACACACAAACACACACACATACACACACATGGATACAAACGCTTGCAGATATACACACACACACACACAAATACACACACACAGGAACATACAGACACACAAACACAGACACACGCAAAGGGACACGCAGAGAAGCAGAGACAAACACACAAACAAACGTATTCAAGGCTTATGAACACTTCCGGTTCTCCTGTTGTCAGTCACACAGGTATTGAGGTCATAAGTAATGAGAGCCTGGACAGCACCCTGGAGGCTGCCCTCAATGACTACACTAAACATCCCTCCCAGACGCCCTTCTTTGATTCTGCACCCCCGCATCCCACCCGACCCCCACATGGACCACTCGACGCCCCTCGGTCACCCCCACCCCCCTCCTGACGACCACCCTATGGGAAACCATCCATCGAATGGCCTTTCTCTCTCTCTCTCTCTCTCATCCCCCCGCCCCTTTAGAACTTTTAGAAGCCGTCGATGTCAACCCACAAGATACTTTGTCTGAAATAATTAGGACTTTCATCACATAGCACGGCTGCATCCCTTACCAGCTTAGGCCCCCCCATAAAAAAGAAAAAACTGAAAAAAAGGTTATTTTAATGGGCAGCTTGGGCTTGAAGGTGTAGATTCCGCTAGCACCGATTGTGGCGAAACAAGCTTCTGACGTGTCCTGTTGAGTTATCTCAAGGGACCCAGCCAATCTCTCTCTCTCTCTCTCTCTCGCTCGCTCTTTTTCACACACACACCACACACAAACACACTATTTTTTTTTTTTTACCTTGTTCCCTCTAGTCCTAAGTCTCTCTTGTTCTTAGTCTGCATTCAACTCTTTCAAACATTTTACTTTCTGCAATTGTATTTCAAACAAACAATTGAAACTTGTACATTGAGTTGTTTCATTTTGATAACATACTGCAAATTTACACAAATGGTAAATTGACAGGTAAATAGACTGAATTTTCTAGCCTGCGGCCACTCAAGACGCTTTACAATGAGTACCTCACCTTCACCCATTCATCCACACATTCATACACCGATGGCAGTGTCAGCCATGAAAAGCAACAGCCAGCTGGTCAGGAGCAGATAGGGTTAGGTGTCTTGCTAAGGGACACCTCGACACTTAGCTAGTAGGAGCCAGGGATCGAACCAGCAACCTTCCGGTTGCCAGGCAACCTGCTCAACCTCCTGAGCCAATGCCGCCCTAATGAAGCAAATGCAGTTACAACCTTCCACCAGTGAAGGCACTGTAACTAATTTACTTATACTATCCATACAAAAAGAACCAGTCACAGTGAACAGTATTATAGTTTTATGCTCTTATAATAACACACCGACATGAGCAGGATTGAATCTAATTGGGTAATAGCTTTGAGCAGTTTGTGTGACTCATTCCAACGAATATTGGACAATGTTGCTAGTTCAATGGCTCGAATGCAGACTGGACCATGCAACTACCATCTACAGAAACCCAGATCTTATTTTATTTATTTTTTTAGATTTGACAATAATGTTTCAGTTAATGGGGCATAGAGGAGAAACTGGGGTCCTGTTTTCTAAAGGGAGTGTGGCTTAAAATGAAACACTTTGATATCATAATACACCATCCATCATAATATATACAGTATATACTGTATATATGGATAGATGGATAGATAGATAGATAGATGGATAGATAGACAGACAGGTGGAGCGACAGGTATGCTAACATCTATAAAACATGATGTATGCATGGCGTACATATATGCACCCATCCAAAAGTGTTTATTAAGATAAGTTTCTTATGGGTTTCTGAATGCTAATTAACCCATAATCTTGATCAAACAACTATTATTCATGGGGATGGGAAGAGAGTGGGTGGCATGGTCAAATAAAATGAATAGAACACAGCAGGCCACCATACAATGCTATCACAGAGCCCATGAAATAAACATAAGAGTCTCATCATGCTCAAGAGAGAGAGAGAGAGAGAAAGAGAGAGAGATTGGCTGGGTCCCTAAATGGCCATCGCTCTCTCTCTACTGTGAATGTTATCGCAGCTGAGACACAGCCATGGATCAAATGCCCCCCTGTCTGCCTCGTAAATAATTTTGTGTCCCCATTTACATGAACGCGTGAGCCTCCATCAAACCCGCCCAATCAAAAGCAAATAAAGAGTGTGTCTAATACTGTTTATCGGTTACTATTACGGATTCCCACCCCCTCAGTATTCAGTGGATCACAGATGTTGATTGTTGAAACATGCAGCATTTATTGGAAGCGTTACATTTATTCCGAGCCATGTGTGCCATTATGTGGGTATGTATGTGTGATATGATTAGCTAAACATGGTCACTTGACAGTGTTGAACGTATGCCGTTTTTACCAACGTCTACTTGAGATTCTGCTGCCTCCTGCATGTTTCCCAGGCTGGCTTAGTGCGAGTTGAGCCTGCCACATAGCTCGTATATGTAAAGCAGTATTTTTATAACTGTGATTTTTATGGATCCAATTTTGTATTAGGGTATGTAACACTAAAGGGGTCCCACAGAAGGGTCTTTGATCGATACTATGTATGGTACATTTGATAAATTAAGGCAATTTGGTGTACTGTGATGTAAGGTAAATTGATGTAAGGTACATTTGGTAACTTAAGGTCATTTGACGTAAGGTAGTCTCACAAATCTTTAGATGACTTTAGATGAATAATGTAAAGCTCAGCTCAAATCTATTTTTTTTTGGTTTTAACTAATTTTAACATGTTGCAGTAGAAGTGCATAAGTGGCGTAGTTACAATTCCATCTCTGAAACAAAAATGAATATGCTAGTTCAGCCTTAGCAATGCAACAAGCAAACAGTACAGAGAGAGTGAGAGTTATCACCAAAACTAAAAACACCTATCTCTTAAGCAAAATGCAAATCCTCCTGACAAATAATCGTATCATCACACATTTTCATTAAAAGTTAACCTTCGCTATTAGCCACAATACACATGTTGTGGCTAACAGAGAAACACAATGAAGAATAAAATGTAGAATGTATGTAGAATAAACACATGTATTTAATGACAAAAATATTACAGCTAATTTCAAGTATTATGCAGTGATGTGTGTCAGCCCTGCAAGTGCAATTCTATAGGTCCCTAATGATGCAGGAAATGTAATTTCTGCACTTCATGATTGGGTGTCATTTTGATGTTAGATAAATAGGACGAGTTTCTTGATGAATGAATGCAAATGCAACTTCATGCATTGGAACTGTACATCCATCACTTCAGGCAAAAACACAGGTGTCACACATCATGTGTGCATGTGCATATGCACACATAATGTGTCATTTTTCATACAGATTGTGTGAACATGCTCAAAATGCACCTGCATATGTCCTTGTATATTGTGATGTGTGTGTGTCTGTGTATGTGTGTGTGTTGCAGAAGGCTCTAATGCTTTATGGTAAATTACCTGGTAAACCAATGGGATTAGGTTTGTTAGATATTCAAAGGTAAGACCTTTGTGTATCTGTTGTTTGTTGACTGATTGTTGTCATCTTGTTGTCATCAGTTTTCATATGTGCGCAAAAGTGTAATACATTATTATGAAATATGTTTTATATGATATCAAGTCCATTAATTCCAATAACATATGGAAGACGGACAGCTGGAATAATGTTGTCTTTAAAAATACATTTGAAATGAATAAATGCATTATAAAAAATGTCATCCTCAACCAAGCACAGTAAGCAGTACAGTAAGCCATTTCTCCCATCTATCTCTCTTCCCAGGGGCTGAAGACTGCAGTGTAAGCAGCTGCACTTAGACCCTGTGAGGTGAAATGAGTTGTGTGTTCTTTAGAAGCCTGGATATACAGGTCCTTCATGGCAGTGTCATCTCTCTGAATCTCTGAACTTCAACTTGGCTCCTATTATTCTACATGAAAAGACAAGTCAACATTAAATAGAACAACAAACATACTAATGTATTTTTTGCTCAGGAGAATTCCTTTCTCAATGAGCAATCTATCTGTGAAGTGAGGAATGACAATTAGGACTTGGCAGGTGAAGGAGTCAGCTAGTATATGAACAAGGCACTAAACAATTATCTGCTTGAGTCCTAGATCAGTCCCTGAATTCCTGAATGCCTGCCTTGGAAAAGAGCAAAAAAAAGAACATTCCATTCCATTGAGTTGACTGCTAGACAGTGTTGTAGTACTCGAGTCCGACTCGTGAGCTAAATTTAGAGACTCGTGACTTGACTTGGACTCGAGCACTGAATGACTCGAACTTGACTCGGACTCGTGCATTAGGGACTCGACTTTTTTTTAAATGTCATTAGGCTATAATTGTATTATGCCATTATTCTATAATTTGGTATATGATTTTAGTGCAAGGGAATGTTACTGCTTCATGTCATACATCACACGTAACGTCATGTCATGTTCACATACAAACTGAAACTAACAAGGCGCCAAAATGCAGTGGCATCAATTCAGCAAAAGCTAAGGTATGGCAAGGTTACTAGTCACATGACTTAACTACAGTATCAATCAATATACAGTACATGCCCAGCAAATGATCATCACAAAAGTCACACTGCTATGTAGCTTATGTGTGGTTTGGAAAAAAAATTTTTTTTCAAATGCAGTCTCACTCACATCCCGCTCAATGCAGTCTCAGTCACATCCCGCTAACGTAACTATGGACACAAACTACTACGTACGTGTTGATCAAATGCGCCTAGCCTTTCTGACAAACGCAATTTCACTCATTCTGTTCACTCCATTCACTATATAATTGCAACAATATCACATGAACATACCAGGTAAACTTAAAACTGTTAAAGTCCAAATGCAAAGAGGAGAGGGAGGGAGGGAGGGAGGGAGAAGAAGAGAGAAAGAGAGAGAGAAATCATAATTAATGTATCTTACCTTCAGATCATCTTGCATAAATCCATCAGTGGATAACGCCGAGGCCTCAAACCGGCAAAGTCATTAACAAGTTCATCTGGGTCCAGTGATTTCACGACAGCAGGCTCAACAGCCATTAACATAAGGTGCATCAGTCTGTCATCGCCCATAGTGGTCCTCAGGTACGTTTTAAAACAGAGAAAAATCTCTCGGAGAACGTTCTCTGCTTCCTTTTCATTTTAGTTAGCTCAGCAAAACAAATCGCGCTAATAACAATAATGACCCTGATCTGACCTTCGTCGTCTCGTCAGGGGGGGCTGGGAGATACCACATTTCAAGATATGGAGGGGGGTACAGGTGTGTTGGGAAAGATAATACCTAGAGAAATCAATTGTGTTGTTCTGATTTTCATTTGTAGTTGTACTTTAGTGCTGACTCGGACTCGATGTGGATCAATAGGGACTCGACTTGGACTTGACTCGTATGAGTAGTGGACTCGACTCGGATTTTTTTTTTTTTTACTTGGACTTGACTCGGACTCGTACACTGGAGACTCGAGCCTGGACTCGGACTCGAGGCATAGTGACTCGACTACAACACTGCTGCTAGATAGCGCTGTTATCTGGCAAGAGTTTCTTCACCAACCAATCAACAACATTCAACGGGAGCCATGTTCAATAGGAAAAGTTTTCAACTGAATCCGATAAAAAAACACAAACAAATAAACAAAGCAAAAAACAAGACCATCCTTTTTCTTGTTTCAGAGAGGAGAACAAACCATAGAGAGGCCATGGTGGCGATGGTGTGTGTGTGTGTTCTAAACCTGAAACACATCAAAGGATAATTTTCATGTCAGGGCACTGTGGCTTGATCTGCAAGAACATGCAAGGCTCTGCAGCAAGATACAAAAAAAACGCATCTTTCATGCGAAAAGCATGAATAACGCTATGATGAAAGCCATAAAACAATTAGAACAATCTAACCCAAACAACGTGTCTGATGTGAGAAAAAAAGCAAACATCTGGTCTGAAACCCCTCCAGAAAAATGTTTGGAGATACGCCAAGTGAGTTGTTACTTTTCAGGGTGTCTATAATGTTTGTAATGTAGTGTGTAATAAATACAAGGCACATTTTACCCACATACACACAAACACATGCACAATCATACACACACACACACACACACACACAATCACACACACACCACCACACATACTCAGCACACACACACAGCAGCACACAGGTGCACACACACAGGCACGCACACACACATGGACAATCAGACACACACACACACTCACACACACACACACACACAACCACACACACAATCACACACACGTTGTAGTGGTGTGGCGTATGCTTTGAACCTGTTAACAGGCCACTGCATCTACACGTCTGTGTGTCAGAACCTTGAGCTGTACGCCATCTGAGACCCATCTGAGATACTTTTTTTTTCTTTTACTAAGCATGGAAACACTGACATGTTTGACCTCCATTGGCACATGTCACCCTGCCATATGGTTCGGATCCCTCTTTTGGGGCCACTTTCAGATCACACCTAAAAAAAAGTTGTAATCCCAGAACCCCTGAAGAAGAAAAAAAACAAAAAAAAAGGGGGGGGGGGGGGGTAGCAGACATGAGAAAGTCATGACAGAGCTGAAGCCATTGAAGACAACCCTCCATGGATCCTCTCAGCCACTCAAGAGGAAGTGAGTCATTGGCTCAGGTCCCAGCATACACAGTACATCAAGTGAAAGTTAAAGCTACAGTTGCCGGTTTGCATGGGCTTGATATAGTAGCACAGGCTTCCGTCACCACCTTTTATCTAACCGACAATTCAAACTCCTTGTATGTGAAGACAAACTTAATCTTTAGGATCTGTAAACTAACGTCATCAGTATCATTGCTCTCTTTTAGGATTTGAACATGAAATGAAACAAATCAGGTTGCTATATTTGTGCATACATCTTTGTCGGTAAACAATGTATCTTTCTTTATATATTGCTCATTAACCCTTGAGTTAACCCTCGGGAAGTCACTGGGGCCAGATGGAATTCCAGGCCGGGTCCTCAGAGCGTGTGCTGTCCAGCTAGCGGAGGTATTTACCTCTATATTCAACTGGCTGTGGTCCCCACCTGCTTCAAACAAACCGCCCTCACCCACCTTGTAAAGGGAAACACATACATGAGGATGTTGTTCATATAGACTACAGCTCAGTATTCAACACAATGCCCGCTAAGCGCATTCCCAAGCTCAGGACCCTGTGTCTTGAAGGATAACTTCAGGATTTTTCAACCTGGACCCTATTTTCAACCTGGACAATTGTTGTCCGCATTAGTCCTGAGATCCAAAAGTATGGGAAAATAGGTTCCAGGTTGAAAAATCTCAAAGTTATTCTTGAACACATCCCTTTTGCGACTGGATCCTGGACTTCCTGACATGCAGACCCCAGGTGGTGAGAATGGGTAACCTCACCTCCTCTGCACTGACCCTGAGCACCAGAGCCCTTCAGGGCTGCGTACTCAGACCCCTCCTGTATGCCCTGTTCATGCATGACTGCATGGCCACGCACAGCTCCAACGTCATCCTTAAGTTTGTAGACAACACTACCATCCTGGGTCTCATCTCCAACAATGATGAGACAGCCTACAGAGAGGAGATCAGAGTCTTGGCAACATGGTGCCATGACAACAACCTTTCTCTCAATGTATGCAAGACTAAGGAGATGATTGTGGACTTCAGGAAGTGCATTGATGGTGCAGAAATGGGAGTCTCCCGCTTCTAGTTCCTCAGTGTGTTCATCAACGATGACCTCACCTGATCCAGGCAATCGGATTCTGCAGTAAAACAGAATTATGTAAATCTGAATACTTACATACAAGTTTGATAAATATTTCTAATAATGACAACAGTCATAAGTGAAGCACAACTCAACTCAAATTCCCCATCCTTTCAGTATCTGGAAATGCTGTTAGTGTTTTTTTTTTTTACTGTTATGTATATTTTTGTTATTTCTGCCATCTTCTTTGCTATTTTTGCCCTTATTTATTACCCTTTTTAACATTTTATACATTCTTTTTCTATGTGTACCATGTAGTAGTTGCTGCAATTTCCTAAAAATGTCAATGTTCAGAATGACCCTGTGTTATACTGTGCATTTGATGAATAAAAACACTTTGACTTTGACGTAATTGTTACGGCCGGGCGAAGGGTTGAGACTCAGACAAGCAAGCGGGGATAGGTTTAAATGCCTGGATAGGCTTTTATTGGAACTGAGAGGTCGGGGGGGTAGAATCCGGGGATCGCTGTGGCGAAGGCACAGGATCCAACCCTCGGTCCGCTGGGATAACTACTCTCCGGGAAAGTGTTGAACGGCAAGGAGCAGGATAGCAGGAGGGCCGGTGCTTCGACGCAGCATGGGTAAACTGGAAAACGAGGAGACGAGACAAGGTAAGTTAACAACAGGACTAGACTTCTGGTGCGGCATTAAGTCTACTTGCCAGGTATATCTTGGGGTAGATCTGGCGACGAGTTGAGAGGAGGTCCGGTACTTGTAGGCAGAGGATGATTGGGAAGTGGTGTCAGCTGCGTCGAAGACGCTGCGTGGCTAGTGACGCATTGCAGGCTGAACCCCTGGAACTGAGTAAAGGTCCCATCAAAGGGACGGGGGTTCGCCAGACTGGGCTCACGGGAGTGGGCGGTCGAAAGTGCCGGTTGGGACAGGGGAGCAGGCGGGGGCGGAAACTGGGGCTGGGAAACCTGCTGCTGCGAGAGCCGCCACCTGCAGTGACAGAGTCCAAATCATGGCAGTGAGGTTGTTCATCTGGTCGAGTTGAGAGGAGGTCCGGGTACTTGTAGGCAGAGGATGATTGGGAAGTGGTGTCAGCTGTGTTGAAGACCGGCTCCGCTAATTAGCTCCTCCGTTGCCCCTGGCGACGGAGCAGATGCTGGGTGTGGGCAGAGGTGCTGGGTGTAGCCGGTGTGTGTGTAGGCGGAGCCGTAAAAGTAATGTTAGTACGACGGCGTATAAGGGCCATTGTAGAAAAAAATGGAGCCGGGGGAGGAGGTTAAAATTGTGCTCATACCATCACCGATCACTACTATACTGTAGCAGATAATAATACTTTTTTTCATTTTTTTTCTCGTAAATGTAAACTTTAATCTCAGAATATCCACTTATTCTGAGAATATTAACCCCCTCCCCGGCTCTGTATTTATTTATTTTTTTCTACATTCGCCCTCATACGCTATTATTAAGAGATGGTAGGATGCTAATAGTTTGTCCTAAGTCAAGGTTAAAGGAATCCAATAACCAAAAGCAAAACATAGTGTGTCAATGACCTAATAGCCTAGAATTTTGGAAGAAAAAGGCTGTAGGCCCTACTTCCATCTATTTCGAACAACACAGTTGCCGCCATTTGTGAAATTCCAAAAACTAAATCGTATTATTCTCTCTTGAGTCAAAGGTATAAGCTCAAATTCAGATGACACAAGTCTCAATGGTGTTGTTGACAGCCTTAACATAAGCATAAACATAAACAAACAATCAAACACTTTGACACATTTACTTAATATAGATATGGAATCCTTTGGAGCTGTGCTTCCCTTCTGTTATACATGAAGTTGCTGAGAGACAAGATCCTAATGTTATTCACTCACAAAGGGGGAGCGAGTCGACATAATTACACATGCCATCAATGCTACTCGGTTTCACATTGACTTTTATTGTAAATATTGATATCATTAGGGTTAGTGGAGCACGCCAGCAGCATGTTTTCACACCGCAGATTATACAGAGCAGGGGGCACATGTGTAAATACATTATAGGAGCTATGCTAGTGTCAGTGGCGTAACATCATGGTGATAGGCCCCGGTGCAAATAATTTTTTTTGTGCCCTGCGATTGTTCATTGGGGGGGGGGGGGGGGGGGGGGGGTGCTGCGCGATTGTTGACGGGGGGGGGGGGGGGGGGGGGCGGATTGTTTATTTAAAAGTCAAGAGCGACCCGAACCGAGCCTTTGGTCTCAGTCCTTTTTTTTTCTTCCTTCATGGGCCCCCCCCCGGCGTCTGGGTCCCGGTGCAATGCACCGGTTGCACTGTCGATAGTTACGCCACTGGCTAGTGTGTATATACACAGTGCTATTATTATATTAGCACTGACTATAGAAATTGGTGAGGCAAGAGTGGGTTGTCGGATCACGATACCGGACACAGGTGCTCTAGGTCTTAAGAAATATTCTTTGAGCGTAATTTGTTAGAAATGGCATAGCAATGCGTATTTAGATTTTAGCTCCCAGCTCATTTCTGATCCAATCTCTTCCCTGATTGGTTCGGGGAATCCATCTTCACAATGGTGGAGAAATATAGGGAGGGAGCATAGCAGGAGGGGATGTTTTTTGGTTTAGTTTCCCAATTTTGCTCTCTTCCACTCTTTTTGCTCTCTCTCTTTACAGCTCTGCAAAATAACATTTATTTGAATAACGTCCATGTTCAAACAGGTTGGTGAATGATCACTGATTGGTTTAAGCTGCTTCACCTCCAGTTCTGCATCAGCTGCTGCTCCTAATACTGAAAAACGCCCAAATATGGTCTTGTTCTTGAACCTTAACCCTAACCACTGTCCATGGTCCTGATCTCTAGCCTCTGTGGAGACTCTCGATGACACCGGGGCTCCACAACACGCACATGTGCGTGCGCACAGAGGGATCAAAAACTGAAAGGCCTACTTCAGAGAAAGTAGTGTGAAATGTGCACACAGGTTTTGGCTTAGAGACGTGGGGACTAGTGTTCACCCCATGTTTCCACACCTGTTCCCGCTGCTCCACTCCTGTGTACTTCAGACACAACATCAACAACATAGGAAATAGAGACACCTTGCAGGACTGGTGAACACAGCGCACTTTGTGCTAATACATTTCTCAAACGTCAGGCAGCCTTTGAATGTGGTGCTGATGCTGATGCAGGCAGTGATGAAATACCTTGTTAAATTGGGCTGAAAAGACATGAATAAAGCTTGTGTACAGCAGGTCCATAGCAGGTAAACTGGACTCCCAGCTATTATGATGCTGTTGACTGCATGCAGGGTCATTTTTTCCTGCTTCTAATAGCCTGGCAAGCACTATGAGCACAGATCTGGCAACACAGTAGGCAAGGGTCTTTGTTACATTTAACAAAAGCTTTTCCCACGAAAAAAAAGACAACCTAGCAGTGGACATAAAAAGAACAATACAAAACATATCACAAAAGTATTGAATAATATGAAGCGCTCTCATGACAGAGAAAAAAGCCTGGAGTTTGACAAGTTGGAAATTAGAATTGGAACAAAAGGCAGACAGAGGCTTGGGAAGAGGCTGGCAGCAACATTAGGCAGCCATGGTTGGTGAGGAGACAAAGCAGATGAATATGTCTTGGTGGTGCTCCAGGGTATCTCTTGATACCCATACAAGGATCTTCTCTGGCCACGCACTCAATCCACAAAACACAATAGCGTTGTTTCATATTCTTCAAATAAAACCCCTCAAAGTACACAGGAGCTTTGATGAACAGGAGCTGGGTTTTTTTTGTAATGTGTTTATATGCTAGCCTAGAAATGTAGACACCCCCTAGCGGCAGCAAATTTATTTGGCAGCCAGGTAGGTCTATTACGGCTCCGTCGGCTTTTTGGTGCTGGAAACACAAAGTATGTCAGACCAATCACAGCGTGAGGGGCGGAGTCGAAAGCCGGGCTACCATGACGACAGAGTTGCGACGGTTCCGTGTTAGAGGTAAACAATGGCTGCTGCTGCTGCTGGCGAACGGCTGTCTTTCGACTCGGCTTTGGCCGCAACTCTTCAAGACTTGAAGTTAACATTTTATTTGAGAAAAGAACAAAGAACGGCACTGAAGTCTTTCCCCGAAAAGAAATATGTGTTCGGAGTTATGATTAATTACGTAGTCAGAGCCGTCGCTCTGACTACGTCACCTTCTTTGTTGCTCTGATTGGTTGTAGCGCTATCCTATTGCGTGCAGAGGGAACTTGAAAGACAACCGTTTATCCCGCCCACACTGCCAATGCAGCTGCGCCAGACCTTACATTTTTCTGATGTGGGTCTGGCTTGCCAGGCTATTTATATGCCGCTATATGTAGGATTTGTGTCTGTATGCCCTTTCAGTTGTACGGTACACGCAATACTACTAATAATATATTTTCAGTTCAGTGCATCATAAAAACAATAATCAAATGATAATTAGCCTGAATTCTGCTCTAATCAAGTTATCTTTCATCACTAATCAAAACCGTGAATGTGTCATTCTGGGTCTCATCTAGTTGGACTTACCAACCGTTCTTACCGTTCTTAACAAGAACGTACAGCTCAGTGACTGGGATATTTGTTGATATTTCAACCAGGAAGACTACATCCCCCTTCACTATCTCACATGGCAAATTCTCACACTGTCAGTGCAGACCACTCCCATTTCTACTCGGCCAATCAGGTTCCACTTCCTTTACTGATGAGTGAAATGGCGCTAAGTTACAGCGCATATACTGTAACTGTCAGCATACAGGTCAGTCTTTGTCTTGTTTTTGTGTGTTCACTTGTCAATCAATGAGTGTCAAACTACATAGTTAGGAACTGTTGTTCTGGGGACCTTTATAGTGGCGGGATACAACAAACTTGAGTGTGACTGGTATACATTTTACAGTACACTATGTTTCTTCTCCCTTCAGTATAAGCAGCCAATGAGTTCTCCCGGTAATTCCCTCCAGTAACCAGGAGCACAACCGTTCTTTAAGTACCAGGAAGGTGATGATTCTGTCTGGTGAAAAAACAGAATAAACCGCCAGTACTTAAAGAACGGTTGTGCTCCTGGTTACTGGAGGGAGTTATGTATACACCCCACTCATCCAGTCCCTCACTCTCATTTTGAATTCGCTGCAGCCCTCCTCCATCCCCTTCTCCTCCAAGTCCTTGCGTCTCCTGGAGCAGGAGATGTGTCCAGCGGAGAAAGACTTCACCTGGGATTACATCTTAACACCCCACCACCACCAGCGTCTAGACTCCATCAGGGGGGAATCTCATCTCCCGGCTGATTTCCTGGCTTCTTTATCCCATGAAGAAGAAGAAGAAGAAGAAGAAGAAGAAGAAGAAGAAGAAGAAGAAGAAGAAGAAGAAGAAGACACCATGATGGGGTCCCATTTCCAAAACCAACATTGTGTATCGATAATCTCTGTTCCAACATTAAACTAGTCTCTCCTGGTTGAACACCAGTACAACTCCCCTGCTTGTGATATTCAGATGGACCCTTCCGACCGACTTCAGCCCTCTCTATTGACATTCTGTTTGGCTAACATGTCTGCACCCCGAGCAGAGGCTGGCCAGCCATCCATCTTCGTGGGGATGAGAATTCGGGGCCCGGGCCCCAGCGGAGGGGGCACTAGGGCCGGCCAGCTGCTGCTACTGAGGCCGGTAGTGCTAGTGGTTCACATCACATCATTAGCGGCAGGGGCCCCCACTTTGATCTCTGTGAAGCGATTGAACTTACACGCCTTCTGAACACCCACCGACACACACACACACACACACCAACACACACACACACACACTCTTGACTGAAGAGAGACTGCTCCTCCTCTGGTTTTCTCTGGCTTCAGGCCAGGACAGGTGGTGTTTGAATGTTTTGGTGTGTGAGTTTGTGTGTATGTGTGTGTGTATCGTTCTTTGCTCTGATGTCTCCGCCCACCACCCCTCTTATCTCGCCAGTTCTTAGTGCAGTACTGAAGATGTGAAGGCGGTAAGACTAATCACACTGGAGCTCCTTCACAAGCCAGGAGTTAGGGCTAAAATAGCTCAGGTCTCATCAATAATCATCAATATGTACATTCGCAAGATTTACATTAATGTGTATCAATTGGGCAAGCGCTTACTTCTATCCGACAAGTTGGGAACAATGGGGAGGTGTTTGTTGAGAGCATGTGTGTGGCAACAACACATTTGATTGATTTTAATTGCACTTTTCTTCAGAAAAACATAACATGAGAGAGTCTCAACAGTATCTGCCATGGAAACAGCAGCAGCAGAGGTGTTGGTGGTGCATTGCGGCTTCGGCGGCCTAACAAGTATATTTGTATTTACATTGAAATTCATCACTGACCTCGTATGTGTCAACTGCAGATCCACAGAACCGAAAGGAAGGGAGCGGCTGAGGGAAGGGCTGGAGTCAAACAACAACACCCCCCCCCCCCCATCCTAAGTATAGCCCAGAGAAAGAGCACAGTCGTCTGCATCTGTGTGGCGATGATGTGGGCATTTCTAAGCACCACTGGAAAACTCTGCCTTTCCCTGGGCTATACTTTTACTCTATCCGTGACAGTCCCACTGATTTACACATAATCTTACTCTTACACTTACATTTACACGTTAATTGTACACATGGCCCTGTGGTGATTACAAAATCCAGAGTAATCGATCAAAATACAGGGAAGGACTTGTACTTTGCAAACTCAAAATGTGCTACCCTCGGAGAGTGGGAAAACAGTAGGGTTGCTGTTTGTGGTTAGATATGGAAGTAGATTGGGATTCCACACATGGATTCGAAATTGACTGAAAATGGGGATTGATGTATGTAAGGAGAGTTTGTGACTGGAAAATGAATGATTTTCCTCAAAGCCTTGGCAGCCATGTGAGATGGCTTTGGGATTAAGCAAAAACGAAAAGAAAAAACAATGAATTCTAAGAAGTCTAATTTGAGTTGAAAGCAATAACAATAACATGCGGTCACAAGTAATCACTCAATGGTTTCTCCACAGGCAGCCGGTGCACTTTCTTAAACTCTACTCTTTCTCTAGCCAACATGCATAAATAGGGCTCGAAGTCTGTAAATCAAGCTACAGACAGAGGAGAATAGAGGAGAAAATGGGAGGTTTTTATAAGGTTTTTATAAGGATGCACTTGATACCAGTGTATCAATGACGGTGTAACACATCAGTACAGATGGGACTAATAATAAAAACAAGGATATACAATAGAAAATAAACAGTAAAACAAACATCTACAAACAATAAAAGAAAAATAAATATGTATCAAATAAAATAAATCAGCAAAAAAGAAAAGAAAAAAATAATACAGGAACAAAAAAACATCTGTACAATCAACTTTGGTAGCACTTAAGTAGCATTTAAGCATTTAAGTCAAGTCAAGTACATTGTATTTGTATAGCCCTTAATCAGTTACTGTCTCAAAGGGCTTCGGCCACACATTTTATGACACCCCCCTAACCCCAGGGCAAGAAAAAACTCCCTTGAATATCAGGAAGAAATCTTGAGAAGGCACGCAGAGTGGGGGATCCCTCCTTCCAGGGATGGTTAGGAGTGCAATGGGTGCCATAGGTGAAACACATAGTATTACAGCAGGCATTTAAAGTACAAAGAATAGGAAAATAATTTTGTCCATGGTGATGAGGTGCTGACTGGTGAGCAGCTGGTAGTTGTCCAGTGCAGTGGCTGGACGTCCAGTCAAAGCAAGAGACACTGAGAGACACTCCTAGGAGCCAAATGAGCGAGTAATGAGGTGGGTTTTAAGTCTGGATTTGAATTTATCAACAGTCAGCTTCCCTGATGACAGGTGGCAGACTGTTCCACAGATAGGGTGCTTGGTAGAAGGCCAGCTCCTGAAGACCGGAGGGGCAGTAAGGAATAATAAGGTCCTTCAGGTAGGATGGTGCTAGTCCATGCAAGGAGTAGCACCTTAAAATCTGACCTGGCAGTGATTGGAAGCCAGTGGAGGGAGGAGAGAATAGGGGTAATGTGGTCAAATTTTCTGGTTTTAGTTAGGAGTCGGGCAGTGGTGTTCTGTACAAGCTGGAAGCTTTTCGTAGTAGAGTTTGGTAAACCAGAGAACAATGCATTACAGTACTCTAACCTAGGCGATATAAATGTGCGGATGAGCGTCTCTGTGTCCGCTGCAGATAGCGTCTAATTTTAGCAATATTTCTAATGCAGTTCTGGTAATACATGTTGATCAAAAGAAAGCATAGGGCCAAACAACATTTTTTAAACATGAACTTTGAGAGATAGTAGAGTCCTCAGAACACAGTGTGACATCTTCAAATTGTGTTTGTTGGAAGCATGTAGCATGTAGATTGCAAAGAGCAGTGGACCAAGGAACGACCCTTGGGGGAGTCCAAAGCTTAGGTTGCAGTGTTTCGATTGTGAGTCTTCACAAAGAACGAATTGCGTTCTGTTTGTGAGATAGGATCTGAACCAGGGAAGAGCTGAGCCTTTAATGCCAACATAGTGTTAAACACGATCAAGAAGAATGCTATGGTTGATTGTGACGAAGGCGACGCTAAGGTCAAGCAGCACCAGCAGGGAGCTTGCATTGCTCTCCATGGTAAGAAGAAGATCATTTACCACTTACCATTCAGTGGAATATAACGTCCTAAACCCAGACTGAAAGGGTTGAAATAAGTTGTTCATCATCATGTCTTACTGAGACCTGGTTGTCCCATGAGGATTATGTTAGCCTAAATGAATCCACCCCCCCCAGTCATATTAATACTTACATTCCCCGAGGCACAGGCCGAGGAGGTGGAGTAGCAGCTATATATGATTCGAGGGTTTTAATGGACCCTAAACCAAAACTAAATTATAATTCATTTGAAAGCATTGTTCTTAGTCTTTCTCACACAAACTGGAAACACTGCAGCCAGTCCTATTTGTTATAGTGTACCGTGCTCCTGGACCGTACTCTGATTTTATATCTGAATTCTCAGAGTTTCTATCAAGTTTAGTTCTTAAATCAGATAAAGTAATTATTGTAGGTGATATTAATGTCCATGTGGATGTTACAAATGACAGCCTTAGTAACGCATTTACCTCATTAATAGACTCAATTGGCTTCTGTCAGAGTGTAAATAAACCAACCCATTGTTTTAATCACACTCTTGACCTTGTTCTATCATATGGCATGGATATTGAACATTTAATAGTTTTTCCACATAATCCTCTCCTATCTGACCATTATTTAATAACTTTTGAATTTCTATTATTAGACTATAAGCCATTAAGCAAAACTTCCTACAGCAGATGTCTATCTGACAGTGCTGTAGCTAAGTTTAAGGAGGAGCTTCCATCAGTGTTTAATTCAATGCCATATCTGAATATAACAGAGTCCTATATTAACTTTAGTCACTCCCAAATTGATAATCTTGTTAATAGTGCTGCAGGCTCTCTACAATCAACATTAGATTCTATCGCTCCTAGAAAACAGAAAATAATAAAACATAGGAAACTAGCACCATGGTACAACCAACAAACTCGTCAATTAAAACAAGAAAATCAGAAAGGAAATGGCGCGCTTCCAATTTATTAGAAAATCGCTTAATTTGGCAAAATAATCTTAAAAATTATAGAAAGGCCCTCCGTAATGCCAGAGGAGCCTTTTACTCAGCACTAATAGAAGAAAATAAGAACAACCCTAGGTTCCTCTTCAGCACTGTAGCCAGGCTGACAGAGAGTCACAGCTCTATTGAGCCATGTATCCCCATCAACTTAAGTAGCAATGACTTCATGAACTTCTTTTATAATAAAATTATTACTATTAGAGAGAAAATTAGTCACCAAATGCCCTCAATAGGTATCGCAGGCTCTCCAACATCAGACACTTTGACTGGTGCAACCTTAGATGTGTATTTGGAGTGTTTCTCTGCTGTCAGTCTTCATCAGTTAACTTCTATAATTTCTTCATCGAAGTCATCAACCTGTCTGTTAGACCCCATCCCAACTAGGCTACTTAAAGAAATTGTACCTTTAATTGGCACTTCTTTACTGGATATGATTAATCTTTCTTTATTATCAGGATATGTACCACAGTCCTTTAAAGTAGCTGTAATTAAACCCCTTCTTAAAAAGCCCACTCTTGACCCAGGGGTTTTAGCCAACTATAGACCGATTTCTAATCTCCCCTTTCTGTCTAAGATTCTGGAGAAAGTAGTCACCAAACAATTGTGTGACTTTCTACATAACAATAGTTTATTTGAGGATTTCCAGTCAGGATTTAGGGTTCATCATAGCACAGAGACAGCTCTGGTTAAAGTTAATAATGACCTTTTGATTGCTTCTGACAATGGACTTGTCTCTGTACTTGTATTATTAGACCTTAGTGCTGCATTTGACACCATTGATCATAATATTCTTTTACAGAGACTCGAGCATCAAATTGGCATTAAAGGAACCACACTAAGCTGGTTTAGGTCCTATTTATCAGATTGTTCACAGTTTGTACATGTGAATGATGAATCTTCAATAAATACTACAGTTAGTCATGGAGTTCCACAAGGTTCTGTACTTGGACCAATACTATTTACTTTATATATGCTCCCTTTAGGCAACATTATTAGAAATCACTCCATTAACTTTTATTGTTATGCAGATGATACGCAGTTATATCTATCGATCAAACCCGATGAAATTAATCAATTATCTAAATTACAAAGATGTCTTAAAGACATAAAATCCTGGATGAGCTGCAATTTTCTGATGTTAAACTCAGAGAAAACCGAAATTCTTGTACTTGGCCCCAAAAACCTTAGAGACTCAATGTCTACAGTAGGGCTGTTCGATTTAGCCCAAAAATAAAATCTCGATTTTCTTCTCTCAAAATCCGATTTTCAATTACGATTACGATTATTTTGTGAAATAACAAAAGACAAAGAAATTATTTCAAATATGCTGTTTATTGAACATTTTCCCCATTGGGCTTTAAACATTTCTCTGATTAAACCAGAAATGAATGAAAAAAGTGCAAAATTCTTTTTGTAAAATAAATGAAGCTTGAAGAATATACGTTAAGTAAAATAAGACATTTTCGAAACTAAACTGGGTCTTTACAAGCTAAATAATAAAGTAACTGTGGAGGGTTTATGTGGAGTGTGTGTTGTTGATGGCTGGTTTACAGCCTCACCTGGCCTGAGTCGGACTAATTGGACTCTGGCTGGGTGGGGCTGCACACCTGTGGTGCATGAGCAATCATGGCACCCAGGATAAACCAGCCATCAACACACACACTCGAGGAGGAGCACAGTCATGACTTGAAGTACCATCAGCTCGGCGTGTACCATTCTGCCTGAAACTCCAAATAAACACCTTGAATAACATCTACCCGTGTCCTGTGTCGGAGGGCCCCAAAGAAAGCCACTTCGGTGGCGTGTGGTGAGGACAACCCCGCCACACTGGCGCCCGATGTGGGGCTCCTCCGACCAGGACGGGACACGGAAGGGCTGTCCAAGCTACACTGGAGCCACCAGCCGCGGCGAGGACAGCCACCCCAGCACCAGCTCCCCCTGAACGGCAGCGACGGCCAGCGGAGGAGCGGGGAGGCAGCGCAGCGACCGCCACCGGCAACCGTCTGCAGCTAGCCTCCCCCGGATCCAGCCTGGAGCAGCCCAGGCCAGCCGCCCCTCTGCCAGGGGACCAGGAGCCCAAGGCCCCATGCTCCAGGAGGAGATGGGAGGGGGATCGTGCCTCGTCGCCCTGGTGGAGGGGGGTGACTACGAACTGTTCCAGGCCCTCCGAGAGCTACCTCCGCGGCCCAGCTGTCGGGCCTCCTCCGAGCCCATCCAGCCAGCCCCTGCAGCCAGCTACCCCCAGAGACACCTCCGCCAGCCGGAGCAGCAGCCCCAGGCCTCCGGTCTCCGGGACGGAGGGGGAGGGTGGGGTGGGCGTGTGACCCTGGGGAGGTGTGGAGGTAGTGGGGTTTGGGGGGCTGTGTTTATTTTTTGTTTAGGTATGGCAACCCTGAAAAGAGTCCAGGTTTTTTGTAGGTATGGTAACCCTGTTCAGAGTCCGGTATGTGTTTTTTTTTTTTGTTTGCTTGGATGGGGGATGGGGGGGGGGGGGGGGGGAGTAGGCGAGGCTGGGGATTCTCCCTGGCCTCAATCTGGTGTTGGGGATATGTGGAGGGTTTATGTGGAGTGTGTGTTGTTGATGGCTGGTTTACAGCCTCACCTGGCCTGAGTCGGACTAATTGGACTCTGGCTGGGTGGGGCTGCACACCTGTGGTGCATGAGCAATCATGGCACCCAGGATAAACCAGCCATCAACACACACTCGAGGAGGAGCACAGTCATGACTTGAAGTACCATCAGCTCGGCGTGTACCATTCTGCCTGAAACTCCAAATAAACACCTTGAATAACATCTACCCGTGTCCTGTGTCGGAGGGCCCCAAAGAAAGCCACTTCGGTGGCGTGTGGTGAGGACAACCCCGCCACAGTAACCCATGAATGAACACACATAAACACACAGTCTACCATCGACACACACACACACATTTCACACAAACACAAACACACACATTCTACCATCGACACACACACACACACACACACACACACACACACACACAAACACATATAAACACACAGTCTACCATCGACACACACACATACACATTCTACCATCGACACACACACACACACACACACACACCTTCTATCCACACACACACACACACGGTCTACCATCAACACACACACACACACAAACACATTCTACCATCGACACACACACACACACACACACACACACCTTCTATCCACACACACACACACACACACACACACACGGTCTACCATCAACACACACACACACATACACACATTTCACACACACATTTCCCACACACACATTTCCCACACACACACACACACAAGTAAATAGCCAGGACTTTATAAAACTCCTCCGTGATTTTCATGTACTCGTCGTAAAACGCGCAACACATAAAACTCACCCGCCGGGACCAAAACAAATATTTTAGACTCAAAACTCAACATGGCCACTCTTGAAGCGCGCGACGCA
Organism: Merluccius polli; assembly: GCA_030340625.1. Taxonomy (NCBI): domain Eukaryota; kingdom Metazoa; phylum Chordata; class Actinopteri; order Gadiformes; family Merlucciidae; genus Merluccius; species Merluccius polli. Next base: position 284,460 of record JAOPHQ010005980.1, read on the forward strand.
TAAGTTATACTAGGTGCGAAATGGGTTTCCCTAAAAAGTCACCCGCCGCTCATATAACCGTGAATAACACAACGGACTTGCTCTTCTTTTTAGCAACTAAATCCAACGCCGACATGTTTGTTTACAATGTGCCATAAAGCCATGTGGTGAGAAGTGGTCAGAGGCGGAAGTAACTACGGCAAAGCAGCTCAGCGGGGCTGTGGCGTAATTGCGTTAGTTGAAGTGAAAAATCGATTTTACGAGTTTCACGTTTTCACATCTTCCTAGTTACATAATCGCGATTAAGATTTAATATCAATTAATCGAACAGCCCTAGTCTACAGATATAGCTACTCTAGATGGCATTACATTGGCCTCTAGCACCACTGTCAGGAATCTTGGAGTTATCTTTGATCAGGATCTGTCATTTAATTCCCACATAAAGCAGACCTCTAGGACTGCCTTTTTTCATTTACGTAATATTACAAAAATCAGACGCATCCTATCAAAGACAGATGCAGAAAAACTAATCCATGCATTTGTTACCTCAAGGCTGGATTATAGCAACTCTTTATTATCAGGTTGTCCTAATAAGTCCATTAAGACGCTCCAATTAATTCAAAACGCTGCAGCACGAGTACTGACAGGAACTAGGAAAAGAGATCACATCTCTCCTGTACTAGCTTCTCTGCATTGGCTCCCTGTAAAATTTAGAATAGAATTTAAAATCCTCCTCCTCACCTATAAAGCTCTTCATGGGCAGGCCCCTTCATATCTCAAAGAGCTCATAGTACCCTACTACCCCACTAGAACACTGCGTTCTCTGAATGCAGGGCTACTGGTGGTTCCTATAGTTTCTACAAGTAGAACAGGAGCCAGAGCCTTCAGTTACCAAGCTCCTCTTCAGTGGAACCAGCTTCCAGTTGTGGTTCGGGAGGCAGACACCCTCTCCACATTTAAGAGTAGGCTTAAGACGTTCCTCTTTGATAAAGCTTATAGTTAGGGCTGGATCAGGTGAATCCTGAACCATCCCTTAGTTATGCTGCTATAGGCCTAGACTATCGGGGGATTTCCCATGGTGCACTGAGCCTCTCTCTCTCTCTCTCTCTCTCTGCACACATTCATGTCCCATTAATGCATGTTACTAAAACACTTCTTCCCCGGAGTTCTTGTGTTTTCTCGTCTCGCAGGTTCTCATGGATCCTGGCGGAGCCTCCATGGTCCTGCTTGACTGCCATTGCTAATATCAGTTACCAGTTATATACAGTTACTGTTGTTGCTGCTCGCTGTCCCCCATCATTGCTGCTGTCGTCATCATCATGTTCATTAGTGTATTGATGTAGTTGCTCTCTCTCGCTTGCTCTCTCTCTCTCTCACCCCAACTGGTCAAGGCAGATGACCACCCACCTAGAGCCGAAGGGTCTGTCCAAGGTTTCTGCCTTTTAACAGGCAGTTTTTCCCTTGCCCCCGTGCCAAGTGCTTGCTCATGGTGGTACTGTTGGGTCTCTGTAAATGTTATTAGGAGTTCGGTCTAGACCTGCTCCATTTGAAAAGTGCCCTGAGATAACTTCTGTTATGAATTGGCGCTATACAAATACAATTGAATTGAATTGAATCAGATGATTGATGGTTTGGTTAGCTACAATTCTTTCCAGTACTTTAGAAAGGAAAGGAAGGTTAGAGATGGGGCCGATAGCTGCTGAGCACTACAGGGTCCAGGCCAGGCTTCTTGAGTAGAGGTTTTATAACAGCAGTCTCAAAAGTAGAGGGAACTGTTCCAGTCGACAGGGACAAGTTCATGATGTTGAGCATAGCAGGTCCAACCGTTGGGAAGAGTTCCTTAAGAACCATGGTAGGGAGAGGATCCAACATACAGGTAGTGGGTTTAGATACCAGTGTTATTTCAGTTCATCCAAGGAGATTGTGCTGAACTGCAGGAAGGTTTCTTCAGGGGGGATGTGTGGTGTCGCTTTTGTAGGCTGATCAAGATGAAGAGTAGGGGAATCTCTTTTCGAATTGATTCGATTTTATGTTCGAAGAAATTTAAGAAGTTGCTTACAGAGAGGGAGGAGCCCACTTTCTGAGGTTGATTTTGCGTCAGAGTTTTGACAGTGTCGAAGAGAAACTAAGGGTAGTTTTTGTTCAAATTACCATTCTACATTATATTATTCTGTGCTTAGTATTCTCGCACTTATCTCTATTGTATACTATCAATGGGTTAACTTAGCAATTGAGTGCTTGGAACTTGTTATTGTGAAAATGTACTTATTGTAAGTCTCTTTGGACAAAAGCGTCTGCTAAATGCCCTAAATGTAAATGTAAGTCATCCATGAGCCTATCCATGGAGCCCCTATAGTGAGACAGAGGAGCCAGTGACAGAGGTAACTTATCTGCCATGGCTGCAGTAGTTGCAGGGGGGATTTTTTTTATTTTATTTGTTTAAACCTTTATTTAACCAGATAAAAAACCCATTGAGATCAAGACCTCTTTTACAAGGGTGACCCAGGGGGGTATACTACGAAGCTCGCTGAACATACCCTTTCTTTGGATAACCTGGATCGACAAATACAAAACTCACGATCAGAGTTAAACGGTTCCACAAAGCTCACTTAAAGTAAATTTGTCAAGCCAGGTTTTCCGCTTTAGTTTCAATGCGCGTTCACATAAAAAGGGCGTAACCCAACGTTATCCACCTTGACGAAATGGATCCGACGGAGCGAACACGGGCTATGTATGTCACTCAGGAGGAGCAAGTAGTGATTATGAACTCATACGAGGAGTTTAAAAAGCAAATAACGGCAAGGGGCAATACAGTTGCCCATAATAAGGCTAGGGAGGCGTGCTGGCAAAAAATAGCAGATTCTGTGAATGCGTAAGAATTGTTCACCATTAATCCCAATAGAGTGCATATGATCATCCAACTTGCTTTATTGTGCAATTTAGGGAATTCATTTCAAATACATCCTATATGTAAGAAACGTATTGCATGTGCTGGAAGGTAGCGACGGTGGTGTGGTGGATTAGGATGTGAGCTGAACGCCAGCGACCGGGGTTCATATCTTGCCTGTCCATCATAATGCCTTTTACCCCCATCTAGATTACCAAACTGGATAATTCCATAACATTAATGAATAAGTATTCCATATGACATAAGAAATATAACTTATTAAACTACACATAAATGCACTTCACTTGGGAAACGAACCCAGCACGCAGAATCTCAAGACTGACGCGCTACCTCCACTCTACCGCTCATTCACGTATACAGGTGTTTTCTTTTACCTGCAAGTTGATAACTTGCAACTTGACAGTTTGTGTTGGCAAAAAGTTGGGAAACACCACGAACATATTTACCGGTAGCAGTGTATTTAGGGCAGCTACAACCTTGCGTATCGCAAGGCACCTTTTTGCTTATATTTTCGGCATCACCAACTGTATGCAAATATGTACCCGTGGCAACAAATTGCAGTGAAACACAGACACACTGCGCACGGCTTCTTTTTGTAGCATTGCCTACATAAGGTCCAAGGACGATCAAATAGCGAATACCCTCTGATGAGAACCTGTATCTCTCATAAAGAATATCCTCAGGCAATGCCAAGGGATCGGATCTGTCCTGAAAGCGGCGCTCAGCTTTAAGAAGCCGATCTAATCGGAAAGTCTTAGCTAAAAACCTCCTCCCGACCAGGTTTGGTTGCCAGCATAAGTTACCATGGTGATATAGCGACGCTAAAAGAGAGCGACTTTCGTAGGACAGCTAACCCAGGCTTTGAGGGCAACATACCTCGCTAACCCACTAATTGAGCTTCGTAGTACACCCCCCTGGCCAAGAAAGGCAGCAGCACACGTCATAACAATCAAGACAGACAAACAACAACAACAAACAGGCAGCAAAAAATTCAACACAAAGACATTTAAATATAAAAGTACTAAAGTGCGAGTGAATAGGCAGTATAAAGTGCAGCAGTTAGAAATACAGTAACAAATTAAGAACATAGTTCAAAAGCACTGTTCAAAAGATTGACATTGATGGTTTCTGAGAGTATAGCGGAATGCTCCCAATGGAACAAGTTCAGATATTTTTAGTTCAGATTGAAGGGCGTTCCAAGCAGAGGGGGCAGAGAAACTGAATGCTTTTTTTACCCTTTTCAGCCTGGACACAAGGAACAGAAAAGTGCAGAATGTCATTAGATCTTAGGGCATAACGGCTTCCAGTTCTCTTAAAGGGACACTAAGTAGTTTTTTAAGTAATTTATTACCTCAAATCAACGTCTTCATTCATAAATAAGTCCCCATTGGTGTACAATGATCAATGTCAACAATCTCACTTATCCTCCTGAGCGAAGAATCACTTATCAGAATATACATAGGGCGGGCAAGCTCTATGGAGGCCGCCATGTCTTTCCGGTCTATGGACTCCCGAGAGGGACAAAAAGCTAAAAGGCTAAACGCGTTTTCACTCAGAGCCAGCGTGACTGGAACAGAGGAGGAGCTTAGCGAGACGCGCTTGTCACTTAAAAAACGATATAAACATGAGAACATAATTCACTATCTGGAGGAGTAATTACTCATACATGCTCACACTAATGATTCAATGCAGTTTGAAGTTTGTTTGAAATAACGTACCCAGTGCTCGAAGTGGGCCGCTACGCACCGGTACGCAGCACCGGCACTTCTACATTTTACCCTTTAGCGTACCGGCACTTTTTCTTGCGTACCGGCACTTGTCACAGGCTGCGGTCATAGGTCCGCGGTGGGTTACGATCCCCCGTTGGTCGTAGCGCGGTGGGTTAATATCCCCCCCCCCGTTGGTCGTAGCGCGGTGGGTTAATATCCCCCCCCCCCCCCCCCCGTCGGTCGTAGCGCGGTGGGTTAATATCCCCCCCCCCCCCCCCCCCCCCGTCGGTCGTAGCGCGGTGGGTTAATATCCCCCCCCCCCCCCCCACGTTGCTTATATTTTTCCACTTCGAGCACTGAACGTACCTCATCATCAGAAACAAAACGTGATGAAGTGGTGTTTGAAGACATGTTATCATGTCATAGCTTCTTGAATCTTGACTAATACCGCTTGCCGTAGTTCAAAAACGCGAGGCGCTGGAGAGAATAAATTCGTTTGAATGCAAAATACAATTTGACCACTAGATGGGGGAAAAAATTACTTAGTGTCCCTTTAAGAAAAGTGCATAGATATGTGGGAAGCAAGCCAAGAAGAGCCTTATAGACCAAGGTCATCCAGTGCATATGACGTCTTACATTGAGGGAAGGCATGCCAGCCTTTACATAGAGTTCACAGTGGTGGGTGAGGCGGCTACAACCAGTGATGAACCTCAGGGCACAGTGGTAAACAGGAGTTAAAGATTGCAGGCAGTTGGCTGAAGTTGACATATACACAACGTCGCCATAGTCAAGCACAGACAAGAAAGTGGCTGACACCAGAAGCTTCCGAGCCCTGAGGGAAAAACATGATTTGTTTTTGTAAAAGAAACCTAGCTTCACCCTTAATTTTGAGATCAAGTTTTTAACATGCAATTTGAAAGACAGTTCCTCATCAATAGTGAATCCCAGGTACTTATAGCTGGTGACCAGCTCCAGAGTTTCACCCCGGACAGTTTTGATTGAGGGAATATTTTCCAAGGGAACAGATGAATTTGAAAAAATCATTAGTTTTGATTTATCAGCATTTAAAACCAGTTTCAGTTTTTCCAGGTTAATCTGCACTATATTAAAGGCAGATTGCAAAAATTCAAAAGCCTGAGCAATCGCATGTGAGCAACAGTAAATAACAGTGTCATCTGCATAGAGATGGTATGAGGCATTTGATATGTTAGCACACAGATCATTGATGTAAATTGTGAATAGAATGGGTCCTAAGACTGAGCCTTGAGGTACACCTTTTGTGACCTCAAGAAAGGAGGAACTAACTCCAGCCATCTGAACACATTGTGTCCTGTTTTCCGGGGTCCGCCCTTTATTACGACAGCCCGTTATTACGACAACCCTCCATTACGACATCCCGTCATTACGACATGCCTCTATTTAGACATGCCCCTAATCCGATCTTTTTTGGTACCGCTATTACGACAATTTGGTACCGCTATTACGACAATTAGCCTACTACAATTTGGTACCGCTATTACGACAGTTAGGCCTACTTTTCATAGAAAGTGCAATAGAATAATAATAATAGTTATTAATATGACAATTAGGCCTACTTTTCATAGAAAGTGCAATAGAATAATATTAATAGTTATTAATATAGAATAAATGTAGGCCTACCTCTATCATCCCGCCCGCATCCGATCTTTTTTGGTACCGCTATTACGACAATTAGGCCTACTTTTCATAGAAAGTGCAATAGAATAATAATAATAGTTATTAATATAGAATAAATGTAGGCCTACCTCTATCATCCCGCCCGCACCCGCAATGAGCTTCCATTCGCATCGCGAGTGCAGACCTCTACTCCAAACAATGTTTTTCACAATAATTGATATCGGCACACATTTCAGTCAAAAACTAGGTGATTTTGAACCGGCTATGTGAATAAATGTTAGGCCTACACATTATGTAAAAGACAGGGAGCTCTCCTCATTTTTATTCAGCTCTCAGGGGGAAAAGGTTGAAACTCCATGCATCAAACAAACTCTGCGCGTGCAGGCCAGCAGTCTACTTAAAAATATATAAGAAGAAGCACGAATAAAGCTCTAGGACCTGAAATTTGGACTTGTTCGTTAGAAATCAATTTAATTAGAATTATGGACTGCCTTTGAATGAAGTTTAATCGGACTTTAAGTTGATTAAACAAAGTTTCAAGGTGTAGGCCTACCTTTTTTGCGCTGTGGAAGCCTAATTTAAGAACGGCGAAATAATATTTTTTGAAAAGGATACTCTGATTTTGTTATGAAGATTGTTGCTTTTGGATTTGATATGGATAGGCTAGTCCTGTATATTACCAACTAGGGGCAGCCTCGAAGTTGGATGATTGGCTCTTTTTAGAAATTGTTTTCCCATGTATTTGTCACACCCATGCATAAGCTGCGTGTATGCTAAGTCCAGAACATATGGGTATAATCACATTAATTAATTAATTTAAAGTACAATGATAATGACAAATATTAATGGCCTCATGTCGGAATGGCAGGACGTTTGAAAAAAAGTAAAGTGCCGCTACTCAGACAATGGGGAAAAAAAATTGTCGCAGTAGTGGGATGCTTGGAAAATAATATTAATGCCGCCACTCCGACCACTAGACGTCAATGTCTAAGTAGCGCCATGTCGGAATAGCGGCATGTAACCCTGTTTTCCAAATAATCAGCAAACCAAGAGGCAGCCTGCTTGGAGATACCATTCTTGAATAAAATTTGCAACAGGAGATCGTGGTCCACAGTATCAAATGCCTTAGACAAGTCAATGAACAAAGCCACACAAAACTTTTTCGTGTCCAATTGCCCAATGCCTTTGGCCAAAATACATAATTTTGAGATAGGACTATAATTATTGACAATTGAGGGTTCACCTCCTTTTAGAAGTGGGACGACAAAAGCGGACTTCCAAACTTTTGGAAGTTTGTTTGTGCTGAGGCTTAGATTAAAAATACTAGCAAGAGACTCAGCAATTAAGTAAGCAGCCAGCTTAAGATAAAATGGATCCAAGCTATCTGGACCAGCTGATTTTTTGGAATCCAAGTTTTTTAGTGCACTACAGACCTCAGAAGTAGACACAGGTTCAAAATGGAAAGAGCAATCAACAGGGAGACGGCTTGCAATAGAAGGTTCATCAGATAAAACGGTGCTTTTAAGATTACTGTTAGAAAAATCAAACAAGTGCCCGGCTGTGATAAAATGTTCATTAAAATAGTTTAACATGTCACATTTGTTGGTCAGGTTTACTGAATCTTTAACCAAAAAGTTAGGCAGTTCAGTAGAGGGCATAGCACCAGAAACAGATCTTACAACGTTCCAAAATTTTCTTTGAACATTTAGATTTTTGGTAGTTTCGGATAAATAAAATTCTGATTTAGCCTTCTTAATTAGGGAAGTACATTTATTGCGGAGCTGGCGAAAAATGATCCGATCAGCCTCAATTTGTGTTTTTCGTGCTCTGGCCCAGGCAAGATCTCTATCTTTGAGAAGGTTTCCAATTTCGGAGGAAAACCAACGATTGTTTCGTCCCTTTATTCTAAACCTACGTAAAGGAGCATGTTTATTTATTAGATTCAGGAATTCGGAATGAAAGAAATTCCATGCCAGCTCAACATCATCAAAGCGGAAGATCCGCTCCCACTCAAAATTTGACAAATCATGCAGAAAAGCCTGCTCATGAAAAAGCTTATAATCTCTTCTGACTAAAATTCGTGGTTTGGTTTTAGGGAGTTTAGCATTCCTGACCACTGCAATGGCACATTGATCACTCAGATCGTTCCCAAAAACACCAACATCAGTATACCTGTGGGGGGAATTTGTTATAATAAGATCAAGAAGCGATGATCTTAAGGGGTATTTAAAGGCCGTGGTGCAGGTTTAATTTTCTAACAAATTTGCGTATTTGCTTGTTGGTAATAAACATTTAAACTGTTATTAATTGTATTTGATGTTGTTGGGTATCACAAAACGTAAAATAATACGAAAAAGTAGCTACTATTTTAGCAGTTTGGGATTGATTCTCATTTCCCGCACAATGCATTGCATGACGTCACATCGGGGAGACGACAGACCAAAGCCCGCCTTGAGACCATTGAGAGAGACGAGTAGAGAGAGACTAGATTGTTCAGCAGATTATACAGATAAATAGATAAATACATATAGTATTTATCTATCAATCTATCAACAGTATTTGCGGTAGTTGATGTACTAGTCACATTGCTGCTCGAAGGTGTACTGCCCCGTAAAGCGGTGCCGGCGTCTGTCTCACTGTCAGCGTCACCCGTGCTGCTTTGTTGTCTTCCGCTATCTTCTCCGTGAGCGACAGTACCTGGACCAATGGGATGAGCGTATTCTGTATCGTCATACTCGTGTGTGAATATGCTGTCAGCTCATTGGTCACAGAACAGGACAGGGCCCGGGAACAACTTTACCGTACATGTCCATATAACGCGCCCTGTTATTCATTTTCCATTGGCATTTTACTATATGACTATGTTTTGACTCTCACAGTAATACAGGACAAAGTGCGTCCCTTTTCAGCTCAATACGGGACGGGTGCTTTTGTTTCTAAATACGGGACGAGTCCGTGTTTCAAGGGACGGTTGGCAACCCTATGCACTGCTGTTCATAGACTGCTCCAGCGCTCGTTGCTGCATTTCTAAATGGTAGCTAGCAACTCACCAGGACACTTCACCAACATTGTGGGTCTTGCCACAATTAAAGAGAAATAAGAAATAAAGCCTTCACCGTTGCATGTTGTTATTGAGACTAAAATAGGTTTGTTTCGCCAATGTTTAGTAGCCGGCCCGGGGAGTTACCCCACGTTCAATGTGTTAAACAATAATGTCCGCCCGCCAGGGACGTCCCGACATCAAAACTGAAAATTACATTTATAGCAGCATAGCGCTACTGTGGTGGTGTATTAAAAATAATTTCAATAGCAGTATGTATTTTTCCGTGGTGCAGGTTTCATTTTCTAACGAAGACGCCATAGTTCTAGTACAAGGCTGAGGCTTCCTTCCATACGTCTCCCTCACGTGACGTCATCGCCGAATTGTGTTAAAAAGAACCGTTGCTACCAAAAACGACAAAAACTAGACTTTAACACCATTTTGGAGACATTTCTAACTTTATATACATATCTTGAGTGCTTTATGTACCCATTAATCGACAGTGGTGTTTAACCTGCACCATGGCCTTTAATGTTAGGCCGTGTTGGGCTATCTATTAATTGGCTTAGATTTAAGGAGTCACAGATAGATTTCAAGCCATCTGAGGCTGAAGACAACCAATCGAGGTTTAAATCCCCCACTAACTCACCAGAATTTAACCCTGAGACACAGTTATTTAAGGAACTTAGGGCTTCACTGCACGCTGAGGGAGGCCTATAACAGCCCATGACTGTAACAGACTTTCCCTGTTGGAAATCAAGTTTCAGTGCCAAAAATTCAAACTGTTTGCTAATGGATATAGACGAGAGGAGAGTAGCGTGAAATTTGTTTTTTATATAAATGGCTACACCTCCACCTTTCTTGGGACGGTCACAGCGAAAAACATTGTAACCATTAATACAGATGTCCTTATCTGAGACTGATTTATTTAACCAAGTCTCAGATAAAACCAGAATATCAGTCTCGGTTGTCTGTACCCAAATCTTAATTGTATCGATTTTAGGGAGCAAGCTCCGGACATTCAGGTGTAAGATGCCCAGGCCTGATCTAGCTCTGAATTCATCAAGGGTACTAATATTTTTCAGAAAGGGGCCTGGGTTAGGCTGAACATTACCTGATAGCAAAAGGAGGAGAAGAATAAAACATTTTCATTTTATATTAGGAGTTGACTCCTTATTATCAGTATTGTAAATTACCAGATCAATTAGTGAAGTTTCCGTGTATAAAACTGTTTTGCAAGACAGATCGAGAAGACCGTCCCATGAGAAGTAAATGAAAAGACAAGAAACAGTGCAAAAATGTGCTTCATTGTTACTACCTGTAGATATAATACTTAGGAAGGCAAACACACGGGAGACGAGTGGATGGATTCGTTTCGGCCCGCCTCCCGGCAACCGGTGGCTGACAGGGTACCGCTGCTGGTGGCTAATAGGCTATGCAGCTAGCGGCTAGTGGGCTCCGTCGGCTAATGGCTAGCTAGGTAGCGGCTAGCGGGCTCCCGCTGCTAGTGGCTAACGGGCTTTGACGGGCTTCGATGGCTAGCGGTTAACAGGCTCCCGCTCCTCTGACGACCAGCGGCTAGCGGGCTCCGGCAGCTAGCAGGCTCCCATCAGCGGTTTGCGGGCTCCAGCAGCCAGCAGACTCAGGCAGCCAATAGGCTCCAATCAGTGGCTAGCGGGCTCCGGCAGCTAGCAGGCTCCGGCAGCTAGCAGGCTCCGGCAGCTAGCAGGCTCCGGCGGCTAGCAGGCTCCCATCAGCGGCAGGTCGGTCGGCTCCAGCGGCTAGCAGGCTCCGGCGGCTAGCAGGCTCCGGCGGCTAGCAGGCTCCAATCAGCGGCAGGTCGATCGGCTCCAGCGGCTAGCAGGCTCCAATCAGCGGCAGGTCGGTCAGCTCCAGCGGCTAACAGGCTCCGGCGGCTAGCAGGCTCCAATCAGCGGCAGATCGGTCGGCTCCAGCGGCTAGCAGGCTCCGGCGGCTAGCAGACTTCAACCGGCAATATGCGGGCTCCAGTGGCCAGCAGACTCCAGCAGCCAGCCGCAAGGGATATTGACAGCTGGACACCTGTTTATCAGCGGACAGCAGCTCACGGCCTCAGGAGTATTTCAGCCCAATATCCAGAGCCAACAGGTAGACCAAGGCTCAGATCAGTCGGGGGACGCCGACTGATCTGAACACCTCAGTTGGACCTCCTTAATTCGCAGTGTGGTATGATTTGTAAAAAAAACGTTTAAAAGATTTTAAAGGGTCAATAGAAACGTAGTGATAAATTATTGAGATCGTCTAAAAAGCCCATTTAAAAACCATTTAAAACGATCGTAACAGAGAGTAATACAAACAGAGAGTAATACAAACACTGACAAAACACTGACGTGTGCATGCGGCCGCATGATACGACGGCAGCTGTAAGTAGCCTGGTGGTTGTCGTAGGGGCAAGATACCACCACCTGGAAAGTGAGAAGAAAGTGGTCAGATAAAGTTGAGGTATAAGGTGAGACAACCAAGTCTGAAATTTCAACACCACAGGTCAGAACAAGATCCAGCGTGTTTCAACCATTGAGGTGGTGGTAGGGTGCTGGACAAGCTGTTTGAAACCAAACGTATCTGTAATAGACAGAAAAGAGAATCAGACAGGTTACTCACATGAATGTTAAAATCCCCGACAAGCAATCTTGTTCGATCTTGCCGATCTTGTTACAGAATATGTAACAAGATCGGCTGCAAATTCAGAGAATTCATCCACGAAAAGTGAGTATGGGCCCGGGAGCCGGTAAACTATGGCTAAGAAGAATGAATCTGCAATGCTTTGTGTTTGTTTAATATGGACTGAGGAGCCGAAAGCAAGGACCTCAAAAGATGAATAGTATGTATAGTTGTAAAATGTATAGTATGAATGTATAGTTATTTTTCGGTCTCAGGACAAGTTTTGAATTTGAGATTAGGGCCCCCCCCACCACCCTTTTTGATTCTCAAGATAATTGTGAGCTAACTAGTTTGGTGGGGTAGCTTTGTTTAATGGTAGATATACGTATGGTTTTAACCAGGTTTCTTATTTTCAACAATTAGATCCAAGTTGAAAGCGATCTGATATTCCAAACACCTTGGTGTTTGTATACTAGCACCTTGGTGTTTGTATACTAGCAAGGTTTTACACCTCGAAACATTATGGGGCAGCACCACAACGCTAATTGGCGTAGGTTCACTATAAACCTCCAGTTGGCAGGCGCTGCTGTGGCCAATATTAAAACCTGGAGGCGCCTCAGTGACAGCATTACGTGCTACATCACCCAATATCAACCTTAAAAGGGGAACTTTGCTGATTTTCAACCGGCTTTTGTATCATTACTATGTATCACGCCATCCGACACAGAACGTATCGTCCAGCGGACAAAAGTAGCGGGGAGATCTGGGTGCAGGCAATGTGGAGGAAAGGTTAACATTGTTAATTTGCCTATAGTACCCACATTGTAATGAACTTCATCCGGTTGAAAGTCGGGGGTCGAAGTTCCCCTTTAACGTGACAGCAATACCATAGGGAAATAACAGAAGCACAATGGAAATGTATCTGACTAGCTAGGTAAGTGCTCTTAATACTGAAAATCACCAATTTAGCTGCATAAAGAAAAAAAAAACCCACTGGCAGCAAAGTCAGACGGATGGCTTCCTGTCTCTGTTAAATAACACAGTAGCTCTGTCTAGCTAGGCGATTCACTTCCCCACTATGTCGTTGAGCTGCATTATCGCTGCATTAATAGTCTCCTGCTTGTACCACTTCCTGTTGCGTGTGCAAATGTATAATTGTTGACTTGAGTTTAGTTAGTATTTCTACATTGCTTTACACCTTTACATGCCAACATACCCCACACAAATTTAACCTGGTGCTTCATCATCGTTGTCATCGTTGTCATCATCATTCTTCTTCTTATCAGTATACACTTAAGATGTTCTAATAAGATGATACGCCACTTGGCTGAATATGTGAAGCTAACACAAGGGGCGCAATTGAGCATAGACAGTGTAAAATGAACGGAAATCAATGGGGATTTTCCATAAAATCAACGAGCTAATCATTTTTTAATCCTGCCATCGTGGTCATTTTCTGATTGTGGACTAAAATACATTCTTTTTAATGGCATTATATTAATTTCATCTTGAACCAGTTAGGTGGAAAGGGCTATTTTTATCCGATTTTGGTCATTTCCTCATGCATATTGATGAGAGCACTGCTGTCCATGCCCCGATGCTGCCAACTACTCCTCATTTACCTACGTTCACTTATTTAGCACTGCTGTCCAATTCATCTGATAACTTTTAAGGCAAGAAATATGTATCTCAGATGCAAAATGTGTGCCTGCTTTATTCATCCTCATCTTCATCATCTTAAGACAATATCTGATAACTGGTGTAGGCTAGCATTGGGCAATGGCATACGCAAGTCATCGTAAAAAGAACAATCAAAAACGATGAAACGCAACTCTGTGCAACTCAACTGTAGAAATTACATCAAGGTCGCAAACGAAAGAAAAGAAAATGAATTTCTGAAACGTCTCCTGCCAACGCTAGAATAACACACCTTAGTAGACAGTGACCTTTCTCCTCTGTTTAGAAATGCTGCTTCTTAAGTCTCCCTTACAAAATATTCATCTACACGTTCTATGCTTAGGTCTACATGGAAAAATAACAGTTGTTGCTTTCTTGTTCACTTAATCCAGACAGATAGATAGATGGGGTATGTATTAGTCCTTTCGGGAATTCATCATGTGCCCTACAGCAATCGTCAGACACACAAACAGACTACAATACTAACGCCACTAAGACGACAGCATCAACAACCAACAACCACAACAACAACAACAACAGAACACCTCACCATAATCACCCTATACACAGCACATATCACCAAAGTGCTGTCCATATTATAAGATAAGGTGCAGCCTCCTCCCACACAGAGGTTCAGTTATTTTGGTTCCACAGTTGGTTCGGTAGTGCAATGCTGGTGGGCATAAACGATCTGTGTGCCCGCTTGGTTTGATGGTACCGGCTAATATACACTAAATGTGTAATCCATTCCACATTCCGCATCTTCTTCAACACTGTGTCTTAAGTTGAGTATAAATAATATAGAAATATATTGTGGTGGTTATTTTGGAGAGTCTTCAAAAATAAAAAAATAAGACATCCTCTGCCCTTTAGGGGAATTTAAGATGCTCTTAATCCCGGTCTCCCGTTTTAACCTAACTCAGATCCCAGACAGCCAGTTAAGGAGAAAGACAAAAAAAGACATTCACCCTGCATGCACACACACGCACAGACACTATTTGGAAAGTACAAGACTTCTCTCTCTCTCTGACAGACAAACACACATAAACACACAAAGACTGGCACACACATGCATCTTGCACACGCTTTGCACGCACGCACACACGTGCATTCACACTCTTTGGATTGGTCTAACATTTTTAAGTAAACACATAAACACACAGATACACACACACACACACACACACAGATCAGCACTAATTAGTCCAGACCGGTCTAGGTATACATATAGCGGCCATGAAACAGATGTTGCGAGCTAGTTCAAGGTTTGGGACCACATGTACACTTTCCTCATGTATGTGTGGTTTTAGGTTCACACACACTCTATTTCACGTGGAATACAGACAGTTCACCGGCAGTGCTAACAGTAGCGTACTAATCTAATGTAATGAGCACTAATCATGTTTGTGTCATAGCTGTCCGTTTTTATGATTTGTTATGTTAATGTTTCGCTGTGTTACGCGCGCACAGAGTACGGCGTAATTTGATTTAATGGTTGACATTTTCATCTGTCGGTGCGCGAATGACCGATTTGCGATGAAAAAACGGTGCATGGATGTTGATCAACGATGCATAACACCCCCCCCCTCCCCCTCAAACTCAGACTGTTCAAAATGCTGTCTAACCATCCCGCTCCCCTCCATGATTTATCTCGGTTCCACAACAACAACAAAGTGGACGGAAGGTCACGGTCTTTCAGTCAGGAAACGCAGAAGAGGAAGAAGTCGGAGAAAAGTAAATCTGAAATCAAAGCAAATCGGATTAAACTCGTATTAGCATCTAGAGGAATGTCATCAATCAGGCTGTTTCCTCCGACAGGGAGGGACGTCCAGACGGTGTATGTTTCTTTTTTTTTAGGTTGGAAGCAACTCATTACATTAAAACACCGGATAAACTTCTGACCTTCAGTGATAAATCCTCTGATATGCAGGTGGCAATAAATGGCGCAAAAATCATCAGTGTCTGAAAATACCCCCAGACCCCAGAGGGTTAATTCAATTACCTTATTCTTGTGGACCCAAGGACCACGTGTTTTCATCCATGCCCAGGGCAGTGAAATTAATGGAGACTTCCGTCACTCGTGATTATTATGGCTTTAAGATGAGGTCTTAAACCTTTTCAACTTATGACATGTTGTGCGCATCACATTTGGTTTAATTTAATACAAATACGTGAACTGTTATTGTCACTATTATGTTAATAAAGTATTGTTCTAAATAATATAATATTTCAAGTATTCAGCATCATCATCATCATCATCAGCTAGCATCATCATCATCATCACAATAGAGAAACAACAATTACTGCATTCATGCATGCACGCGCGCACACACACACACACACACACAGAGATGCAAACTACACAACAAACTAGCACAATACGTATAAATGAATGTATGTGTGTGTACATGTGTGTGTGCCCACATGTGTGTGTGTGGGGGGCAGCAGAGAGAAGGCAGCAGTACAATACATATTCAGTACAAAGTATCTAACCAATTCAGTAATGAATACATGAGTCCATACTACACTATACAGTGTGCATCATAGGTATGCACCAAAGACTTAACCTATACCTAAATTAGTCCAAATCAATCGGGCTTAAAAACCACATGTTCTGACCCTTCTCCCCACACCTGGAGGGAGCCAAGATGTTGGACTCACGGGCCGCTAACCTTCATCTTGCACGCAGTGGTGCCATGCAGCATGAGATGAAGAGGTGGAGGAGGAAAAGGAGGGTGAGGAGGAAGAGGAGGAGGGGGAGGAGGAAGAGGAGGAGGGGGAGGAGGAGGAAGAAGGGGAAAGTGTCAGGAAGATAGCATTGGCTGTGAGATGCACTGTGGTAGTTTTAGAAGTTTCTCGCTTTGGAGAGAAAGAGAGAGAGCATGTTTCAACAGAAAGACAATTGTTACTGATAATATATATATATATATATATATATATATATATTATCAGTAACAAAGACAATTGTTACTGATAATATATATATATATATATATATATATATATATATATATATATATATTATCAGTAACAATTGTCTTTCTGTTGAAACATGCTCTCTCTCTTTCTCTCCAAAGCGAGAGATATATATATATATATATATATATATATATATATATATACTGTATATATATCATACAATGTACTGTCCTAAGTGCACAACACTGATCTGAAAAGATAGGCTGCAGAAGTCTGGTCTGGGAAACGTCGATATTGACAACTGTGAAGCAAGCTCCTCCACCAAGCTCCAACTTGTGAAATTACTGGAGGAGCACCAAGATATATTCTCAAAGCACAATCTAGACTGTGGAGAAGCAAAGGGATTTGTGCATAGAATCCGCCTCACTGACGACCGTCCTTTCCGTCTTCCATATCGTAGAGTGCCGCCAGCACACTATCAAAAGCTGCGTCAAGTCCTCACCGAGATGGAAGAGCAAGGAATCATACGGAAATCAATGAGTGAATATGCTTCCCCACTCGTGATGGTTTGGAAGAAAAATGGCGATCTTCGTATATGCACAGACTTTCGATGGCTGAATGGCGAGAACCATGAAGGATGCCCATCCTTTGCCCCATCAGTCGGACTGCTTGGCTGCCCTTGGTGGTAACGCTGTCTTCAGCACCATGGACCTCACGTCTGGTTTTTACAACCTGTCCATGCATGAGGAAGACAAGAAATATACTGCTTTCACAACACCACTAGGCCTGCATGAGTATAACAGAATGCCGCAGGGGCTTTGCAACAGTCCGGCATCCTTCATGAGGATGATGCTGAGTATCTTTGGCGATCTAAACTTCAGCAGTCTTTTGTGCTATTTAGATGATCTTTTAATTTTTGCCCCCAATGAAGAGCAGGCCCTCAGCAGGTTGGAAGTCGTTTTTCAGAGGTTGCGGGAGCACAACTTGAAGTTGAGTCCTAAAAAGTGCCATCTGTTAAGGAGGTCCGTGAAGTTCCTCGGACACATTGTTGACGGTGACGGTGTTGCAGTTGACCCGGAGAAGGTTGAGGTCATCACCAACATGTCAAAGAGGGCTTTGATGGAAGATGATGGCTGCACTCCTTCAGTCCGCAGAGTGAAGTCGTTCCTGGGGATGGTATTTTATTACCAGCACTTCATACCAAATTGCTCCTCCATTGCTAAACCCCTGTTCGCCCTCACAGCTGGCCAGAAACGGAGAGGAAAGGCTGGAAAGTACACTCAGAATCCTGGGATCTACAGAAAGCTCAAATCTGCAGACTGGACCCCTGACTGCGACTCTGCCTTCGCCAGCCTCAAGGAGAAGCTCCTGAACTGTGCAGTCCTCACCCATCCAGACTTCTCTAAGCCCCTGGTTCTGTCCATTGATGCGTCTCTTGACGGCCTTGGGGCAGTTCTGTCCCAGATACCAGAAGGGGAGACGAAGGCACGCCCGATCGCCTTTGCGAGCAAGACCCTCTCTGGCTCACAAAAGAGGTATCCTGCCCACCGCCTAGAATTCTTGGCGCTCAAATGGAGTGTTTGTGAAAAATTTAGCCACTGGTTGAAGGGCCACACATTTACAGTGTGGACTGACAATAATCCATTAACTTACATAATGACAAAACCAAAACTCGATGCTTGTGAACAAAGGTGGGTGGCAAAGCTTTCCCCATACACATTCAGTATCAAACACATCCCGGGGATAAAGAACATCGTGGCGGACGCCCTAAGTAGAGATCCTTTTGCCAAATCAGTGAGCCACAGGTTGATCAGTGAGCCGTATGATGGCCTTTTGGCCGAAGCAGAGGGAACAAAGGAGGAGAAAGTCCAGGATCTCTTCCGGTGCAAGGTCCAGTGCCTCCGAGCAGACGATGCAGACTGCCGCACTACAATAGACACCACTCAAGACAGGCTGGCCGGCAGTCAAGAACCATCGCATGTGAGATCTGCATGTGAAGCTCACATAGAATGGGAAAAGGGGGCAGAGATAAGAGCGACGCAGTTTTTCAAGGCTCTTCCCCAGGCAGTGCCCGCAGAAGAGGACACACCTCAGCCCTCTCCATCTGTGAGCTTAGGCACAGCCAGGAAACTGATCCGGTTATCAGGGAGGTCCTGCCGCTTGTTCAAAGGGGTGGGTCACCACCTAGGCGAGGGAGAAGTAGGTTAACTCCTACGGCCCAGACCCTGTGCAAGCAGTGGCATCACCTGAAAGTCCAAGACGGAGTTCTGTATAGGGTAACCAAAGACCCATTAAGTGGAGAGAGAAGGTTCCAGTTTGTGCTGCCTGTTAGCCTGAAGGCCAAAGCTCTCGCTGGTGTACATGATCTAGCTGGGCATCAAGGGCAAGCTAGAACAGCACATCTCGCCCGACAGCGCTTCTTCTGGCCGCAGATGGGAAGAGACATCAATGAATATGTGAAATGCTGCCAACGATGTATCCTTGCAAAGACCCCTGAACCAGCTGCCCGAGCCCCCTTGGAGAGCATTCGCACTTCGGCGCCCATGGAACTGGTGTGCATTGATTTTTGGAGTGCTGAGGACAGTAAACAAAGATCTGCAGATGTCTTGGTCATAACAGACCACTTCACAAAATTGGCTCATGCGTTCCCCTGCGTCAACCAAACTGCAAAGCAAATAGCGAGGAAGTTATGGGATAACGTGTTCTGCATCTACGGTTTTCCAGAGCGAATACACTCCGATCAGGGAGCCAATTTTGAAAGTAAACTCATTGCCGAACTCCTCAGCCTCACAGGGATTACAAAAACACACACAACAGCATACCATCCCATGGGAAATGGGCAAACCGAAAGGTTCAATAGGACGCTTGGCAGTATGCTGCGAGCCCTTCCCCTAGCCGCCAAACAACACTGGGCCCAACAGATACAGACTTTGACCTTTGCTTATAATGCCACTATTCATGAAACAACTGGGTATCCTCCATTCTACTTGATGTACGGTCGAGTCCCCAGACTCCCAGTAGACATGGTTTTCAAACAAGTCCTGAAGGATCCAATTGTGGTGAATTATAAGACCTATGCAGAGAAGCTGATGGCGAACCTCCATGTGGCTGCTGGCATAGCTCAGCAGAATGCGAGGAAAGGACAGCAACATCAAGCCGATGGCTATAACAAGAGAGTCCGTGGAACCCACTTGAATGTTGGCGACCGGGTCTTGCTGGCCAATAAAGCAGAGAGAGGGAAGAGGAAGTTAGCAGACAAGTGGGAGCCCGCCATGTATACCATCATAGACCGGAACCCTCAGACTCACGTTTACAAAGTCAGGGATGAGAGTGGAAAGACTAAAGTCGTCCATCGGAACCTGATGTTGGACGTGAGCTTCTTACCTGTCCCAGAACAAAGCAGGGAGGAACAAGATGAAGATCCCTCAGATGTGGATAGTGAGTTCCAGCCTCCGTCTGTTAATGCTTTGAGTGGCCTGGCAGTAGACACTTCTGAGGAACGTACCTGCTCGTGGTTAAACGCGTCATCTGAAGCTGTGTGTGAGTCAATGGGAGAAGCTGATGAGTCTGAGGTGGGAAACCTGCCACCCCACTCTCTGTCCAGAGATTCTGCTCAACTGACACCCACGAGAACCCAGTCTGATAAGGTCAGAGGTCAAGAGGAAAACGAAGACTCACCTGATAGAGACTTAACTAGCTCCAGTGTGCCCCCTGAATCGCACATGACTGACACAGACTCTGATTCCCCGACTGATACTCCTGACCTAGACGAAACAGAGTCCCCTAATGTCACCTTACCTGCTACAATGACTGATAGTCAGACACCCACACAAGCACAAGGGCCTGAGACACAGGTAGTCAGGACACGTACTGGCAGGGTTGTTAAGGCAGTTAATCGCCTGATAGAGAACATGGTGCAAAAACCACTCACCAAGGGTTTTGTAGAAGGGGTCAATAGAAGGTCACAGTCTTTTCTCACTTTATTTTAGATAGAAGAGACTTAGGTGCTGTGGTATACTTTGCTTTATCACATGTAGTATGACTTGTGTCATCAGATGTTCATATTGGAGGGAAAGTGTTCCAAGATCTTATATGGTGTAAAAGGCATCATATTCACTAGAAGAGGCAGTAGCCTGATCAACTGCTGTTTTCATTTTAACTTACTTAGTAAGTGGCTGTATATGCTGTGTATGGAAAAGTCCCCAGGGTTATCTTAGACCAAGTGAACATGAGCTTTGTTTTGTATCTTTTGTTTATTTTCTACTCTCCAAGCGTTGAGGATTTTGGCGAAATTAAAGAAGGGTGAATGTAACAGGTTTAAGAAAGACAAATATTTTTGTAACCTTTCATTTTATATTTCGTGGTTATGTGAGTTTTATTTCACCAAAATCTTGTATTGTTCATGGTAGTTTATAGGTATTGGGAGATGTATTTGTTGTGTAATTGCGCCCTCTATGGGATAGTGGTGGCTATATTTCGCCGCATTTCGCGTTCATTTCTCAGTCTGCTTTCCTATGAGACAGAGAGAGGTACGTGTCCACAGCAATGTAATGTAAATTTGGAACATACCTGTTGTAACTTTAGTTTCAGTGCACATGGTAACTTGTACATGTATTCTATGATGAGTGCACATACATTTGGTCGTGTTTTGTCGAGAACATTGATGTTTTGAGAGCTTTAGAGACTGTTAGCTTAGCTAACCGCATGCTTTGCTGTATGCTAGTGCTCGCCATTTTATCTTCTTGTGATGTTGCCCAAATGTTTCAGTTGTCCTTTTTTTTATGTTAGGCTGATTCATTACATGAAAGATAAACCTGAACATTGTTCCATGTGAATTTATACAGGTATGTAGCCTATGGTACTCCCAATACCAGGTTTTGTAATGTGTTCATTAAAATGTTTTCTTGTACAGTCAAACGTTCAATGGCACTGAACAGCCCAAGGTAAAGCATGCATTTTGCAGCATGCATGCTACTGTATGTGTTGGCTAGTGAAAGGAAGGTGGTTTACTTCATGTTGCAGAATGTTACATGTAAAAGCTGAAAGCAATTAATTAATTAATTCTTCTGTATTTTATTTTCTGCTTTTTGTGAATGCTATTATAGAGTCTGCTTTCCTGAGACAGAGAGAGGCTGATTCATTACATGGAAGATAAACCTGAACATTGTTCCATGTGAATTTATACAGAGAGAGAGAGAGAATAAAGTGCCTTAAAGAAAGTCAGCGTCCTGTCTTGCACCGGAACACAACGCAGTAGTCGGCAGAGTGCAGACCAAGCCGGCTACACATGCTTGTTTACATTTTTTGTAAAATGGTATTACACATATTATACATGCCAGTGTGTCATGACTTTAATAGTCTTTCCTATCCTTGTGAGGACATGAAACATACAAATATCACAGAGGGAACAAAGTATATTATTTGTTTGATTGCTTGTTGTCAGTATTTGATAAATAACTGATTTTTCACCATACTTCACATTTTACAAAACTGGAAGCCCACCTGAGAATCTTTTGAAATTATACATTGGCCTCACATTGTCAATTAGATTTCAAAAGCACCTTGAGACAGAATACGTCGAAAGGAACAAGTATTATTGTTCTTCATTCTTGAAAAACAATATAAACGTCTCAACACTGATGATAGATAGGCAGTAGATGTAACATATGAAGTATGGTGATCAAAAGAACACATACACACACAATTGTACACAGTCATTCCCAGACACACACACACACACAGACACACACACATAGATAGACAGACACACACACACACACACACACACACACACACACACATATCCCTTTCCCGCAAATGGGCTATGCAACTCCCTCCAGTCCGTCTGTGACCCCCTGGTGGTGGCAGTGGTGGCGGAGGTGACTCAGCTGAGTGTAGAGGTGGGTCACAGCACCCTGGGAAGATGGCTGGGTGGCCGGCAGGGGTGACGGACCAACACACACTACTCTGATCCTCTCCATTAAAGAGCGCAGCAGACACGGCGGGGATGGGCGGTTCCCTAGAAGGCCTCCCTGATGGGTAGAGCTAGGTCCAGGGGTTAAAGCAAAAAAAAAAAATCATCTGACTGAAAATGTATTTAGGTATCACTTTGGGTCATGGCCGCATACTGCCTCGATGGTAACACTGGGTACTCAACTTCTGTACAAGATGGCTGATATGCAGGTGCTGGCATTCGCTCGCTCGCCCCGACTTAATTTATTTCTATACTAAGAATTACCTACGTGCCTCCTGAGCACTAAGTAACAAGAAAGCTTATTGAGATTGTTGAGATGGATGCAATTAAAAAGTCTCTTGCCGCAATTCAACTGGAGATGGGCAAAATCGCTACCCAACAAACAGAGATTCTGACGCTCACGAAACAGGTGTCCAAACTTCAAACTCAGGTGGATACTTTCGAAGCTAAACTGAAAACGAATGAGGCCCAGATTAAAGAAAAAGATGACCAGATCAATGTGCTGAAAAGGAGACTGGATGACGCCGAGCAATATTCCCGCATTGAAGACGTTGTTATCTCCGGTTTGAAAACTCACCACCGAACCTATGCCAAGGCCACAGCTGTGAATGCTGATGAAGTTCCTTCACCCATCGAAACGGAGACCCTGGAATCGCAGGTCATCCAATTCCTCGGCAGCAATGACATTCACATTCCCAGCCATCAAATCTCGGCCTGCCACGCTCTCTCCCAGAAACCCAAATCTATGTATCCACCGGCAATTATTGTCCGCTTTGTAAACAGAAAGCACAAAGTTGGATTGTTGCAGCAGGGGTTCAAGTTAAAGGGGACAGGCGTATATGTGAATGACCATCTCACTAAGAAGAACGGAGATATTGCCAAAGCAGCACGGCTTCTCAGAAAGGATAAAATGATCAAAGCAACATGGATAAGGAACTGCAAAGTCTTCATCCGCACCAATGGAGCGACATCGGAGGAAGAACGGGTTATGGTAGTGAAGGAGATTTCCGAACTGGACTTATATAAATGACCAGACCAACAAAGCCACTTCTTAGGCTGACAATATTATTGTTAGGCCTATCCATCTGGCGGCTTTTGATCATGGACTGTACCTTCTCTACTGTGCGCAACAAACGGACTATCCTGGCAACAGACGGACTCGTAAAAGGCTATCCACCGTCCACCGGAGTGATAATTCCACCCATGAATTCGATTCGAACTGATGATCAGCTACTCAGGTACAGATTTTTCTATTCTCTATGGCCTGTATTGAGCTACCCACAACCCTAGGGACGGTTGTCCCCACCGACATTGACTCTCTAGTTTTCAACCCCTTCGAGCGGAACATGGACAATGAGGGCATTTATGACACTTTTTTTAATCCTGACACCAACCAGATTAAACTGAAGTCACTGAAATTGTCGTGTGATTATTATACTGAAGCCCATCTGAATAAAATGTCTCACTCCCTCACAGATAGGCCTAACCTAAATCAAAATGTCTTTTCTACTTTTCATTTAAACATTCGTAGTTTGCCCAGTAACTATGATGAACTGAAAACTTTCTTATCAACTCTGACTCATTCTTTTTCTGTCATGGCTCTTTCGGAAACATGGCTGAATGATGATATTCTTAATTTATACCCCATACCGCATTACAATGCATTTCACTCCACTAGAAAAGACAGAAGAGGAGGGGGTGTCTCAATATATGTCTCAAACAATCTCAACCCTATTCCCAGGAAAGATCTTAGTACAGACTTTGATTCTACATTAGTTGAGTCGTTATTTGTTGAAATCCCATGTTGTCTGCAACTAAATAGTAAAAGCATTTTGATTGGCTGTATTTACAGACCACCTGACTCGGACATCAATACCTTTATTGATGCACTCCATTCCACTCTTGATACAATAAATAAAGAATGTAAATTATGTACTCTACTTGGTGATTTCAATATTGATTTGCTTAAAGGTGACCTCACGTCAACAGTTGATTTTTTAACTGCACTTTATACTTTTAATTTCTTTCCTTTTATTACTAGGCCGTCCAGAATCACTATGTCATCTGCTACACTCATTGATAATATTTTGTTCAATTCTTTGGATTATGAGGTCACTTCAGGCCTTTTGATATGCGATGTTTCAGACCATCTTCCCATATTTCAAATTATTAGTAACGACTCTCCTAAGACTAACACTGCTTTGAGTGAGCCAATCAAATACCGTAAGTTCACCAGAAAGAATTTAGATTATTTTAAGTCAGCCATTAGCTCCATCTCGTGGGATGGGGTTCTTATGTTGACTAACGTAACTAAAGCTTATCACTTATTCTTAGAACTCTTTAATTCCGCAATAGATTCTTCTTTTCCTTTGATTTCCAAGAAATCGAAATATAATTCATCTAAAGGCAAACCATGGATAACAACTGAATTAAAGAAGCTCTCCCGCAAGAAAAATAAACTTTATAGGAAATCAATATCAAACCCTACAACCTTAAACGTTGAAACCTATAAGAAATGCAAAAATCACTTTACAGCTTCAGTAAGGAAAACAAAGAAAAAATTCTATTCAGATCAATTTATCCAAGCTTCAAACGACATTAAAACAACATGGAACCTCATTAACCACCTAATGAACCGTAGGAATTCTCCATTCACTGTTCCTTTGGAGATGACTGACACAAAGGGTATTCTCTCCAATCCAAATGATATTGCCAACCGTTTCAATAACTTCTTTGCAAATATTGGCCCTGAACTGGCATTTAACATCAAGGAATCTGATATAAATCCTTGTATCATGATTAAGGGCCAGTACTCTCCTCTACAAAATTTTGATCCCCCAACCACACAGGAAGTCTCTGATATAACTATGGCATTAAAGAACTCAGCCCATGGACATGATGGTATCAAGAGTGTCCTTATCAAGGAGACCATTGACATCATCATCCAACCTCTCACTCACATTCTCTCCTTATCTCTTCAATCTGGAGTCATCCCTGATGACCTAAAGATTGCTAAAGTTATTCCAATATTCAAATCAGGTGATAACAAGGACTTCAGTAACTATCGGCCTATATCAATTCTACCCTGCATATCAAAAATTCTAGAAAAGCTCATCTACTTAAGACTTTCTAAGCATTTATCTGCTAATGATATATTATACAAACACCAATATGGCTTCCGTAAAAAATATTCCACTGAGCATGCCCTCATACAGCTTGTGAACTATATCTCATCGGCTCTTGACAACAGGAAATTTGCGCTTGGAGTCTTCCTTGACTTGAGTAAAGCTTTCGACACGGTCAGTCATGATATACTCATTGCCAAACTCAATAGATATGGAGTGGAGAATACAGCCCTGTGTTGGTTCAGGAATTATCTCATCAACAGAGAACAATATGTGTATCTGAATGGTTTCTCTTCTAAAAAATCAAAGATCCTGTATGGTGTTCCCCAGGGATCAATCCTGGGTCCTTTATTATTCTTAATTTACATCAATGACATGGCCTTATCATGCACCAATTTCCTTCCAGTATTATTTGCGGATGATACTAACCTCATAGCTTCGCATGAAGATTTCAATACACTGATCAAAAACGTTAATGATGAATTATCTACTGTAGAGAAATGGTTCCAATCGAACAAACTGACCCTCAATGTAAAAAAATGCAATTTCATGATCTTTTGTAATATAAATAAATACTTTCCTAAAGAACAAGCTAAAATCTATATTAACAATGCTGAAATTGAATTCGTTCAACAAACCAAATTCTTAGGGGTCATCATAGATAGCGGTCTTAACTGGTCTAACCATATCAATTTAGTCACTAAAAGATCTGCCAAGATGCTGGGCATATTGAGGAAGAGTTATCATTTAATTCACTCTTCAGCCCATCTAACCTTGTACTACTCTTTTCTGTTTCCTTTTATCAATTACTGTAATATTGTCTGGGCGGCAACTTATCCCACTTATCTAAAGAAATTACAAATTATACAGAAGAAATGTCTTAGGTTGATATCTCACTCAAGTAGATATGCCCCATCTGCACCCCTTTTTAAACGATATAATGTACTACCTATCAATAAAGTAAATATATATCAAACATGTTTACTCGTCCACAAGTTTATATATAGCAAATCAGATCTTCCAGTCAGTCTCCATAACATATTTATTCCCACATCTAACATTCAGCCATACCATACAAGACACAGAATCAACAATCTATTCCTTCCACGCACACGGACAACAAGACACCAGTTTAATATTACCTTTAGAGGCCCGAAGCTTTGGAGTGAATTAAGCCCACAGCTAAGATCAATCTCATCTTATACTACATTTAAAAAACAACTTAGACAACATTTACTGTCTACCTGAAACACAAGAGATTTTGGCATCCATTAAAGTTGGATTTTGTTTTCTTTCTTACGTTTTGCTTTCGATCCTAGTATACTTTCAATGCTTCTTTATGTGAATTCAATTGTGATGTTTTTGTTTAGCCTGCATGTCATGTGAATCATGTTATGGCAATAGGCGTGGAACTCTGTACAAGCCTGTATAGGCTTCGCTCCCGCCTTGCCCAGTTGTTGTAAATTGTGCTAAACAAATAAATAAATAAATAAATAAAATAAAAAATAATAAGGTACGCAAAACGCGGGTAGTTACTGAGGAACGAATGAGTAACGAATGATGAACGACCAGGGCCCTAACTGGGGCCCTAACAGGGCCCTAAGTGACAGTTACTCAGTAACTTCTGAGGAATTACTGGTAAACAGACTAGGGGACTACTGTATTCGTTACTGAGTAACTGTCACTTAGGGCCCAGTTAGGGCCCCAGTTAGGGCCCTGGTCGTTCATCATTCGTTACTCAGTAACGAAAACAGTAGTCACCTAGTCTGTTTACCAGTAACTCCTCAGTAGTTACTGAGTAACTGTCACTTAGGGCCCCAGTTAGGGCCCCAGTTAGGGCCCTGGTCGTTCATCATTCGTTACTCATTCGTTCCTCAGTAACTACCCATGTTTTTGCGTACCTTATTGTAAAGTGTTACCGCCTCGATATTTAAACACCACGTGGTCCATTATCCCTTCTAGTTCAAAGCCAGGGCATGAAACCAGTATTTTATATATATATATATATATATATATATATATATATATATATATATATATAGGCCATCAAAAGTGCAGTAAAAGCAGTAAAAGTGGGCATTAAACTGTATAACTGTTTTGAAAAAAAGGGGAAAAAAGGCCGACATATGCCGACACAATTTGCAGCCGGCGCTCGGAAAAGATGAGCCACACATTTAGAAACAATTGCATGAACTATCTAAAAGAAATACCTTAGTCAGAAAACATATATGTGGCTGAACTTTTTGTTAAAATGTCACAGTTATGGAAATATTGAAAATGTTGGAGCGGCTGGCTTGACCACGCGAAACCGAGAGACGGCTGTCTTGACCGCAGTACGCGATCGGTCATTAATCAATAATCCTATTTACCGTATAACTGCACACAACTTTATTTAAAAGCAAGGCAAATGTAAAACATGTGTGTTTTGTATTCTGGTGTCCGGTGCGTGTGGATGTGCGGCTCCTCCGGCGGAGCGGTTCATGTTAATAGCGGAGTCCGGGAGGGTTCACCTTCACGGCGTAGTTACGAGGGATGTGCGACTATCGTCTTAAAAAATACTAAAGTGTTTTTTAAAGTTAGAAAGATATTAGATATTCAACCGATATTCACGCTCCGAATTACAGCGATCAGACACGGGGAACTAAAGCCGCGATCACCGCACCGCTTCAAGACTCACAGTATGCAACACAACGTCCTTTTGATCGATAACAATATAAATTGATCGACACATTTCTTAACCCGATCATCGATTAATTATGCCCATCCCTAGTAGCAACACTTCTTTCTACTTTTGAAATAAAAAAAATAAACATTTTGGTCATACCTGATCGAGGAGCATCTCAAAGTGCATAAAAACAAACTAGTGCATATTAGTAGTAACGTTTGTTGTTTTCTGTAGCTCTCTCTTGGGCTGTGCATGAACGTACCATTGTAGTACAGCTCCGTACGATGCGCCAAACTGCGCGTTTGCACGAGTCCCTCTCCTGAGATCTGGAAAGTTTGCGCGGAAAGTCGGGTGTTTCTCAACGTGGTGCCTCCGCACGCTGTAATCTTTCAGAACCGCGACACTCATTAGGGTGAACATGGGTAAAGTGGGACAACTGGTAAAGTGGGACAGCTAAGCCTTTTTGTGAATATCTTTGCGTGGTTGTGCCTTGAGAGTGAAACATCATTGGCAGTGTGGGTGTGATGTCATGCATGGGGGCGTGGTCAGACTACATTCACGGGCAGAAGCGCGAAAAACAATGGTAAAACAAATGACATGGGGATTAGAGGTCAATTGTGTTAAGGCCAATATAATCTTAGATTTAAATGTTAGGCATGTAAAGTTGTTTTCATATGTAATGTGACTACTTTAAGTGTCAAAAAGTTAAAAAATAATGAATTTATTTGATTAAATATTTTAGTTAGGGGCAAATATCCTGCTGTCCCACTTTACCAGTAGTGTACTTGGTAAAGTGGGACAAGCATTATTGTTAAAGTGGGACAGCAAATAAAGTACTATTATGCTCATTTAACTATTATTTAACTGAACTTTTGTCCAAATATTGTATAAATGAAACACTGTTAATGTCATTTTCATCTCAAAAGGCTATATACTTTATTATCAACTTTATTAAATTGAATGCTAGTTAGCCACGTTAGCCCTCCACAATATCTTACCATCAGATGGAATAATAAAGAAAATGTGGGGTTGATGGTGTATTTCAGTGGTATATTAGTTTATTTCCTATAGTTAATGAACTGAACATGTATTTCAGGGACCAGAAAAGCAGAGAGTGAGAGGAAAGGGAAAGGGAGAAAAGCAGAAGAAGAGAGTCCTAAATAAGTGGTGTGAGGAGCGTATGAAGGGAGCGATAGAGGAATACAAGGAGAGAGAGGCAAATGGCTTCAAGCCGAAGTTACGTGTGATTGCCCGTGCATGGTGTGTTCCTAAGAGCACATTACAGCGTCGCATTAAGGATAAGGTTAAAGGACATGAACATGTCAGTGGCAGGAAGCGGATTTTGTCCACAGAGAGTGAGGAAGAGCTGCTAGGGCACATCAAACTTCTTGCTAGCCGCGGATTTCCTTTCAGAAGAAATGACATTCAGAGGCTGGTGTACAAGTTTGCTCAGGGCAATGGCATTGCAGGTTTTTCTGATGCCACACAGCAAGCCGGGCAGTACTGGATGGACAGTTTCCTGCGCCGGCATAGCAAGACCATTGGGCTGAGAAAGCCAGAGGGTCTGTCGGCTAATAGGGCAGGTTGTGTGAACAGAGTGACTGTGGGGAAATGGTTTGAGATCTATGACAACCTTCTCACCTCCTTGAGCATCAAGGATCTTCCCAGCCACATCTGGAATCTTGATGAGACCGGCCTCCAAGACCACTTCCTCACTTCAAATGCTGTTGGAGAAAGAGGCCAGCTGTGTTTTCAAATAACATCCGGGGAAAGGGGGGAGACCACCAAAGTCTTGGCCTCCTTCAATACCGCAGGAGAGTATGGGCCAACGCTCATCATCTTTAAGGCCAAAAGACTTAAACCTGAATGGCTTTTGAACAAGCCCCGAGACACCATTCTCAGGGTATCAGATTCTGGTTGGATCAACAGTGAGTTACTGGTGGATTGGGGGAAACAGTTTGTTTCTATGCTGGACAAAAATGACCCAAGGCCACATGTGCTGCTGTTGGATGGACACAGCAGTCATGTGTACAACCCGGACTTTCTCAAGCTGATGAAGGCCACAAATATACATGTCATGTGTTACCCTGCCCATGCAACCCACCACCTTCAGCCAGCTGAC
Source organism: Merluccius polli (assembly GCA_030340625.1). Taxonomy (NCBI): domain Eukaryota; kingdom Metazoa; phylum Chordata; class Actinopteri; order Gadiformes; family Merlucciidae; genus Merluccius; species Merluccius polli. Next base: position 314,874 of record JAOPHQ010005980.1, read on the forward strand.
AAGTCACTCTTCAAATCCCTCAAAAGCCACTGGACCAATGAGGGATGGGACTTCATTGTCCAGACAGGTGGAGGAAAACTGACTAAGACGATGTTCTTCACTCTGTTTAGCAAGGCCTGGAAAAAGGCTGCATCTGTGAAAACAGCACAAGCTGGCTTCAGGGGCACAGGTATGTTTCCTGTTGACATAAAGTCCCTAGGAGAGCGGATCTTTGAACCCGCTGTGACCTCAGAAAGACCCCTGCAACCTGAACAACCTGAGCCTGAAACTGAGCCTGAACCTGAGCCTGAAATATCAGAGTGGATAGGTGAGGAAGTGGTGGTAGGAGAGGAGGCTACCCCAATAGGCCCAACATGTGCCAAACCATTTATACCACCTGTGATAGAGGTGGCCTTACCCCTGGCTGGCTGTGAACAAGAAGATGAGGGTGTGACCTTTTCTAACCTGATTAAGATCCCAATGAGAAAAAGAGGGCCGACTAAGAAACGCGCAAAACCACCCTCATACGTCTTGACAAGCAATGCACACTTTGAATACATCGAAAAGAAAAAACCAAAGAAAAGCAAGAGTGGGGGGAAGAAAGGAAAGACGGCCATTAAGAAAGAAAGAGTCCAGCCTGGCTCCAGTAGCGAGGGGGATGATGTCTGCAGCTTATGCAAGCTCAGGTATGGAGCAGCAGAAGACCCAAAGAAAGAAGAGGAATGGGTGAAATGTGACTTGTGTGATGGATGGTTTCATCAAACATGTGCTGAAATTGATGGGGTCTTCGATGACACAAGCTTTACTTGTAGAGGCTGTATGTTACCGGGGGGGCTGTGAGTTTAGTTTAGTTTAGTTTAATAGGATCCCCATTAGCTGGGGCACAGACAATTATAAAATGAATCTAATGAGTTCAATTTCAGTATTTTCAAAACTAATAAGTTGAAATGCATTAGTGTTTGAGTGAATTTAACAAATTATTTGGGACATAATCATTTTAACATGTAAATGCAATTTAATTTAATAAACAGTTCATGTAATGCAGTTCATGAGACCAAATAGATACATGCTTTCCCTGATGAAGGCTGGTGAGCCGACACGCGTTGGTGTTTTTTAATGGTTTAGCCCTTAATAATAAATAAATCATTTTTTGCATCCTACTGAGTGCTTGGACCTGGAATTTTTTCCCAAACTGCTTTATGCTTTCCATGTAGTTTATTTTATGTGAGTGAATTTAGCAAATTATTTCGGACGAAATCATTTTAACATGCAAATGCAATTTAATGCAGTTCATGAGATCAAATAAATACAATGATGCAAATAAATAGCCTACATGTTTTCCATGCTTAACTCCATGTAAAATGAGTTGTGCCTCCAAAATAAATTGTCCCACTTTGACAATAGTTGTGTCCCACTTTACCAATGTACCCCCCGAAAATGTGGGGGATGGTCAGTTGACCTTTGCATGAGTTTAATTTGATCTGCAATAAGAGTGGTTAAATTAAAATTATTTGATTATGTAAAGGACAACCCCAGCTTTCTACAAATATACTATGTTGATATAAATGATATCTGGGTTTTTGTTAAATCAGTTGAGAAATTGGAATTTCAAAAATTGTCCCACTTTACCCATGTTCACCCCAAATTAAACACATCGGTTTGGCATTTAAACTTGGCGGTAACATAAATAAATATTTATCCGTCCAGGCGGGGTTAAACCGACGGTTTTCATTTTCAATTGTACGTTTCTGCTTTGAGAAAAACGTGTAGTTTTCTACTACCGGCGACTACTAGATCTACCACTTCTGTCAACAAAAACGCACAGACTTATGGGTTGAATGTTGCTAGGATACGTGGAGTGTTGGTCTGTACTACTGTAGGAATTTTTAAAGGCTCTCGAAATGCTTATTTTTTCTTTATATGCGGTTCTCACTCTGCCTTTCTGGTGGGACCACGGGAGAGCCGAGTTGACGGATTTCCGTCATAGCGACGGAAAACTTTAACCCCTGTGTCATCGTCATGTGGCGGAGAAGGAGAGGACACAGTCAAGGGCACTCTGATCAGAACAAAAACTGAAAAAATCTAATATATGGTCCAGTGGTCCCCGCCCGTGGCCCAGGAACTGGAACACGCATAATGTTTTAGGACACGCTGAAGTCACCATGAAATGAGAATAGCTTCGTTTTTTAGGACATTATACAGTATTTAACAGTGTATGCCAAACATGTTTAATACATTGGTTAAATGTAGTATCTTCACATTAAAAAGCAAATTAACTTAACTTCCTCGACAGCTGAAGTTTTTTATATGTATGTCATGCCACTTATCTTAGAAAACCGCCAACTAGCGAACACCCGCTAACACATGTCTAGCACCTTTTTTGTCACACGGTTGTCATCATCTTGATTATTTTTTACTTGAAAATGTGTCATATGACTGAAGTTAGAAGCACATTGCAAGCCATTTCATGTTGTCTTTAAAGGGCCCCTATTTTACCACCAGATGCAGGGCCGGCTCTAGCTAAGTTGGCGCCCTAGGCAAGTTTGTCGACCGGGGGGGGGGGGGGGGGGGGGGGTGGTAGTGTGCGATTGTCAACGGGGGGGGGGGGGTGGTAGTGTGCGATTGTCAACGGGGGTTGTCAATGGGGGGGAGCGTGGTAGTGCGCGATTGTCAACGGGGGGGGGGGTTAGTGCACAATTGTCAATGGGGGGGAGCGTGGTAGTGCGCGATTGTCAACGGGGGGGGGGGTTAGTGCGCAATTGTCAACGGGGGGTAGTGCGCGATTGTCGGGGCCGTCGGACCTACGGGCGCCCAAGGGTGCCTCACGGCGCCCCCTGGATGTGTGGCGCCCTTAGCATTTGCCTATACCGCCTATGCCACGGGCCGGCCCTGACCAGATGTGAGGTTGATTATTCATGACAAGACATTTTAAAATGTAGACATACCAGGCCAGCAGCCAGCAGTCATCCTGGAACTACCACCCAGTCCTCCCCTGAACTACCACTTGTGATGCCACAAGCAGATTGATTTTTTAAATGGCTTGTAATAGACCCTTTTTTACAGGTCGTCAATAGCAGGGTAAAGTAACTTCCTGTTACTGTAATTTCAACATTAGGTCGGTTTTATTTATGTCTGTCACAGCACCAGCATGGTCAATGTATATTTACTTGACTAGTCAAATGGACCCATACTTAGTGTTATAAGCTACACTTGTGTTTTTCCTACTGTGAAAAGGGTCTATGCCTAATCAACCTCACACCTTGTGGCAAAATAGTGGTGCTCTCAGGTAGCCTCGCTGTGGAGTGGAACACATTGAGAAAGCAGAAGTCTGTCTGTGAGCTGTTTGTTTTGTTTTTTTGGCTGCATGCATTAAGCTAGCTTGTTGGTTCACTCACTGGGTGTGCGTCTGGGTTGTGATAATTAGCAGAGCCAGATGGTTGAATGGTACCAGGAGTTATTACCTCAATCTGGATCCAAAGTTCAGAGAAGTCAACGCAACACACGTAGGCAGGTATTTATTAGGCACAAAAAGGGAAAAAAAAGGATCACTCAAAGTCGATGCAACTAATAAACTCAAACTGGAGACAACCTTTCTATATCAAACTACTAGTCTCCTAATAGTCTCCATATAGTCCTTAATAGTCTCCTTGGGTGACGATTCAAACACAACCGCACATAATAGAGAATACACAGGTGCAAATACTTCAGGATGCATGAGCATCCTAGAAAGCCACACTCACAGAGGTGTCATATGTGGGTGTCCTTCCCCAGGAAATTCACTTAATTTCCTGCATTCTGGTGAATTTTTATGCACCAATTTGTGTCTTTTCTGCATCAATTTATAGTGGAAATGTTTTTATTGATGTAAAGGAATATGTGTCATCCGTTTGTGGACATCAGCAAATGTATTGATGACGTCACCACCACCAGTTAGAAACCCTGGCTGAATGGAAAGGTGTTGTCTCTTCTGAAGGCACAGGCTTCATTCTTTAGGTCTGGAGATGCAGTGGCACTAAGAGCAGCGAGGAGGGAATTGGAGGCTGGCATCAAAAAGGCAAAGGCTACTTATGCCCTCAGAATACAGGGTTATTTTTCTACCAACGACCCCCGGAGCATGTGGAAGGGCATATAGACCATCACAGACTACAAAGGGAGGGATGTTGAATGCCCTTGGGATCCATCTTTTCCTGATGCTCTGAACACCTCCAATGCCTGCTTTGAGTCAACCATCTCCTCCCACAGCACCAGGCTCACACTCCCACCAGGTGAGCTGCCCCTCAGTGTGTCTGCGAGGATGTGAGGGGGATGGATCAACCCCTGCAAAGCAGCAGAGATTGTGCTCAGGAGCTCACAGAGGTGCGAACATCTCAATCTCCCAAGCTGTGGTGACTGTTTGCCTCAAGATGTCCACTATCATTCCGGTGCCCAAAAACGGTGGGAAGCATGAATGACTATCGTCCGGTGGCCCTCACGCCGATAATCATGAAATGCTTTGAACGATTGGTTTTGGCCCACATAATCAACACTATCAACATCAACATGGACCCCCATCAGTATGCTTATAGGAAGAACCGGTCTGTGTCTGACGCAGTGTCAGCTGTTGTCCACTCTGCTCTCACAGACCTGGAGAGCAGGGATTCCTATGCTGCTCATCCTGGACTTTAGTTCTGCTTTTAACACTATTATTCCGCAGACAATAGTCAACAAACTGCTGCTGTTGGGACTAGAACCATCTCTCTACAACTGAGTCCTGGACTTCTTGACAAGAAGCTTCTGCAAGGCACCTGAGCAATCATACAGTGAAGTTTGCAGATGACACGGCTGTGGTTGGACTGATCTCCAACAACGATGAGTCTGTGTACAGGCAGGAGGTGGAAGAACTTGTGGACTAGTGCAGAGTAAATCTCTGCATCGATGTGGGGAAGACTAAGGAGATGGTTGTGGACTTTAGGAGGAGAAGCCACACCCCCCCTGCCCTCTTCATTGGAGGAGCAGCTGTGGAGATGTTGTCTACCTGGAAATACCTGGGTCTGCTCATCTCCAACGACCTCACGTGGGCCACCAACACAGCCAGCATCATAAAGAAGGCCCCCCAATGCCTGTACTTTTTGAGGAGGCTGAAACGGGCCGGCCTCAGCCCTGCTGTCCTAAATTCTATTTACCGGTGTGTGGTGGAGAGCATAATGACATCCTCCATCACTGTTTGGTATGGGAACTGCTCTGAGGCTGACAGGAAGGCTCTGCAACAAGTGCTCAAAGAATAACCAACAGCAGCCTCCCTTCCTTGGAGGACATTCATGTCAGCAGGTCCAGAATCATATCGTCATGTATCATGAAAGACCCCACCCACCCGGCACACGATCTGTTCACCCCTCTTCCCTCAGGCAGAAGGCTGTGCAGCCTCAAAGCCAGAACAAAGAGGCTAAAGTGCAGCTTTTTCCCAGAGGCTGTGAGACTTATGAACTCCCTGCCTAACAGACTGTCCACTGCACTTCTTAATGCTGCTACTGTATTACATTGCAAAATGTTTTTATTCTGTATGCTGCTGTACCTGGGTAACAAATTTCGTTCCTTCATGTTTTTATCATGTTTGGATGACAATAAACTAAACTGAAACTGGAAAACACAAAATGTAGGCACCAGGTGACAATTCACAATATAATGCAATATAATGCAGTAAGGCTCTCAGGCATTCTGTATTCCCCTTCCCCTTCTTCCCGCTTCTTTCCTCATTTAATATTATCCCTCCTAAGTCAACACACATATAGGCCTGACTATAGGCCTGACCTTACTATTTTGTCCTCTTTTGTGTCTTTTGTTTGGGGAAGTAACCTATTCACATCGGCCTTGCCGTTCTTGGAACCAGGACGGTAGGTGAGCGTAAAATGAAACCTACCCAGGAAGAGAGCCCAACGTGCCTGGCGGGAGTTCAACCTACGGGCGGTCTGAATGTAGGCCAGGTTCCTATGGTCCGTCCACACGATAAATGGATGCGCCGCTCCCTCCAACCAGTGTCTCCACTCCTGCAATGCCAACACCACTGCTAGTAGCTCCCTGTTACCAACGTCATAATTAGTCTCTGCGGAGCTAAGATGACGGGAGAAAAAGGAACAGGGGTGTAACTTGTTGTCCCGCGCCGAGCGCTGGGACAGCACTGCCCCCACCCCAGAGTTGGAGGCATCTACCTCCACCACGAACTGGATAGCTGGATCGGGATGACACAGTACAGGAGCCGAGGAGAACAACTTCTTAAGCCGCAGAAACGCGGCCTGAGCCGCCTGCAACCAACCAAAAGGGACCTTAGTGGAGGTTAATTGGGTTAGGGGAGCAGCCACCCGACTATAATCCCTTATGAACCTTCTATAAAAATTTGCAAACCCCAGAAACCTCTGTAGCTGTTTCCGAGTGGTAGGAACTGGCCACTCGGAAACCACCCTCACCTTCTCAGGGTCTGCCTGCAGTTGACCCCTCTGCACCACGAAGCCCAGGAAACTGACTGAGTCGGTGTGGAAGGAACACTTCTCAGCCTTGACGAACAGCTTGTTCTCCCATAACCGCCACAACACCAGCCGAACCTGCTGCTTGTGTTCAGTCAGGTCCCTAGAAAAAATTAGAATGTCATCGAGATAAACCACAACAAAACGGTGTAACATATCCCGGAGAACGTCATTGATTAGAACCTGGAAAACGGCTGGTGCATTAGTGAGCCCGAAAGGCATAACGAGGTACTCAAAGTGACCCAGTGGTGTGTTGAACGCTGTCTTCCATTCGTCCCCCTCCCGGATGCGAACCAGATGGTAGGCGTTCCGGAGATCCAGCTTAGTGAAGATGGTGGCCTGGTGAAGAGGGGCGAAGGCAGAGTCGAGAAGCGGAAGAGGGTACTTGTTCTTGACCATGATGTCGTTTATTCCCCTGTAGTCCACACAGGGTCGCAGGGATTTGTCCCTCTTCTCTACAAAGAAGAAGCCTGCTCCCACAGGAGAGGAAGAAGGACGAATGAGCCCATTCGCCAACGACTCGGAAATATAGTTCTCCATGGACTCTCTCCGGTCCAGACAAATTGTACAATTTACTGGAAGGCAGGGGGGCACCGGGCAACAAATCAATAGAGCAGTCATAGGGACGGTGAGGGGGCAGGGATTGGGCCCTATCTCTACTAAATACCTCCTGGAGGTCATGGTAAATGGAGGGAACTCCAGAGAGGTCTAAGGGGTCAGGTGAGAGAGGAGAAGCGGCACACTTACTAGGGGGCGTGGCTGACCGAAGACAGTGGGAATGACAAAAGGTGCTCCAGCTGACTATGGATGAGGTCGACCAGTCAATGTGGGGGTTATGTAATCTCAGCCAGGGAAGACCAAGCACAACGGGGGACGTGGGGGAAGGAATAACAAAAAAACTAATTAATTCCTGATGGTTGCCCGAGAGCAGGAGCGAAACGGGAGTCGTCCGGTGAGTAACCCGGGCCAACAGGCGGCCATCCAAGGCGAAGACCTCCTTGGGCTCAGGGAGTAAGTCCAGTCTCAGCTGGGCCTGAGAACAAAGGTCACAGTCAATAAAGTTCTCATCAGAACTTGAGTCAATAAAAACAACAAAAAACTTGGAATGCTGAAGCCCAGGTAACTGACCCGGAACTAGGATCCGTGTGGGGGAAGCCGGAGGACCGGCCACTCGGCTCACCAGTGACCCCCTGGAAGCTGGTGAGCCTGCCCTTTTACTGTCTTAGGGCATGTGTCCAGAAAATGACCCCCCTCCCCACAGTAAAGACAGAGATTGTTCTTAGTGCGACGGCGGAGTTCGGCAGAGGACAACCGCATTCTTCCTACCTGCATGGGCTCGGGCCCGAGTCCTACATCGGTGGAAGAAGCGGTGGGAGCGAAACGAGACATGGCTAGTCCGGACGGCCGGGCGACCGGTAGATCCAGGACCAACAGCGGCGAACGGAGTGTAGGGATGGTCGAGTCTCTCCCTCAGTCTCTCTCTTATCCGGTTGTCCAAGCGAGTGGCTAAGGCTATGAGTTCATCTAACGAGCTGGTCTCGTCCCTAACCACGAGCTCGTCTCTAATACGTTCGGCCAGTCCCCTCACAAATACGCTCTGTAACGCCGTTTCGTCCCACCCACTCTCCGCTGCGAGAATACGGAAGTTTAACGCAAACTGCGCGACCGAGTCTGAGCCCTGACGCAGTGAGAGAAGTCGGCTGCTGGCCTCCTTTCCCCGAACCAGGTGGTCAAACACCCTCCGCATTTCGCTAATGAAATCGGCGTAGGAAAACGCGACAGTGGGTCTGTTCATGGAGTTCGCTACCGCCCAGTCGGCGGCCTGGTCAGACAACAGACTCATAATAAAAGCAGTCTTAGTCCTGTCACTGGCGTAAGTCAACGGCTGCTGTTCAAAGACTAGGGAGCATTGGTGTAAAAATTGCCTACAACGTCCTAACTCCCCCGCATACCTGACCGGAGTAGGAATGAACGGTTCACGGGGCTGGCTGGGCGAGGAAACGCACGCCGCAGCGGGGAAGTCCGACGCGGAGGGGGCTGCTGGTCCATGGTGCGAGACGGGAACGGCTAGGGAGGAGACCTGGGAACAGATCTGCTCCATACGAGCTCCCAGCTCTGACATGCCGGCGGAGAGACCTCGAAGAGCCTCAGAAAACTCCTGTAAGGCGGCATCGTGTTGACCAATCCTCGTGCCCTGCGAGGTAAGTGCCTGCCGAACCTTCTCTGATTCCGCGGGGTCCATGTTGGCCAGATTATTCTGTTAAGGTTCGCGGTAATGTTAGTTTGGACCCCGGATGCAGAAACAGAGTCAGCTCGGACAATCCACGGTTTATTGTCGGACAAACACACACAAAAGATATCCAACGAGGCAGGCGAAGACAGGAACGGATAGGCGTAGCTGGCGGCGGCACTGGAGAATGCTGAAGTCCGGTAGTAATCCAGATGGTGATTGAAGAAGCTACCGGCGAAAAGAAAAACACTTAGAAGAAGAGCACCACCCCCGTGCAACAACATAAACAACGTGACACTCCAAGCGTTCCAGGTGCACGACATTGACTATAGTTGCTTGACGTCAGACAACTGACTCTCCGTGAAGTCGGGGTAGATCATGGATGTATATATTATATATTATATAATATACATCCATGGGGTAGATGGATTTGGCCCAAGTTTACAAGTAGGAACTCCGACTTTGAGTGGCGTTCCAGTGAACTTTTTCTAGTAGGGGTACTAAAATGCATTAATTTTCAATAGGCATATGTGCGGCTGAAACAGGTATCCTAGTGCATTCCAAATTTTTCAACATAACATTTTTATATAACATTATAGTCATCATGGCCTTTAGAAAAACGTTTTTTTGGGGAGGTGGGGTAGTGCACTATAGGCCCCTGTGACTCGGCCTAAGCTTTTGTCCTTAATGCCATTTTTTTCCCTTACATAACTTTTACTTTTATATTTTAAGTAATTTTGGAACCAGTACTTTTACACTTTTACTTGAGTAAAAAGCTTGAGTTGATACTTCAACTTCTACAGAAGTCGTTTTAAACCCTAGTATCTATACTTCTACCTGAGTAACGAATGTGAATACTTTTGACACCTCTGGAAACATAGAACTAGCATGGATGGTTTTCACACATTTGGAAAAAATGTATTGTTTTTAGTGATATTCATGTCAAATTGTACATCAAAATAACAAAACAACTTTTGGCTTATTTTAGAAAATATCAGAGACTTTTAGAGTCAAATTAACATGAGATTTTCTGATGGAAAAAAAATGATGGTATCGGTGTGAATAACATTTACATTTAGGGCATTTAACAGACGCCTTTGTCCAAGTGATTTAAAATAAGTACATTTTTCAGAATTGTCAGGATTTCACTAGAACAAGACACCCTGTGTGACTCAGAAATAAGATAACACCTCCTATGCCTAATGTGCATTACATATCCCACAATGCACTGGGTCGGCACAGGGCTGTGGCGGCACATCAGTCTGGCTTTAATCAGTCCATTTAACCTGTATGACATTTCCAAAAGGTGCAAGTGGCAGAGCGTTAAGCCGATTCGCCACCAGGGATTCAATTAACAACTAGAAAATAGTTTTCTTCCAAGATTCCAGATGCACCATATGGGGATCTCTTTGAACTTTTGCAATTTGTTTACTGATGAGAAAAGGAAAAAAAAGCTCATTCTGAGAAGTAAAGAAGAAAGAAAAAAGGTGAATATACAGAGACAGCCTATACACCGAGATGATGCTTTACAAAGTGGCTATCTTTAAACATGTTGCTGCTATTTATTTTCTGGGTATTTTGCTAATATTTACATTCCGGTAATAAAAAAGGATTATCTTCATAATTCAATAATGCCTTTTCATTAGTTTGTTTTTCAAACGCACTGACTCAAACAGCTGCTTGCGATTTTGCATGAAACAGCAAATACAGGTCGGCCAGGGAAATATTATATAAATAGTATACACTGTCTTGTTAGTAAGGCTTAAAATATAGGACATAACACATTCCACAGAAGACGGCCCAGTTTACACACACACACACACACACACACACATGTGCGCTAAACTGGAAAATCATACCATGTCATATCCATTCATCATGGATTTCTACATCAAAAGTGCAAATTTCATCTAATAATATACACATTTTGATGGCATCTAAGGACCCCTGGTAATATAGGTTAAAGATGCTTGCTGTATGGTAAGATTTGAGAGTTGTAAAGAGAGAGGAGAAAAGAGCAGCATGATTTTGAAACTAAACCACCCGAAAAAATGACCTCTCCCTCTCTGCTCCCTCCCGATACGGACGCTCAAACATTACACCATTTATATGCCAAATGTACATTCCAAAAATTCATAATCACTCTAGATTGTGTTACAGCAACTATGTTTATAGTGCTTCAATACTAGGGGACATTTCAATACAATACTTAAGCGGTGGGTTTTATTGCAACCGATCAATGGAAATAAATAAGTATGTCCTTGTATAGTCTTGTGTTGTGTCATGACAATGTCACTGGAGACACTTTTTTGCTTTGTTTTCTTGTGGAACCTGACCAGAGAAAATAGCGAAGGCAGGACTAATGGAGATCCAATACAAGCAGTAACTGTCATTTTTCAGTGACAGGATTGCGGCGCCCCTGTCATTTTTCAACACGTTTGACAGTACAATACAATTTGAGCTCCTAATAATGATTCAATACTGCCCCCCCCCTCTTGGTACATTTAAGTAATCCATCTGGATGTTAGGAAAATGTGAAATGAAATAAAAATAGAAAGTTCAACATGGTAAACATCAGTGATAGGCATTCAAACTGCAAATTGGTAGAGAAAATCTGTTCCCCTTTCACCTTTTGTTTGCACTGACTGAAAATATAAACAAATAGAAAGAGTGAGTCGATGTGCTCTCTATCTACGTATATATATATACACGGGTGCTTGTACGTGTTCATGTGTGTGTGTGTGTGTATTTGTCTTCATCTGTGTGTCTGCGTGTGTGTGAGTGTGTGTGTTTGTGGGTGTGGCAGGGTAGCTCCTGCCACACGCCACCTAAGTGGCTTTCCTTGGGGCCCTCCGACACAGGACACGGGTAGATGTTAGTTCAACATATTTATTGGAGAGCAGGTGGTATTGCTGAGCTGGTGTTACACGCTGCCATGCCAGTGGCTCCTGTGTGTGTGTTGATGGCTGGTTTATCCTGGGTGCCATGATTGCTCATGCACCCCAGGTGTGCAGCCCCACCCAGCCAGAGTCCAATCAGTCTGACTCAGGCCAGGTGAGGCTGTAAACCAGCCATCAACAACACACACTCCACATACACCCTCCACATATCCCCAACACCAAATTGAGGCTGGGGAGAATCCCCAGCCTCAGCCTACTCCCCCCCCATCCCCCATCCAAGCAAACAGAAAAAAAAATTATAAAACACACACACACACTGGACTCTCAACAGGGTTACCATACCTACAAAAAAACTGGGGGGTGTTCCAGAAAGCAGGTTCAACAAACGCTGAGTCTAACCCTGAACTCTGAGTTGACATACTCTGAGATGGGATACTCTGAGTATTCGGTTCCAGAACAGCAGATCTGAGTTAGTTCTGTCAACTCGGAGGAAGTTATCCTCGAGTAGCGCGCGTGCACAACCACTATAAAAAGCCATCATCAATGGAGCCCCGATACCACGAGTCACCATGACAACGGAAACAAAACGATCGACTTATTTTAACGCGCTGGAGCTGGAGGTGCTGATGCTGGCCTACGGCGAATATGAACATATATTTCGCCGTAGATGCAACACCGCCGCAGCAGCGAAGGAGAGAGAGACGCAAGGGAGAACATTGCTGCCCGAGTCAACGTGTAAGTTTTGAATGTACTATTCCATTGACGTAACATTTAACCGTAAGATCGTAGCATAGCCTATAGTTATGAATAGGCCTATAAGTAGTAGCCTAATGAAATCTGATTTTCTTTTAGGTGCAATTCTACAGGAGAAAAACGGACGTGGAAGCAGCTAAAATTGAAACATAAAAACATCATTCAAAATGGTAAGGCATATTTTCTATGATTGCACCTCACTTTGATTTTAATTGTATTTTTTTAAATTGACTTAGGCTATTAAACAAAGTAAATATTAATTCAGTGGCTACTTCAAATAGTAATTTAAACCCAAAACAAAATGTTGTTTTTCAGTGTCCTCTCACTTAGTAGATTGATACAAACACATTTATATTTTATACCTATTGAAGTCATTTAAAATGTGACGCTGTAGCCTACACCAACACTCATTAAAATACTAATTAAAACATTGAGTTCTGCTCAGCCAACAGAAAGAAGGCAGAGGCCCGAAAAATGGGTGGAGGGCCACCTCCACCACCTCTGACAGAGTCTGAGGAGCTGGCCCTCAGCCAAAACAGGGGTCGCCCTGTGGCTGAAGGCATCCCCGGGGGAAGCTCATCTGATGCAAGTATACACTTATGTCTTTAAAAAAAAGAAAACTAATATATAAATATGTAGCCTACTTTTTAACAAATATATATCCACCCACCCAACAATTGTGGATGGTGTCATCTGCCTGGTTCAGCCTCCGACTGAAACAACTGTAAACCCTGCAGCTGTAAGTATTCCATACTCAGATCTTGCCTCAGATGGTAGTTCAAAGTATTCTGAAACAGATTATTTTCCTGCATCACAGGAGGAGGAGGATGATGATGAGATGAGGAAACACTGTCTGCTGCCACAGGGAGAGATCCGGAGGGGCCTACTGAAGTGTGTCCTAATATTATGTATAGCTACTGGTAGTGCTCTACCCATTCATATTCATTTACATTCTTGAGTGGAATTTGGAGTTTGACATGTACACTGAAGTGATGAGCATAGATAATGGACAAACTAGCACATTCTTGTCCTTCAACAGAACATGGCTGGGCATCACCAGGAGGAGGGTCCATCAACTTCCACAGCACAGCTTGACACAGTGAGATTGTCGGTCAATACCATGTTAAATCTGTATGTAAAACTGTAGGAATTAAATGTTGTCCATGTTTCCCAGTTACCACTAAAGGAGTTGTACCAGGTGCACCTCCTGAAAACAATACAAAAAACAGAAAAATAAATGGTGTACCTGGATTGGAAGATTTAAAAAAACGACCTTGAAATTCTATTACTGGAACGCCAGTTGAGGTGGGTGCATTGTCATGGTGAAACAGGTGAATATGTTAATGGTTGGAACTATATTACAAATCCTGACTGTTGCTTTTGTACTTGTAGGGAATAAAGAAGAACCAAATCACATGTGAATTTGTCTTGTATTTTATTTTTAATCAAAAGTAATTTCTTGCGATGTGGTCCCTTGCAGCCCTTCCATCCTGGACGTCGCCAGGGATGGGATGGTCATCCGCAGGGTCATTGATTTGTATGGCAGGGTGTTGCTCTCCTCTAATAATTGCAATATTATGGAGAACACCACATGCCACAATGATGTCACATGCCCTCTCTGGGGTGACCCTGAGCTTCTGCAGGCACTGGAACCGGGATTTCAGTATCCCTATGGTCATCTCAACCTGGGCTCTAGTCCTGCAGTGGGCCACATTAAAACGTTGTTGGGGCCCCAGCTCAGGGTCAGGGTAAGGGGTCAACAGAGAGGGCTGGCATGGATAGCCACGATCCCCCAGCAGGTAGCCATCAAACTCTCCTGTAATTACAGAGGACACATTTGAGTGCATATAAAAAGGGAGACAACAAACGTTGTACAAGGCTTTAGCTTCCTTACCAAGTGCAAATCTGTTGCTCAGACGACACGCGGTAGATCCGGGAGTCATGCACCGAGCCAGGCCACTTGGCTTCAACATTTGTCACAATGTAAGCTGCATCACATATCTTTACAGTGCAGAGAATGACATGAGTTAGTTGTAATGTATACTTTTTCATGTACATATTTTTTAAGATGGTAGGTCACATACCTGGACATTGATGCTGTGAAAGGATTTCCTATTCACATAGTCCGCTTCATTTTCTGCAGGCGCAGTGATGGGGATTTGTGTCCCATCAACGCACCCCATCACATTTGGAAGGCCTGCAAAATGACAGCTAATTAAGCTACTGACCCCACTCTCATAATTTAAAATAACAGAATGTATGATTTCTACATTAGTCGCCACCTGCAATCCTGTGGAATTCCTCCTTGATGTTTCTAACAGGTTTGTGCCCGGGGAACACCACCATCACCGGTAACAGGCGTTTAAGTGCGAGGCTCACCTTTCTTACAGCCCTACACACTGTAGCTTTGCCTATGTGCTCTGCATCGCCGATGTTATAAAGAAAACTACCATTAGCAAAACAACGTAGTGCTATGGATAATATTTGTTCTGAGGTGAGTGCTCGTCCGCGGTGTGAGGTTGGTGATATATGGCCGGAGAATATGATTGAGATAAATTATAGTGTTGGATGAAAATCGGTAACGTTGGAAAAGATATTCCTCTGGAAATTATAAAATGTCTAATCTGGGACGGAAGATTCGCTCGCGACGTAAAGCATTACGAATAATGACGGCTTCGACATCGATCGGATTACGAATAAATGGGCAATCCATGTCTAACCGCTTCCTCGTGTGGGAGGAGACGGGTAGAAACCCTGGGTTTCTTATACAAAACCTGCCAGCGAGCAGGTTTGGTTCACAGCGTAAGTTACCGCAGTAACAGACCCAGAGTTTAAGTTACCTCTCTTTCTGGAACGGATAACTCAGCGTTTCCCTCATCTCAGGGTTAACAGACACAGAGTTTCGACATAACCCGCTTTCTGGAACACCCCCCTGGACTCTTTACAGGGTTGCCATACCTAAACAAAAATAAACACAACCCCCCAAACCCCACTACCTCCACACCTCCCCAGTGTCACACGCCAACCCCACCCTCCCCCTCCATCCCGGAGACCGGAGGCCTGGGGCTGCTGCCTCGACTGGCGGAGGTGTCCTTGGGCTGGCTGGTTGCAGGGGCTGGATGGGCTCGGAGGGAGGCCCGACAGCTGGGCCGCGGAGGTAGCTCCTCGGAGGGCCTGGAACAGCCCTCCGTAGGTCCCCCTCTCCACCAGGGAGACGAGGCATGATCCCCCCCCCCCCCATCTCCTCCTGGATCATGGGGCCTTGGACTCCTGGTCCCCTGGCCTGCTCCAGGCTGGATCCGGGGGAGGCTAGCAGCAAACGGTTGCCGGTGGCGGTAGCTGTGCTGCCTCCCCGCTCCTCCGCTGGCCGTCGCTGCCGTTCAGGAGAAGCTGGTGTTGAGGTGGCTGTCCTCTGCCGCGGCTGGTGGCTCCAGTGCGGTTTTGGGCAGCCCTTCCGTGTCCTGCCCTGGTCAGAGGAGCCCCACATTGGGTGCCAGTGTGGCAGGGTAGCTCCTGCCACACGCCACCTAAGTGGCTTTCCTTGGGGCCCTCCGACACAGGACACAGGTAGATGTTAGTTCAACATATTTATTGGAGAGCAGGTGGTATTGCTGAGCTGGTGTTACACGCTGCCATGCCAGTGGCTCCTCCTCGAGTGTGTGTATTGATGGCTGGTTTATCCTGGGTGCCATGATTGCTCATGCACCCCAGGGGCCTCATGTACGAAGGTTGTGTACGCACAAAAACGTGGCGTACGCAAAAAAAAATGGCGTTCCACGCTCACGTTCAGATGTATGAAACGTGAAATGACCGTGGAAATGTGCGGTGCCTCACGTCAACTTCATGGCTGGCGTACGCACGTTTCTACAGCTATTGTTCCTTTGGCGACACTTATAGGTGACGCTGGGAAACTGTTAGTCATCAGAGTGATGTGCACGTCAGAGACACACTTATGAACAATTAACACACCCACCGTGTTTGCAATTTTACGGGTGGATATAAAAGCATGCGCAATGTGATGAAGAAAATGGTATTACCGATGGCAGCGTTAGCGTTGTTAGAGGACCTTGCAAATGGTGCAATCCGACGTGAGCGAGTATTTAGGGAACGCGAGGATTTACTTGCAAACGATGACAAGTGGCTCATCAGCCGATTTCGAATGTGCGACAAAGTATGCGAAGTATGCGGGAGTTAATAGCGTTACGGAATTTGCTCAGAAACAGCGCCACCTAGTGGTCTTCCTAGTGTGCGGCATGAAAGTGACGCATAGAATATATTCCTCCGCTTCACCTCCACCTTCAGATCCGACCACTTCTTCTTCCCCTGTGTGTGTGCGCTGCTCGGACCCCACGGGTCACACACACGCTCCCACTCATCTCCTTCCTCTTCATATTGATCCCTGCTGACAGGGGACCAGAGAGAATCTCCCTCCGCGGCTCCACGTCATTCACCACAATCTCCAACTCGGACTCTGTGAAATGTCTTTTCTTTCCTTTGTTCATGCTTGTGTTACACCCATAGAGTGCAAGTTGACTCAAGGGTTGGCATATTTTAGAAAAGATGTTATTCTGAAAGAATCAATTAAACAAAAAGACAAGTGAGTCGGCTGGTCTTTAGTGGCTTCATGGTCCCGGTTAACTGCCGACTGAAGAACGCAGCGCAGCCCACCGTTTATATAGCCGCGGGTGGTCTCGTGCCTTTAATAATAATAATAATAATAATAATAATAATGCTTAAAATTGAATGGGGGGCGTCTGTAAAAATGCCAAATAAAGTCCATACATATAAAATAACACATTTAAGTAAGTGGCAATAATATATAAATATCCTCTGTGACACACTTGCTTGTTTTATCTGATCGGATAGAGGTGAATCTCAGGTCCAGGGCCTATTTACATAGATTTGCATATTTAAATGAGGGCGTGGACAGGGAGGAGTTTGCCACATCTGCACGTGCGCTCAGTTCCACGTTGATCGGGATGTACAAAAGAAATGTGCTCGGATCCATGCGTACGCACACTTTCATACATCTGAATTTATTTGTGCGTACGACATTTTCGGGGTTTTGGCGTACGCCAAAATCCACGCACAAATCCACGCAAGCCTTCGTACATGAGGCCCCAGGTGTGCAGCCCCACCCAGCCAGAGTCCAATCAGTCTGACTCAGGCCAGGTGAGGCTGTAAACCAGCCATCAACAACACACACTCCACATACACCCTCCACAGTGGGTATGACTGTATGCAAGCCTATGGTGCATGGAGTATTTGAATGCATGTGTGTGTACATGAGTGTGTGTTTGTGTTCCAGTATGTGTGTGAGTATGTGAGTGTTTTCATTTGTTCATAGGCAGTGGACAGGTAGTCCCAGGCAGCACAGATGGTGATTCATAAGTGTTTTGCCTGTGGCGCATGTACAACAGGGACTTCGTAACTGTCTACTACTTGTAATTAATCCCTTTATGCAAAGTGTCTCGGGCCAATGAGAGAGGTTACGCAAACAGAGATCACTTTTCGATTACTCATGCCGGCCCCGAGGACAAGTCGGTTTAAATATCAGCCGTTATCGAGAGACACATGTATTATATACTTGTGTGAGAACAAACTTTGACATTACTGATCTATGGACTTTTTGGTTTAAATGATTTGTCTTTCATGCAACGATTATATACTTACCTTGTGATGTGGTTCCTATGGCTACTCCTATGGTCTAACTCTAGCCTGACTTGTTGGATAAAAAAGCTACTCTGTTTAACTCTAGTCTGACTCGTTGGATAGAAAGCTACTCTGTCTAACTGTGGCCTGACTCGTTGGCAGAAAGCTACTCGGTTTAACACTAGCCTGACTTGTTGGATAGAAGCTACCCACTGGCCAAAAAACCCACCAAGACCCACTAACATCTGGGTTTTGTCTGCAGTGGGAAAGGGTACCCTCGGCATTGTTCCCAGGACAAATGACTGCAGTAGCCACGGGAATTTATCGTCTCCAGCTCCAATTGACCGCGATGGTGACATCGACGTGACACACCAGAAAAAAAACCTACTCGTCTACTGGCAATGGGAAAGGGGTCAATCGCCTATTTTGAGCGGGTCTGCCTGCGTTTAAAAAACCCACATATACGTGCTTTTTTTGGTGTAAAAAGGGTATAACTCTAGCCTGACTCGTTGGATAGAAAGCTCCTCTGTCTAACTCTAGCCTGACTCGTTGGATAGAAAGCTACTCTGTCTAACTCTAGTATGACTCTTTGGATAAAAAGTGACATTGACTAAATGTCAAATGTAATGTTAAATGCCTGATTTAACACGGTCAGAAAGGAGCTTTCAGCATAAAAGACCACCCTGGTCATTCTTCCCTCATAAAAATGCTGGAGACTGTCCGTCATCACAATACTGAGATATAGAGCTGATAGATATAGAGCTGGACAGCTCGGAGAGACGGCAACCGGGGTAGGAAGGGCCAGCAACCCAACCTGCAACTTCCGTGAGGAAGTACCCAAACAAGCTACGGAAAGCCTTAAAGAAATATACCCCCAGGGGTGCCTGAGAGGGGGGGAGAATGAGCACCCCAGCACCACAGGACAGACCTACAGTTAACGACCAATGCAAACGGACTATCGACGATGATTGCAGAGTGTGTCTGCGGCAAGGTGTGCAAGAATCCGCGTGGCCTGAAGATCCACCAGGCCAGGATGAAATGCTTGCTAAAGGAGCAACTGGTACAGCGCGCAGGGATCACCCCTGGTGAGACGCAGGAGGAACCAGGCCTGGAGTCACCCCACAGTGCCTGGAGCCTCCGTGAACCAGTAGCCCCAGACCCAGGCAGAGTAACAGAACAACATCGGGTCAAGTGGCCTCCAGCCAGCAAGGACAGACAGTGGCTCCAGTTCGATGATGATGTGGATAACATCCTAGAAGCAGCAGCCAAGGGCGACGCAGACAGGAAGCTCAAAACCATGGCAACCATCATCATCAGCATTGCTGCCGAGAGGTTTGGTACGGTGGAGAAGGTGGGTACCAAGACCCCCTACATGAACAACCGTAGGGCAGAGAAGATCAGCCAGATAAGGCAGGAGCTGCGAGTCCTGAAGCGGCAGTACAAGGAAGCGCGAGACGAGGAGAGGGATGCACTTTCAGAACTTCGTGGCATACTCAGGAAGAAGCTCGCCACTCTTCGAAGGGCAGAATGGCACAGACGACGGGGGAAAGAGAGGGCGAAGAGACGGTCTGCCTTCATTGCAAACCCCTTTGGAGTCACCAAGCAGTTGCTTGGGCAGAAACGAAGCGGCCACCTCGTTTGTCCCAAAGAGGAGATCGACCACCATCTCCGCAACACCTACAGTGATGCTGCTTGGGAGGAAGACCTAGGGCCCTATAGGCCTTTGATAAATCCCCCAGGACCCACCACAGACTTCAACAGCAAGGAGCCCAGTTGGAAGGAGGTCCAGGAGGTCGTCAAGGCAGCCAGAGCCAGTTCTGCCCCTGGACCAAGCGGAGTGCCCTACAAAGTGTACAAGCGGTGTCCCAGACTCCTTCACCGGTTGTGGAAGATCCTGAGGGTTATCTGGAGGAGGGGAAAGGTAGCCCAACAATGGAGATTTGCAGAAGGTGTCTGGATTCCCAAGGAGGAAAATGCTAAGAACATCGAGCAGTTCCGAACCATCTCGCTGCTTAGCGTTGAGGGGAAGATATTCTTCACCATCTTATCCCGTAGGTTGACGGAGTTCCTCCTGAAGAACGAGTACATCGACACCGCTGTACAGAAGGGTGGAATCCCAAAGGTTCCAGGATGCCTCGAGCACACAGGTGTGGTCACGCAGTTGATCAGAGATGCAAGAGAAGGGAAAGGAGACCTAGCAGTGCTGTGGCTCGACCTCACCAATGCTTATGGATCCATTCCCCATAAGCTGGTGGAAACAGCACTGGAGCGGCACCATGTCCCAGGTAAAATCAGGGACCTCATCTTGGACTACTACAAGAGTTTCAAGCTGAGAGTCACCTCGGGGACAGTCACATCCGAGTGGCATCAGCTGGAGAAAGGGATCATCACTGGATGTACGATTTCAGTGATCCTCTTTGCCTTGGCCATGAACATGCTGGTCAAGTCAGCTGAAGTCGAGTGCAGAGGTCCGCTCACCAAGTCTGGAGTCCGCCAGCCCCCCATCAGAGCCTTCATGGACGACCTGACCGTTACGACTACGTCAGTGCCGGGGTGTCGATGGATCCTCAAGGGCTTGGAGAAGGTCATTGCCTGGGCTCGGATGTGTTTCAAGCCTGCAAAATCTAGGTCCCTGGTGCTCAAGAGAGGGAAAGTGACTGACAAGTTCCGTTTCTCTCTGGACGGCACCCAGATTCCATCGGTCACCGAGAAACCCATCAAGAGCCTCGGCAAGACCTTTGATTGCACCCTGAAGGACGCTGCATCCATCAAGGCCACAAATCGGGAGCTGGAGGCCTGGCTGACAGCAGTGGACAAATCAGGGCTGCCTGGAAAATTCAAGGCCTGGATCTACCAGCACGGTGTTCTTCCCAGGATCCTGTGGCCCCTGCTTGTGTACGAGTTCCCAATAACAACAGTGGAGGGCTTCGAAAGGAGGATCAGCCGTTACCTCCGTAGATGGCTGGGCCTGCCACGAAGCCTGAGTAGCATCGCTCTGTACGGGCAGAACAACAGACTGAAGCTCCCCATAAGCAGCCTGAATGAGGAGTTCATGGTTACCCGTGCAAGAGAGGTGCTGCAGTATAGGGAATCCAGTGACCCGAAAGTCTCCCAGGCTGGCATCGTAGTCAGGACTGGGAGGAAGTGGAGGGCGAGGGAAGCAGTCGAGCAGGCTGAGTCACGCTTGCGTCACAGCGTGCTGGTTGGCCCAGTGGCATCTGGACGAGCAGGGCTTGGTAGCGTTCCAACCACGCGCTACGACAAGGCCCTGGGAAAAGACAGACGCCGACTGGTCCAAGAGGAGGTGAGAGCTGGTGTGGAGGAACTGCACGCTAGCCAGATGGTGGGGATGCGACAGCAAGGCGCATGGACGAGATGGGAACAGGCAGTGGACCGCAAGATCTCATGGTCCGAGCTTTGGCAAGCTGAGCCTCACCGGATCAAGTTCCTGATTTGCGTCCGTCTATGACGTCTTACCCAGTCCATCCAACCTCTTCTGCTGGGGCAAGGTCGACACACCATCATGTCCCTTGTGCCTCAGAAGAGGAACACTAGAGCATATCCTCAGCTGTTGCCCAAAAGCCCTGGGAGAAGGACGCTACACTTGGCGCCACGACCAGGTGCTGAAGGCGATAGCAGAAGCCATCTTCACCAGCATCACCCAGAACAAGCCTCTCCGACCAGCCAGGCAGGCGATTGCCTTCGTCCGAGCAGGGGAGAAACCTAAGCCCCAGCCAAGGGGGGCAGTGGGACTCCTTGGAACCGCGCCCGACTTGCAGATGAAGGCCGACCTGGGGAAGCAGCTCAGATTCCCAGAGCACATCGTGGAAACCACCCTGAGACCAGACATAGTTCTGTTCTCAGATGTAACAAGACAGGTGGTTCTGCTGGAGCTGACAGTCCCCTGGGAGGAGCGAATGGAAGAGGCAAATGAGAGGAAGCATGCAAAGTACGCCGAATTAGTGGAGGAGTGCCGCAGACGGGGGTGGCGTGCCCGGTGTGTGCCAATCGAGGTGGGCTGTAGAGGCTTCGCAGCGCGATCTCTGTGCAAAGTATACAGTCTGCTTGGCATCACAGGGGCACACCAGAGAAAGGCCATCAAGACGACAACAGAGGCAGCTGAGAAGGCCTCTAGATGGCTGTGGATAAAGAGGGGTGATCCGTGGGTACATGCTACCTAGACACAAGTCGGGACTTGATCAATCTCGGCTGGGTCGCCTGGGTGAGGGTGTATGATGTTGAGAGACCCGAAACACCCAATGACCCCCAGGTTCCATCACTGATGATGTGTCTAGGTGCATCATTAGATGTATATTTAACTATATATATATATACATACAGTATATATATATATATATTAGGGATGTCCGATATTATCGGCCCACCGATATTATCGGCCGATATTGGCATAAAAAATAAATATCGGAAAATATCGGTATAGGTTTTTTAACCGATACCAAAATCGATTTTGAAATAATTTCAGACATCTGTTACGTTTCAAGTGAGGACGTGGTTTGATGACATCATCAAACGCGCCGCTCCGTCTCAATAACAAGCCTGGGCTGTGTGGCCGTGTAGCGGGACGGTAGTTGTAGCTGTGGTTATGTCGGTGGTTTGGAATTATTTCAAAGTTTCTACATTGAATAGTAAAATAGGGGTCAGCGCAACATACTGACGCATTCTGCGAAACAGTCTCATCACAACCGGTTCACGTCCGCTGTACCACGCTCACATTATTTTATTTATTAATCCGCACTTCCAGACCGTCACCGGGGCTTCAGAGTAATGTGTCCGAGGAGAGCAGCCCTCTCCCGGACACACACGAGCTTTTGCCGCTGTTTTGTTTTTATTTATTAATCCACACTTGCGCTTGGCATAAAGCCTATTGCGGTTTGCAATGAGTGTAAAGCGGAGGTTTCACGTGGCCGCATATATCGGTATCGGTATCGGTTGATATCGGTATCGGAAATTAAGAGTTGAACAATATCGGTTATCGGTAAAAAAGCCAATATCGGACATCCCTAATATATATATATATATATATATATATATATATATATATAGTTCAGAGGTTGTTAAATGTTTCAAGCCAGACTTAGCAGGGTAGCAGACATAGGCCTATGTACAAAATGGTGCTCTTCGATATCAAATGAGCCAACTTATATTAGCCTGTGCTATTAAAAATGCTTCCTTTTTCAAAAGCTGATGAAAAAAAGGCGTAAGCTCATTTTATCAAGCAAAACAAGTCATAGTTAAATGTACTACAGACACTAGCGACTTAATGGGTTTTATAGGTTACTTCAACAGACATAAGTTGAGGGCAGGGTCATGATCAAATGTACTGGCCGTTAAAGAAGTAAAATAGGGGGAGATACTTTGTGCCTTGTATATGAACTCCTCATATACTGTTCAATGTGTCATGTGGTCCATGCTGATTGGTTAACCGCTTGGTGATCTCTTTCAGATGACAGGCAGGGGACCAGAGTGTACATGCACTGTGTACTTAATAAGAAAGTGCTCAACTAGATGAACTGCAATCTACAGTGACCTTTTTTCCTCTCCTGATAAATCCTTTGAATTAAATCAATTTAAATAATGATTTACAACTTAGCATATGCTTTTCTCCTAAGTGACTTACAGTTAATGTAATTTGGATATATGTTGTCAAAGGTGCTGTAGAAAGAGCTATTATTTGAGTGTAATTTGTTAAATATGGCACAGCCATCCATCAGCTATTAGTAAGGAAAATGCGCTGTGAGAACATGAGAAACATAGCGAAGGAGGGAGCAAAGGGGAAGGGGACGTTGTTTTGGTTGTACATTCTCTCTTCCCCTCTTTTCTGTTCTCTCTCTTTACAACTCCCAATCTTAACTACAGCACCTGTAATGAGCAGTTTGGGGTTCATCATTGGGGTTCCAACCCATAACCTTTTTGGTTAATGACACTAGACTATATCGATGCAGGTCATCTTACTTTCTGAAAATTCTTTTTTTTCTTAAATTGTTTCTCTTTTCTTTCTAAACTCTATTGGCATACCTATGGTAATCCTCCATATAAATATAGATGCAAAAAAAAGAATGCTCAAACTCTTCAATGCAACCGTTTTATTGTAAAATTCCACAGCTGTGTGCAATTCCCTTATGAAAAGGATTTTTTTTCCATTATATGTTATATTATGCAGACCTTACCAGAATTCATTAGTGCCCTTTTTACACATACAGAAGAGATATATGATACATAGATGGCAGACAATGTCTATGGTAATCTATGATAAGATTACTTTTTCACTGTTATTGTTTTTTTGTTTTTTTGTTGTTATTTTGGATACCAGCCACACAGCCATTGAGAGACCAGTCACATAGACATTGCACCGACGTACCGGCACGATCCCTTGTTGTCTGCAGTCTGACAAAATAGAGAAAAACATATAAACTATTTACATGTGCTCTCCAGACACACGTGTTGGTTCTGAAGTGAAAAAAAATCACTTTCTTTTTAAAGAGAAATAAATACATAAGTACGCACACAAACAAACAAACAAACAAACAAATAAGTATTGTAAATGCCAATGTCCATGAAAGAAAAGGGCCTGAGGACAGGTACAAAAAAAAACAAGCTTTGCGTTGCATCTTTTAAAATAATGAATTGAATATTTATAATTATGTTCAAACCTGCCAGAATCAACACATCAACACAATTTCATGGTGAAGATAGTGCATTTAAAAAGACTGAACAACAAAACAAGCATTTATTTCCATAAATAAATGAGAAGTAAAGTAAAATAAAATGTAGTATTTGTTACACGGCCCTCTTCAAAGATGAGACATGCTAGCATTCGAACAACAATACGTTTAGTAAACAGAGTAAGTACTTTGTTTACTTTGTTAATGAAGTAAGCTCCATTTTGCATGCCACTCTGGTATGGTTTCCTGCATAAATCTGTTAAAACAAATCAAAACAAACGGAAGAAGCATTACAAAAAATGACATGTGTTTTGCATTTGATGGTTTGGTCTAGTTATGGAGACAGCAAGGCTTGATATTTTATCTCCATAACTGAAGATCGTTCGAATACGCAGCTTTTAAATGAAATGTGTAATCGTTTGAGAAGTATAAATCAAAGAGAGAAAAGAAGTAAACTAAAAAAGAAAGAAAATAATATGTTTATGATCATTTGTGTGATTCGGACACATTTGCAAATGGTCACCCATGAAAAGGTCTGAATCTTACGTTTCTCTACATTTTCTTCACAAAGAAAATGTCCTTTTGTCACAAAGTCATTTTGCGATAGCCGCACAAAAACGGCAACACACCCACTGATCCAGGCCAATGTCTCTATTGCGTTGGTTCTGCGTTTGGAGTTTGGCACTTTCCAAAAAATTTGAACAAAAAACAAATGCGAACAATTGACATCTATTTCCAAGTGTGGAGGATATGTCCACACTTCAGACGAGTTAATAGTAGGCTAGCTAATCTATGTGGCAGGAGCACGACACATAGACGACAACCAGGTACGAGGGGAAAGACCTCATAGTGACTAAGATATACTTTAAAGACGCTGATCCATTTGAATCAAGCCTTAAGTAATGGAACAAAATATCTAAATAAACAAATAAATATCTAAATAAAATAAATACATAAATAAAAAGGTTGTCCACGTTGTCCAAAATCACTATGGTGATTGATATGGTGAACATTATTATGTTTGTTTTGTTTTCTTCCTACTTTAAGTCTACACTTTAGAAGATGTTGCATTATTTATTTTCCAAGACTTGTTGATTGATAGTTGTTTGACAAGCATTTTGACAGCAGTGTTGGTCAACCGCAACATGGAATCACACGATAGGATAAACAGGATCAAACTCCATTACGACAGAAACCTAAGTGTCTCATTCAGTTCAAACTAAATGAACAGAACCGCTTCCTGCCTTTTTTTTCTCAAAGGCATGAATTACATTAACTCCTGTTTTAAATACATTAGTAAATATCCCCGCAGTCAGTCCTGCACAGTCAGTGCAGCATAATAAAATACATCTATAATCATATGCTATTACAATCGAGACACTAAAATATATGCCATTTCAATATTACCCGCAGTGTTGAATGTTGCCTTCTGGTCATTAGGTATGTACAGACGATGCTGTAACTTACACTTACACTTACGCTCATCGTTGATTTGAAAATGTTTCAAACACCATAGGAACATTAACTCACTCACACTGACTCATGCATACGGCAGCAAATGCCAGTTGAATTGTGGGCCATACATGATGTAGTATACTGTATAACAAAGTCAACGTTTGCCTTTCATGTACATCAAATACTGAATAAAAGCAAGAATAAAATGCTCAGAAACAATAGAGCAAATTCTTTCAAAATGTAAAAATCAAAAAAAGTACATTTTTGTATATGTCCAGTGTTTTACTTCAAAAAGACCCCATGACACCAAAGGTCACACATCTGAGCAGTTTCTTATTTTAACAAACTGAAATGAATGTCCTTGTTTTCTCAAGAAAAAGTAACTTCTTTCTCAGTTATTTTAGTGCTAATTGCAGATGTGTGAGTGAGTGTCTGATGAAGTTGTCATTTGGGGAAGTGTTTAAAGAAAGAAAGGAGGAGGGGTGAGGTCACTGTTTGGTGAATGGGTGAAAATTCTGACTAACATCTGACTAATCCAACTGCTCTGACCAATGATTAATGAAAAAATAAAAAAATAAAATAACTTAGTATATATATTTTTTTATGGTACAATTTTCCAGTTTTCTTGTAAAAGAGAAAATATATATAATATGTAATTAAATCCTGAATTATAATCAACGGTTTCTTTTACTTTCATAGCCAACAATAGAAGACCTCAAAACATATTTTTGGCCTGAAAGGTGCATGCAATAAATGTGAACGACTAAGGAATAGTAAATTATATACAGTATTTGTACATGTAACCAAAGCATCATGAATTGCAACTTCTAAATCTCTAAGAATGAAAAATGAAAAATGTGTTTAATTGTGCTAAACTGTTAGTGGACAAAAACATATCCTATTGAATCACAAAACCAACCAACCAACTACTGATTAACATATCTCCATGGTGTGGCATATTTGGCTATAATAATATTCTAAAATTATGAACATGAGTAAGATAATGGTACAAGTGCATTAGGTGTCCTTCAAAATGTGTATGTTAGGTGTGTCATTAGAATATCACTTTCAGGTGTCACTGGGAGTGTGAGAGTTGTGGTCCTTTCTTACTGTTCAATTTAGCAACACAACTGGTGTTCAAAAGCAACAAGTGAAGAACTACCTCGCTATTTCCTAGAACAATCTTTTTCTTCTTTTTTTTAAAAAACAAAACAAAACAAAGATCTTTAGCCCCTTTCTATGCAAGTTATTTATAATGCTACAACAATTGCATTGTCCTCAAAAGAAGCATAGAAACAAACAAACAAACAAACAAATGTTACTATTCACAAAAAAAGGGGGGGTATTTAAAATTAAAACGTGAACTGAATCTTCTCCAAGTGGGTAGCCTCCTTTTGAAAATACAACAAAAAACAAAACAAACAAAAGGGTCCATCACTGCAGCAAAAGAGTATGTGAATGATCCATCCTAACTTCAGACGAGCCCCATCCAGCCTACCCTACCCTGCCCTACCCTACAGATATAGATAGGACACCCAGTAGACCAAGTTAAAGAGGCCGAACGCGGTGGGGAAGAATATGCGGGCGTACGAGTCTATCTTAGCGATGCGGATGTGCAACCGGCCGTGGCGCCATGCACCGGAGCGGCAGTCCTCGAAGCAGCAGAAGAAGCTGGTGCAGTCCTTGCCGTCCAGACACTCGTAGCCATACTCCTCGTCACGCTCCTGCATGTGCGTGGCGTTGTTCATCTGGATGGCGGTGGCGGAGCGTGGGCGGATGTCCACCGTGGGCGTCTGCTTTATTTTTATGGGACGGGACAACAAGATGACAACGTGTTAGCAGCGCGTATCGCTAGCTCGCTAAAAAAGTGGATTATATAATGTGCATTTTGCTGTTGTTGTTTTTGCTGGCTAGCTAACTAGCTAGCAACAACAACAAGAGGGACATTATATAATTCATTTTTCTTATTGTTACAAGCCAAATCGCAGAATTGTCATTCTGAGATTTCAAATGCTCAATAGACTTAAAGACTTAAATCCCCCCAAAAAAGGAAATGTTAAAAAAAAAATAATACAAACGTATCTATAACCAGTGTTTGTAATAATTATAGTTGACAACTGGTTAGTCTGCACATAACTTACATAATAAATACTGGTGAATAATTGTCCTCAGAAACAAATTAAAAAATGATATTAATATTTGAATTGTGATGGCTTTATTATATTACACATCGTGCTATTGTGCTCGTGCTGGGCAATTTTTTGGGGTTAATTTACAATGAATCATTGTAAACAATTTAAAATGAAATAATCTTGTCTCTGTGTGTGTAGATCTTTGTGGTGGTGTTGCGATGGAATAAAAAGCACCAGCTACATAGCTACTTTACATTTGAATCCAAGCTCTAAGCCGAGGGAGATAAGAAGCATTCGTTGGCAGACAAAACAACGCACGGCTCACGCTTAGTGCATCCCACTCTATGAGTCGTCACTAAAGAGAGAGCAAAAATAAATAAATACAAATAAAACCACCATTTCAAAGCTATGTTAACCGCCGGAAGGTATACAGAGCTTTTCCTTTTCCGGCGGCGCTCCCTGAAATAGGACAATGACATCCACATGTCTATGACTCAAGACATTCTAAAAAAAAAAAAGGGGAGACAATTAGCATTCCCATACAGCTTTTCATCATCTTTTATCTCAAAATGCCATGCCACCTTTGCCACAAAATTGGAAGTCGAGCTCCCTGGGAGATTAAGTGCCCAAACTGCAATTCCCCCCTCCCCCTCGCTGGCTCCTCCCGTGCCCCCCCACTCACACACACACACCCACACACCACCTCCCTCCCCATCTTGGCTGTAGTAGAAGTTCCCCTGACCTTGCAGATAAACTAGATTTAGAAAACACAGCCCTGTGACTTTCAACAATAGAAAGGCCAAAGGCTCGTCATGCAGTATTATTTGGAAAACCCCATTGAAATCTCACTCTTTACATTTTACTGCCAAGGACTAATGAGGAATTGACTCGATAGGGATATCTCATGCATTGGAATCAATCAAGTTTCTTTTTGTACATGCGATCTATATAGAACTTAAATGTATGAATATAGTTGTGATATTTGAGAGTTGATTTCATGTGCTATTTGAAAAAATGCATAAGCATACGTTTTATGTTGTTTTGAGTCAATAGTGTCCGCTCAGTTTTTAAACTTCAAAACCATACATCACTCAATTGCTTGCGATTGTTTGCCCAGCACTAGTGCACAAGGGTGGTCCTTATCCCTTTGAAAACAATACATACACTTAACCATATCACATTAAATACAAAACATGTGGAGTTAGTCCGGACTGTTTCACTTTTGTTAATTGACAGGTGGTTAAGCTAATGGGGGGGGGGGGGGGGGGGGGGGTAACGTGATTCAGTTCTTGAAGGGGATTGGTTGCACAGGAGGAAGCACGTTTTTTATGCTGAAGTGGTAGGAGCACACACAGCATCCTGTGGCCTGGACAGGACTGGCTTAGCAAAGCCACTGGCTTAGCAAAGCCAGTGTTAAGAAAGAGAAAGGAAGAACAGAAAAAAACACAGTGGTGCTGGCAACTTTAACTGGCTGGAAGTAGACAACCTCTCAAAAGAGACAAGTGCATTTCAAACTTGGCTGGACACACCATCTTCACCACTGGATCCTTACTGGAAGTTTCCTACACTGGTAGAACACTGTTCATGTACTTTTCCAAAATAGTATTAGTCTCTCCTTTTTTTTAATCAATGAATTAATGTTGTTAAATATGAATGTGTGTCTTACTTGAAAATATATATATGCCTCATTACTAGTCTCATTACTTGACTTTTTCATACCTTAGATAGAACTGAATTTAACTTGATCTTTTTTTAATTTTTGCTTCCAAAAGCTTGCATGTGTGCAATGCATCGTGGGTATTTACAGATTAGTGTACGTTAATCTGTTGAGCTGCCCTGTCGAGTCCTAATTGGACACAGGGCAGGGCCTGGGGTTGTCTATTTCAGTCTGTTAAGGCTCTGCTCACTACTGAAGGTGGCACCAGGGTTAAGCAGCCCAAGACACATACAAAGCCATAGGTTTGCTGGCAGAAGAAGAAGAAGAAGAAGAAGAAGAAGAAGAAGAAGAAGAAGCAGCTTGATTTAGCAGCCTGGCGTTTGCCATGGTTACGACAACAAGAGCGAGACAGGACAGAATGATCCTGTTGTTTCTGCGGTATAAAAACTTTACTCTCAGCGTGGGATGTGTGGAATCAGATTGTTTCATATTAAAAAATAAACCAATAAATAGATTAAAGATAAATTACATCCAAAAAAAAGAAGGAAGCTAAATTGCTGTCTGCCGAGTCAGAGAGCTCTCGTTTTCATTTGAGTCATTTCTGATGTACTCGCTCGGTCATTGTGGCAAGGAGAACAGATATTTTCCAAGACAAAGATTGAGCGATAGAAAGAGAGAGGGCATAGAAAAGGAAAAACAAAACTACTATTAGTAAACAAGGAGAAAAATGCAGTGAGGTGCTGGGGTTCTGGATGTGGGGGGCCCAGGGAGACAAAATGCAGCAAATACATGCAGTCAGTATCGAGGGTATCTCAGACACAGGCAATATATACCTTGGAGGAAAAGAGCCGCAGGAGCTTTTGTCCAGATAGGAAACAAAGAATATGTGGAGTTGAAAGAGAGCATCACCATGACAACACCAACACCAACACCAACAACAACAACAAACACATAATACATTTAAAACCAAAAGAAAAAAGGACAAGAAAACAAAGAGAATGTCAAAACTATGAACAAATAACAACAGTACTATACTTTCATATGAACAAGTGGGAAGAGAAATATATATATATATATATATATATATATATATATATATATATACACAGTTGAGAGACATACATTTTGGCAAACAAGAGGAAGGGGATCTATTTGACATGCTCACAAGGCTAAAGTTATTTTGGACAATTTACCCATGAAGTTCTTGTGATAAACAGTCATAACACACTTTTCTTTCACACAATTTTTATATTAAATCTTCGCTATGTCAACTGTTTACCATCACTCTTCGTAATTTCAAATTAGATTTTCTCCACAGAACCAAATTGATTTAGAGAGAATGCAAAAGTCCTGGCTTTGATAAAGCATGGGTGGACGATGGGTTTTAATTGTCAGTGTGTTTAAAATAATTTCAAATAACGATGATAGTTGCAGTTACACATACATTAGTGTAAAAGTGTTTTTACACTAATTTGTACACACTTTTTTTTGCTATAAAAACTATAAAGCAAGTTAGCAACTTTGACCGACATTTATTGTCCTGCAATTCTTAGGCAGTGTTGTTAAGAATAACAACCCTGTCGTATACCTGATCCATCTTGGTTAAGTTATCTGAAAAATAAAAAGTTAGGTTTTCACATTAAACAGTATGTGTTCCACTCGTGATACATTTAGATAGAAAGCATACAGAATGTCCTTTTAATGGACGACACACTCTTTAAAAATGCACCCCATCTTAATTCTTAACTAGGTCACACACCCTGGGCTGGGGCCTGTTCAGAGACCTAAATAACATTGACCTAAAACATCCAAGATTAAAGGAACATTTCAACCCCACACACACACACACACCACATTTCTTTGACTTCCACCCCTATTATTTTCTCATGATGAAGTATTCATGACGATGAAAAGGATTTCAGTCAAAGCCTCTCTCACTCTCTCTCTCTGCAGCATCTTGGCAGGCTGTACGGATGACCTAGAACAGTCCCCCAGAGATGTAAAACTCTCATTTCATTATTCATCCTTGCATCCAGCAGAGAGACAAGTAACGTATAGCCCTGCAATGCAATACCTTAGTAGTGTCAAAGAGGCATCCCAGAATGCACTGCGTCACCCGGTTTCCAGTTGAGGGGCTTTCTTTCAGATTTTTTAAAGAATGTTTCAAATGTTTGTCTAATCAACTTAAAAGTCCCTTCATAACATGTCTTCACCTCGTAATTCTCCATTTAAAAAAAAATAAACTCTATGACGGGTGAGGTACAATCCATTCTGAGACTGGCTCATTGTCAACATGGCTCTTTGAATAAGCATTGTCATAAAAGTCATAGGCCATGGAGGCAGGGGTACACGGACAATAAGTTGTCTACAAGAAACACCTACTTTCCTCCACTGAGCAGCACTTCACCGAGTGCAATGCACTTGTCCCTCACACCATCTAGGTGGTGA
Source organism: Merluccius polli (assembly GCA_030340625.1). Taxonomy (NCBI): domain Eukaryota; kingdom Metazoa; phylum Chordata; class Actinopteri; order Gadiformes; family Merlucciidae; genus Merluccius; species Merluccius polli. Next base: position 347,260 of record JAOPHQ010005980.1, read on the forward strand.
AGGTGAGGGTCTTCATCCCTTGATCTCTTGCCCTGGCCCCTCACGAGAAAACCCACCTTACTCTCTCTCTCTCTTTCTGTCTCATGGTGTATTACTGCATGGGGATAAACCTCTGAGACGACAACACTGTGAAACCAAAAGGGAGCATCTTCTTCATGGAGGCCTCTCTCTATCGCTCACTCGCTGGGTGAGCAGTCGGTCATCTTCAACCTGTCTTTAATCCACCGCACACAATCTGTCACGGCTTTCATTCAGACTTGTGGCACGTCACTCATGACACACACCAACACACACACGCCCAATCACACGGGTGCACACACGTGTGCATATACACACACTGTGATCAAATTACTGTAAACGTTTGGTTTTAATCGTACTTCTCACAAACATAGTACAATTGTATCTGATGTATGCTCTGCTATAATACAACTCACGAGGCCCAAGCGTTTTTTCCCTGAAGCGATGCCCATTCCGAAGTGACTCACTTTACTCCCAAGAGAGAGAGAGAGAAAGAGAGACACACTCACCGGATTCTTCTTCTTCTTGTCCTTTTTGGCGCTGGGCTTCCGGTTGCTGACAAAGTAGTGCAGGGTGCCGTACTCGATGAGTGCGGCGAACACGAAGATAAAGCACACGGACACAAACAGGTCCATGGCCGTCACGTAGGACACCTTGGGCAGGGACTTCCTGGCGATGGTACTCAGTGTGGTCATGGTCAGCACGGTCGTGATACCTGGCCGCGTGAGAGAGAGAAGAAGAAGAAGAAGAAGAAGAAGAAGAAGAAGAAGAAGAAGAAGAAGAAGAAGAAGAAAAGTAAAAAGTCATGCTGGGTCACATTAAAATGTTCCAGATCACTGTCCCGTTTGGACCAGTGCAATAAAATGTGATGTATGTACCAAAGAAAATAATATTAGCATAAAAAAAGAAAGAAAGAACCTCCAGTGTTTATTATTTGGCACAAGCACAAAGCACATGCCAATGACGGCGTAGTGGTGGGCATAGATTAATTTGTTTAATCCAATCTCACTGTAATCTTGGAATTAATCTAGATTAATCTATCTCTCTGTCGAAGGCATTCATAATATGTCTATGCTACCTAAATAATGACTAAAAATAAGTCTGCGCGATTGTTGACCGGAGGGGGAGAGGTGTGCGATTGTTGACTGGAGGGGGAGAGGTGCGCGATTGTTGACGGGGGGGGGGGGGGGGGGGGGGGGGTTTGCGAATGTCGACGGGGGGGGCAGTAATGACACCGCGAATATGGACGTTTAGCATCTTTTTAAAAAAATATATATATTTTTTAAGAGGCCCCTGATTGGCCGAGGCCCCGGGCTGAAGCCCAGGTAAGCCCGTGCATTAAGGCGCCACTGCCCAGACCTACGACCGACGGGGGGGGGGGGGGGGGGTCGCCGGGCAGAGGACGCAGCCGTTCCGCAGCGCAGCCGTTCCGCGGCGCTTACCTTCCTTGGTGGAAATCCGGTATAGATCCAGCTCCCAACCCAACTTTGAGAATAGATTAACGGCGATCATTTTTTTATCGCGCGATAAGAGTCTCGCGTTATCGCAGCGCGTTAACGCTGATAACGGCCCGCCACTAGTTTAAATACACGATTAGACCAAAAGTCTTAACGGGCCATTTTAACGTTGAACCCTGACACGTTATACTATACTATACTCACGAGTATTGGCGGGGGTTGAGGTGGGGGGGCAGAATAGTGAATAGTGTAGTGGCTAGGGCGCAACAACTTGATAGCCAAAGCCAAAAGGTACTGGATTCAATCCCCAATTTCCGCATGCTTCCTAGTAGCATCCTCTACCTCTAGTAAGATGTCTGACCCTACCTGCTGCTACTTGATGACATGTATCTGAATTCACTGGAAGTCACTTTGGATCAAAAACATCTCCAAAAAGGACTAGGTTTCCTGGTTAACTTTCCACTACACTAGGATATCTTTTGGGATATCCATAGCATATTGTACTGATGTACATACCTGTATACCGCTTTTATCAAGCTTAACCCACTCAAGCCTTTATTGACTTGCGTCTCTGCTGAATATAATCTGCAGTCGTTGCAGACACTGCATCGACAACAGGCTTAACACAGAGATGACACGGGGGCCATTGTGTGCTCCAGAATCCAACCTGAGCCTAAAGTTTTTTTTCTTTCCCCAGGTTCAAGTCTCTGGACACTAGCAATAGAGTTGTCTGGATCTCGACACATTCTTATCATAGCTCATAAATAATCTGTGGTTTGCTTTTACTGTGTTGTTTTATTGTTTATTCTGTTCTATTTGCATGTTTGTTTTCCTGTATTCTGTATTTTTGTTCTATCGGTTTTTATTCTTTATAAAGCACTTTGTAAACATTATTTTAATTTTTTTTTAAAATCCTGGCCGTGTATTCAACCTTTTGGGACATATTGTGTTACGTTACACTGTGTGTTAAAGGGACACTAAGTAGGGGGGGGGGGGGGATATTAACCCACCCCGGACCTACGACCGACCGACGGGGGGGGGGGGGGGGGGGGGGGGGGTGATATTAACCCACCCCGGAGGGGGGGGGGGCGCGATCGTAACCCACCGCGGACCTACGACCGCAGCCTGTGACAAGTGCCGGTATGCAAGAAAAAGTGCCAGTACGCTAAAGGGTAAAATGTAGAAGTGCCGGTGCTGCGTACCGGTGCGTACCGGCCCACTTCGAGCACTGGGTACGTTATTTCAAACAAACTTCAAACTGCATTGAATCATTAGTGTGAGCATGTATGAGTAATTACTCCTCGAGCAAGATAGTGAATTATGTTCTCATGTTTATATCGTTTTTTAAGTGACAAGCGCGTCTCGTTAAGCTCCTTCTCTGTTCCATAGTCACGCTGGCTGAGTGAAAACGCGTTTAGCCTTACCTGTACCACGTAGTGCTTTTTGTCCCTCTCGGCAGTTCATAGACCGGAAGGACATGGAAGCCTCCATAGAGCTTGCCCGTCCTATGTAAATTCTGATGAAGTGATTCTTCGCTCAGGAGGATAAGTGAGATTGTTGACAGAGATAATTGTACACCAATGGGGACGTAATTATGAATGAAGACGTTGATTTGAGGTAATAATTTACTAAAAAAACGACTTAGTGTCCCTTTAAGTTAGAGCATGCATTAGCATCCATGCACCAATGCATGCATACACTTAAATACTATACAATAATGGTAAATCAGTCTATGTGGAAACCTTAATGAATTACTGGATAGATGGAGAGATATAAAGCCAAGAGAAGGTGTTTTTATTGAAAACAATTGGCTATTAGATGGTCATGGAGGGATAGGCCTAGATACACAGAGGTGCCCTCACCGATATAACCTGTGCACATGTGCATGCACACACACACACACACCCACACACACAAACAAAATAAATAAATAAGCAGTAACTAACAATCCCTTGATCCATATACTTTACGGCTATCAAGTCGAGTTGTTATGGACCACTGCTCTACATCTCCGTAGTCACCATCTGGTTCTCTCTCTCTCTCTCTCTCTCTCTCTCTCTCTCTCTCTCTCTCTCTCCCAGATCTCAGTGTGTGTGTGTCTCTCTGTTGGATCTCTGGCTTGTGATGATGCAGTGGTGTGTGTGTGTGTGTGTGTGTGTGTGTGTGTGTGTGTGTGTGTGTGTGTGTGTGTGTGTGTGTGTGTGTAAAGGGCACATGGTAAGCAAAGCCTTTGGTATAGTAGTAAGCACACTGATACCAACAGATTATCACTTTCAAGTCCAGCCTGACAATCACCCCCACCCTCCCCCCCTACACACACACACACACACACACACACACACACTGCTGCTCATCAAAAAAGCAGGCCCACCGGCAGTGTGGCTGGGCCCACTGACACACACACACACACACACACACAATGGAACCTGAGTTCACCATAGGACTCCTCATGCTGCCGTTGCCGAGTGATTGTCATGTGTTCGTAGATGGCCTTGAAGGATTAGGATATGTCATCTTCATTAATCCGTATGTAAAGCAACATTACCCCCCCCCCCCCCACCTCTCCCCTGGACACGCACAGACATCTACTCACTCCTACACACACTCACACACTCACTCTCATACACACACACACACACACACACACACATTAACCACGCTGTGCTTCAGAGAGACCATAATAGAGGGATTTGACTCGGAATACATATTGAGCTGGCAATTAATACAGAAATTGCAGAAATATAGAATGGTGATGGAGGAGGTGGTGGAAGGGAGGTGATGGGGGAGGTGGTGGAGGGGAGGTGATGGAGGGGGTGGAGTTGGGGGGGTGATGGAGGGGGTGGTGTGAGTGGAGGTGGTGGAGGGGAGGTGATGGAGGAGGTGGTGGGGGGGAGGTGGTGGAGGGGAGGTGATGGAGGGGGGTGTTGGGAGGGGAGGTGATGGAGGGGGTGGTGGGAGTGGAGGTGATAAGGGGGTGGTTGGAGTGGAGGTGGTGGAGGGGAGATGGTGGAGGTGGTGGAGGGAAGGTGATGGAGGGAGTGGAGGTGGTGGAGGGAAGGTGGTGGAGGGGAGGTGATGGAGGGAGTGGAGGTGGTGGAGGGGAGGTGATGGAGGGGGTAGTGATAGTGGAGATGGTGGAGGGGAGGTGATGGAGGGGGTGGTCGGAGTGGAGGTGTTGGCGGAGGTGATGGAGCGGGTGGTGGGAGTGGTGGAGAGGAGGTGATGGAGGGGGTGGTGGGAGTGGAGGTGGTGGAGGGGAGGTGATGGAGGGGGTGGTCGGAGTGGAGGGGGTGGAGGGGAGGTGATGGAGGGAATGGGGGTGGTGGGAGTGGAGGTGATGGAGGGAGTGGAGGTGGTGGGAGTGGAGGTGATGAAGGGGGTGGTGATAGTGGAGGTGGTGGAGGGGAGGTGATGGAGGGGGGGGGGGTATGCAGATGACATTTGCTAAGGACCCCGTCAGGAGAATGTGAGGTCACAGGTTGCACGGGGTTTAGGACCCTAGGGCACCCCGGGGGTTGGGATGGGGGGGGGGGGGGGGGTGTTGATCTCTCAACGCCAGCGTACCAAGGGCGAGTTCACAAGCGGACACAACTTTCCTCAGAAAACCTTGCTTGCCCCCTTTTACACTTCCTTTTCTCTGGCCAGCACGTCCCCTTACTGCTGGCCACCTGCATTGTTATTGTGCTGAGGTTGCAATCTCTGTGTCTTCACCGCCATATTGCATAATTTCTGTCTCATTAAAGCATACAGGAAAGAAAGAAAACCAAAAAAAAGCCCACATGCACCACCATATGTTGGCCCCCTTTTTAATCAAGATGGACTGGATGCCTCAAGCAGCTGGCCAGTCTCTCTCACCACGAAAGGAGTGGACAAAGACAAGTGATCATTAGCGTGCCACAATAAACACTACAAGTATCCCACTGCAGGAAGGTGCATTACGCCACCACTGAAAAGAGGGCAACGTACTGCGGTTGGTGCCGTTGGGTCTAGCAGAACCAAGTACGGAGTTCAGAAATAAACCTCCAGAGCTTCAAAGGGTTTGAAGAAGAGCGCCAAAAGAACATGCCAAAAAAAAGGAAAAAATAGATTGCTTCAATTGTCCTGAGAAGTCTCTGGCCTTATATTTTGTGTGTAACTTATGATTTAGGTTAGAATAAAAGGGCAATCATTCTATATTTATAATTGAAAAGATGCAGGCATATTAATATATTTGAATATTCACATAAACAACAAGGTACAACATTTCCACTGACCCTACTGTCATGAATGTGGTCATCACAGGTGAGTTATAAGCCAATATATTTTTAGAGTGTTTTGTGGGTACCTAAAGATGTCCTGGCGGGCACGGCATCCTTGTTGATCCAGAAGGAGACCCAGGAGAGGACGACAATCAGGGTGCAGGGGATGTACGTCTGGATGGTGAAGTAGCCCATCCTCCTGCTCAGGTCAAAGAACACCGTCAGCACCACATAGTCACCTGGAACGAGAGAGAGGTAGGGAGAGGCAGGTAAAAGGAGGATGGAGAGAGAGAGAGACAGAGAGAGAGAGAGGAAATAGGAAGAGAGATTGTTATTGTATTCTATTTTTCCCTGCTATTTTTATTCTTATATTTGGAAAGAAACTGTATTTTTACTAAACATTGCTATTAATAGAACACCACAGCATGTTCTGCCAAGGGTAGAGCATTCTTATTACACTGTCTTTTCTGTATTTCAGCGTGTCTGTTTTCCAAAGTAGAGGGACTTCAAATATGATGAGTAATAAAAAAAAAAGAGAAAATAACAAAAACAGGATGCGAGATATTGTTCTTGTTTGGGCACAATATCACTTGTTAGGTATTTCGTCAATATTGCAAATGGACCAGCGATTGCTTCCTGTGCCTGAAGCGAGCTACTAGCAGAATCCCTTAAAGGCCGTGGTGCAGGTTTAATTTTTTAACGAATTTGCGCATTTGCTTGTTGGTAATAAACATTTAAACTGTTCATTTCACGCCACTGTCCTATTTCACAGCGTCGCCGCGCGTCAAGTGCCGCCGAAAAGGCACTTTTTTCTTTTCTTTTTCTTCTGCTCCGGAGACGACTATATTCCTGTTGACGCGCCGCAGCGCAACGCTTCCTATGTGTGCTAGGGGCGGCACTTGTGTCATAGACGCGCCGCGGCGGCAGTGTTTTGCACTTGATATTTATACAAAAATGGGCTATATATCATGATTTATTGGGAGAAAGAAACTATATGTAAAATCAGACATTCAGCACGGCCTATATCCCGAATGGAATGATCCTGTGTTTTGCCGACGAATCAGGCTCCTTTGATCGAATCGTCGAATAGTCGACTATTCGGGGTCACCCCTAATATATATATATATATATATACACGTCATTTTGACTGACAGGGTCATAAAAATCCCGTCATAATCTATTTTTACCGGTCACTTTAATTTTTTAAATGATAATAATGACATGTTCAATAGCATTTAATTTTAATTCATTTTCAATTAATATTCAGTCCAAACAAGCTAAACAAATAATCCTCACCGTGGATACACACATCAAGCAGAAGAATATGTAAGAATATCGGCCGCCAAGCGATTCGCGTATAGTGGGGCTTGACTGTCATCACGCGGATATTTCGCGTATAGTGGGGCTTGACGGTGATTCAACACCACAATGCGGGCGGGAGCTAGTTGATCCACTAGTCAACACGGGGGAGCTAGTTGATCCACTAGTCAACACGCCCCCAAGCGAACGAGTTTTCAAGGTGGCGCGATGTCGCGGATAATTCGCGTATAGTGGGGCTTCTAGTAGGGTCACGATGGAGAGCCACCATCGTGATGCCACGCCCCCCTCGTCCGACACACACTAATCCTATAGTCTCTTCTATAGTTATTACCTAAAAACTTTGCAGGGATTTCTCTGTAAATAAATTGAAAATATAACTAATGGTCCATATAAAGTGCTGTAAGTTAACTAGGGCTGCCCCCTAATAGTCGACGGAGGCTTAGTCAGTCGAACACGTTTTCATTAGTCGAGCAAAAAGTAAAACATAAAAATAAGAAGGCATAAGCATCGCAAACCGAATACATCCGTGGTCGCAACAAGCCCTGATTTAACTAATCGCTGCAGAAATGCTGACCAATACACCTGGGGGGTATACTACGAAGCTCGCTGAACATATCCAGGCTTTCTTGGGAAAACCTTGATTGCTAAATACGAAACTCGCAATCAGAGTTAAACGGTTCCACGAAGCTCACTTAAAGTAAATTTGTCAAGCCAGGTTTTCCGCTTTAGTTTCAATGCGCGTTCACATAAAATGGGCGTAACCCAACGATATTCACCTTGACGCAATGGATCCGACGGAGCGAACACGGGCTGTGTATGTCACTCAGGAGGAGCAAGTAGTGATTATGAACTCATGGAGTTTAAAAAGCAAATAACGGCAAGGGGCGATACAGTTGCCCATAATAAGGCTAGGGAGGCATGCTGGCAAAAAATAGCAGATTCTGTGAATGCGTAAGAATTGTTCGCCATTAATCCCAATAGAGTGCATATGATTGCAAAATGCAAAAGCAACCTCCAACTTGCTTTATTGTGTAATTTAGGGAATTCCTTTCAAATACACCCTATATGTAAGAAACGTATTGCATGTGCTGGAAGGTAGCGACGGTGGTGTGATTAGTATGTGAGCTGAACGCCAGCGACCGGGGTTCATATGTTGCCTGTCCATCATCATGCCTTTTACCCATCTAGATCAGTGTTTCCCAAAGCCTGGGTCGGGACCCACAGGTGGGTCGCACAGGATTTTAATTGGGTCGCCAAATACCTCTGCAAAATCTTAAGATTATTTTCATCTGCAGTACATACTTTGTCCACATGGGGGTGTTGCCGTTTCTACCCATTGGCATTAAGCTGCTGCTGCCCTCTCACGTTCAGCCTAAATCTCGCGGGCTCACATCCATACCAAACGATTTTCAAAAATTGTCGTCAATAAAAAAAATGAGCCTGTTTTTGATATTAAATGTGCTCGGATAATTATTATATGATGAATCTAATATAAAAGGCTGCTATAGAATAAATTATGTTTGTTGTACTAATGATATGAAAAAAAGGAGAGCCTGTTAAACTAAATGCATTTGTTTGATGTAATTTATAAAGTTATATTTGAAATGTGTAGGCCAATATTGGTTTACTCATTAAATGATGAGCCTGTTAACTCACTTAAATGCATTAATCAATAATAAGTGCAAAACATGAAGTTATTAAAGAAATGTCTCTTTGAAATGTGTGGTTCATCCATTCAATAGGTCTATAATACAATAGTCCTAGCATAAAGTGATGGGGAAATGGCAGTGATAAGGTTCAGGAACGTACATTTATGTGCTATTATGCTCTTCTCGCGATGCCTTAACGTGAATTGGGTCGCGGTGGTTTGTCATTTTCAAAAAGTGGGTCCCCAGAAGAAATGTTTGGGAAACACTGATCTAGATTACCAAACTGGATAATTCCATAACATAAATATAAAGAAATATAACTTACTAAAATACACATAAATGCACTTCACTTGGGAATCGAACCCAGCACGCAGAATCTCAAGACTGACGCGCTACCTCCACTCTACCACTCATTCACGTGTACAGGTGTTTTCTTTTACCTGCAAGTTGATAACTTGCAACTTGACAGTTTGTGTTGGCAAAAAGTTGGGAAACACCACGAACATATTTACCGGTAGCAGTGTATTTAGGGCAGCTACAACCTTGCGTATCGCAAGGCACACTGTATTTTTGCTTATATTTTCGGCATCACCAACTGTATGCAAATATGTACCCGTGGCAACAAATCGCAGTGAAACACAGACACACTGCGCAACAGTAAGCGCACGGCTTCTTTTTGTAGCATTGCCTACATAAGGTCCAACAAGGACGATCAAATAGCGAATACCCTCTGATGAGAACCTGTATCTCTCATACAGAATATCCTCTGATGAGAACCGGTATCTCTCATAAAGAATACCCTCTGATGAGAACCTGTATCTCTCATAAAGAATACCCTCTGATGAGAACCTGTATCTCTCATAAAGAATACCCTCTGATGAGAACCTGTATCTCTCATAAAGAATACCCTCTGATGAGAACCTGTATCTCTCATAAAGAATACCCTCTGATGAGAACCTGTATCTCTTATAAAGAATACCCTCTGATGAGAACCTGTATCTCTCATAAAGAATACCCTCTGATGAGAACCTGTATCTCTCATAAAGAATACCCTCTGATGAGAACCTGTATCTCTCATAAAGAATACCCTCTGATGAGAACCTGTATCTCTCATAAAGAATATCCTCTGATGAGAACCTGTATCTCTCATAAAGAATACCCTCTGATGAGAACCTGTATCTCTCATAAAGAATACCCTCTGATGAGAACCTGTATCTCTCATAAAGAATACCCTCTGATGAGAACCTGTATCTCTCATAAAGAATATCCTCAGGCAATGCCAAGGGATCGGATCTGTCCCGAAAGCGGCGCTCAGCTTTAAGAAGCCGATCTAATTGGAAAGTCTTAGCTGAAAACCTCCTCCCGACCAGGTTTGGTTGCCAGCATAAGTTACCATGGTGATATAGCGACGCTAAAAGAGAGCGACTTTCGTATGACAGCTAACCCAGGCTTTGAGCGCAACATACCTCGCTAACCCACTAATCGAGGTTCGTAGTACACCCCCCTGGGCAGGTAAACACCTGGCAGGTAGACACCGCTAGACACACGGGACTCATACCGGTGATCGCGGCTTTAGTTCCCCGTGTCTGATCGCTGTAATTCGGAGCGTGAATATCGGTTGAATATCTAATATCTTTCTAAATTTAAAAAACACTTTTGTATTTTTTAAGACAATAGTCGCACATCCCACGCCGTGAAGGTGAACCCTCCCGGACTCCGCTATTAACATGAACCGCTCCGCCGAAGGAGCCGCACATCCACACACATCGGACACCAAAATACAAACAAACGTGTTCCATTTGATTGCTTTTAAATAAAGTTAAATAAATAAAGCAGTTATACGGTAAATACGATGATTAAAAGTGTTGGTCCATGGCGTTAATAGGCGGCCCGCGTCGTGGGCCGCCTATTAACGGCCCCGCCCCCCCCAGACGACGATATCGTCGTCCATCACGATGTTTTACTGTAAACAACTGCCAATTTAAGGGCCATCGCCCAACCCTAGCTTCTAGGTTCCTCGCGTGCCCGCTTGCGCGTAATCAAATGTGTCAAGTGGGTTTGTTGTTTCTTTCTTCTTTTCTACTTTTCTTCTTCTACAAGAGCCAATTAATATGCTCATCGCCACCAAGTGGTCAGGGTGTGAAATGCCATCTGTCAAAATGACGGACGGCCCTCAGATTTTTCCGTCACCGTTTTAAAAAAACGGTCAATGACGGAAAATATTCGGTTAACGCGACATATATATATATATATATATATATATATATATACGCAGATAACGGCCCACCACTAATATATATATATATATATATATATGTATATATTAGTGGTGGGCCGTTATCTGCGTTAACGCGCTGCGATAACGTGAGACTCTTATCGCGCGATAAAAAAAATTATCGCCGTTAATCTATTCTCAAAGTTGGGTTGGGAGCTGGGTCTATACCGGATTTCCACCAAGGAAGGTAAGCGCCGCGGAACGGCTGCGCTGCGGAACGGCTGCGTCCTCTGCCTGGCGACCCCCGTCGGCCGTAGGTCTGGGCAGTGGCGCCTTAATGTAGGTCTGGGCAGTGGCTTACCTGGGCTTCAGCCCGGGACCTCGGCCAATCAGGGGCCTCTTAAAAAAAATATATTTAAAGGGACACTAAGTAGTTTTTTTAGTAATTTATTACCTCAAATCAACGTCTTCATTCATAAATAAGTCCCCTATCTCTGTCAACAATCTCACTTATCCTCCTGAGCGAAGAATCACTTATCAGAATAGACATAGGGCGGGCAAGCTCTATGGAGGCTGCCATGTCTTTCCGGTCTATGGACTCCCGAGAGGGACAAAAAGCACTCCGTGGTACAGGTAAGGCTAAACGCGTTTTCACTCAGAGCCAGCGTGACTGTGGAACAGAGAAGGAGCTTAGCGAGACGCGCTTGTCACTTAAAAAACGATATAAACATGAGAACGTAATTCACTATCTTGCTCGAGGAGTAATTACTCATACATGCTCACACTAATGATTCAATGCAGTTTGAAGTTTGTTTGAAATGACGTACCCAGTGCTCGAAGTGGGCCGGTACACACCTTCTACATTTTACCCTTTAGCGTACCGGCACTTTTTCTTGCGTACCGGCACTTGTCACAGGCTGCGGTCGTAGGTCCGCGGTGGGTTACGATCGCGCCGCCCCCCCCCCCCGTCGGTCGTAGGTCCGGGGTGGGTTAATATCCCCCCCCCCCCCCCCCCCCCCCCCCGTCGGTCGTAGGTCCGGGGTGGGTTAATATCCCCCCCCCCGTCGGTCGTAGGTCCAGGGTGGGTTAGTATCTCCCCCCCCCCCCCCGTCGGTCGTAGGTCCGCGGTGGTTTACGATCGCGCCCCCCCCCCCCCCCCCCGTCGGTCGTAGGTCCGGGGTGGGTTAGTGAGCCATTTGAATCTAGATTAATCTATATTAATTCCAAGATTACAGTGAGATTAATCTAGATTAAACAAATTAATCTATGCCCACCACTAATATATATATATACAGTATATATATATATATATATATATATATAGCCTGATAGCCTTAACAGAAAAAAACAACTTATGAACTCAACAGTATTTGCAGCAGTTGATGTACTAGTCGCATTGCTGCTCGAAGGTGTAGCGCCCCGTAAAGCAGTGCCGGTGTTACACCGAATTCTGCGACCCACCGAAATATGTGACCCCAGGGGGCGCTGTTGCACATTTTCTGCAACATGCACGAGTTTGAAGCGTAGACAGGCGTGAAGTCGTTCACGTGCGGAAACATGCACGAGCTTAAAGGGTATCGTCATCGAGCACTCGGAATGGGTATATTCGTTTTGTGACACCGGGCAATACTTTCTTTCTTGATAGCGTCTTACTGACTGTAGCGTCTTATGGGGAAAGCAGCAACGGTGATGGACTGTACTAAACGCCCTATCCATACTATGGGTCTGTGAAATGCTAATGAAATCAAATGTATTTATTAAGCGCATTTAATACGGTGTGCAATTATTTATTTATGTTTTTGTTATAATGCCCACCGTTTTCATTGTTATGACCACCGTTATTATTTTTGTAATGCCGTTTATGAAATAAATATGAACTAATGCCACAATTATTCATGTCTGCGATCATCACAGAGTCCACAAGCACCGCAGGTCACAATCAACGATGCCACAATCAATCACAGCTGTAAATGCGGGGAAAATGAGTCAAACCCCAACCAAATTTTTTCAGGTCATTTGTCGTCCTCATATCTGTATGTGCACACAATTATTCATGTCTGCGATCATCACAGAGCCCACAAGCAGCAGGTCGCAATCCACGATGGGTCACAATCCATGACAGCAGACCGTCGAATTCTGCGACCCCACTGTAAATGCGGGGAAAGAAGAAGCTGAACGTTGGGAAGGCCCATGCAAGTGAATGGAGCAGTCTACAGCATTGAGAAGAGCCGTGTAATAATCCTTAATAATTCAACTTGAGTTTTTTTTGTTTTGTTTTTTTACAAAAGTGGGTACAAAATGAATCTTGACGAAAACTGGTGGCGTCCCCAGCGGAATCAACGCCGCCTATGACGTTGGATGTGTCTGATTGGTTCCGATTTGAATTCTGACATAAACATAAACAGACTGACAACCGTTATCAGAAAGTTAACGTAGGCCTACACTTTTTGAGCAGCAGTTTCAAGAGTGCATTATTTGTAGAATAGGCTATATTATGGAGAAACAAATGTTTGAGGAATTGAGGGAGTAATTGTGTGCACATACAGATATGAGGACGACAAATGACCTGAAAACATTTTCATTCATTTTTCATTTTCCCCGCATTTACAGTGGGGTCGCAGAATTCGACGGTCTGCTGCATGGATTGTGACCCATCGTGGATTGCGACCTGCTGCTTGTGGGCTCTGTGATGATCGCAGACATGAATAATTGTGGCATTAGTTCATATTTATTTCATAAACGGCATTACAAAAATAATAACGGTGGTCATAACAATGAAAACGGTGGGCATTATAACAAAAACAAATAAATAATTGCACACCGTATTAAATGCGCTTAATAAATACATTTGATTTCATTAGCATTTCACAGACCCATAGTATGGATAGGGCGTTTAGTACGGTCCATCACCGTTGCTTCTTTCCCCATAAGACGCTACAGTCAGTAAGACGCTATCAAGAAAGAAAGTATTGCCCGGTGTCACAAAACGAATATACCCATTCCGAGTGCTCGATGACGATACCCTTTAAGCTCGTGCATGTTTCCGCACGTGAACGACTTCACGCCTGTCTACGCTTCAAACTCGTGCATGTTGCAGAAAATGTGCAACAGCGCCCCCTGGGGTCACATATTTCGGTGGGTCGCAGAATTCGGTGTAACACCGGCGTCTGTGTCCATAGACATCTTATACATAGACGGAGCATTGGCTGCTGTGGCACGAGAAATTCGGCGGCCATCTTGGAGTGGTGATGGGGGAGGGGAGCAGCATAGATTGACAGTTGACACGTATGGCCAGGAGAAGAAAACAAGGATGCCGAGCTGCTGTTCAGCGTATTCCTGCTCAAATGAGCAGACGGTCGAAAATAGAAATCGCGGGATTACATTTCACAAGTAAGATTTAACATTATACCGTACTATTGGTTATATTTTGTGAAAATAATATTACATGCCAAAACATGTGTCCTTTATCATAGCTACACGTATGACAAAAAAACGCGTGAAAATCAGTGGTATTCAGTGAGGTATGATTAATTATATGCGCTGACGAATGACACTGAGTGGAGCGGATCACCACTCCAAGATGGCGGCCCCGCGTCTCGTCAGCGCCAGTAGGCAGTAGCGCTCGATGCTCCGTCTATGTATAAGATGTCTATGTCTGTGTCACCATAGACATACACTCACCGGCCAGCACCATGGCTACCTGCCTTGCACTGCTGGTTTCTCTGGAAGCTAAGCAGGGGCTGGTCTGGTCCATCTCTGGATGGGAGACCAGGTGGTGCTGGCAGTGGTGTTGGAGGGCCAGTAGGGGGTGCTCATCCCTCTGGCCTCTGTAAGATCCCCAATGCCCCGGGATGGAGACGGGGACTCCGTCCCGTCTAGAGCACCGTCTTTCGGATGAGACGTTAAAACCGAGGTCCTGACTCCCTGTGGTCACTAAAGATCCCGTGGCACTCATCGCAAGAGTAGGGGTGCTAACCCCGGTGTCCCGGCCAAAATTCCCAACCCGGCTCTTGTACCAACATGGCCACCTAATCATCCCCTGGTCTCTAATTGGTTAGTTTCATTCCTCACCTCTCCGCTGTGCCAGTGTGTGGTGAGCGTTCTGGCGCATACTGGCTGCCGTGCATCACCCAAGTGGGTGCTACACTCTGGTAGCGGATGAGGTGTCATATCTCCCCCCCACACACACACACACACTATGTAAGCGCTTTGAGTGACCTCCAATAAAGCGCTATATAAATCCAATCAATTATTATTATTATTATTATTAGGTACACCTTGCTAGTACCGGGTTGGACCCCCTTTTGCCTTCAGAACTGCCTTAATCCTTCGTGGCACAGATTCAACAAGGTACTGGAAACATTCCTCAGAGAGTTTGGTCCATATTGACATGATAGCATCACGCAGTTGCTGCAGATTTGTCGGCTGCACATCCATGATGCGAATCTCCCGTTCCACCACATCCCAAAGGTGCTCTATTGGATTGAGATCTGGTGACTGTGGAGGCCATTTGAGTACAGTGAACTCATTGTCATGTTCAAGAAACCAGTCTGAGATGATTCGCGCTTTATGACATGGCACGTTATCCTGCTGGAAGTAGCCATCAGAAGATGGGTACACTGTGGTCATAAAGGGATGGACATGGTCAGCAACAATACTCAGGTAGTCTGTGGCTTTGACACGATGCTCAATTGGTACTAATAAGCCCAAAGTGTGCCAGGAAAATATCCCCCACACCATTA
Source organism: Merluccius polli (assembly GCA_030340625.1). Taxonomy (NCBI): domain Eukaryota; kingdom Metazoa; phylum Chordata; class Actinopteri; order Gadiformes; family Merlucciidae; genus Merluccius; species Merluccius polli. The sequence goes on from JAOPHQ010005980.1 coordinate 362,899, forward strand.
CACCACCACCACCAGCCTGAACCGTTGATACAAGGCAGGATGGATCCATGCTTTCATGTTGTTGACGCCAAATTCTGACCCTACCATCCGAATGTCGCAGCAGAAATCGAGACTCATCAGACCAGGCAACGTTTTTCCAATCTTCGATTGTCCAATTTTGGTGAGCCTGTGCGAATTGTAGCCTCAGTTTCCTGTTCTTAGCTGACAGGAGTGGCACCCGGTGTGGTCTTCTGCTGCTGTAGCCCATCCGCCTCAAGGTTCGACGTGTTGTGCGTTCAGAGATGCTCTTCTGCATACCTCTGTTGTAACGAGTGGTTATTTGAGTTACAGTTGCCTTTCTATCAGCTCGAACCAGTCTGGCCATTCTCCTCTGACCTCTAGCATCAACAAGGCATTTGCGCCCACAGAACTGCCGCTCACTGGATATTTTCTCTTTTTCGGACCATTCTCTGTAAACCCTAGAGATGGTTGTGCGTGAAAATCCCAGTAGATCAGCAGTCTCTGAAATACTCAGACCAGCCCGTCTGGCACCAACAACCATGCCACGTTCAAAGTCACTTAAATCACCTTTCTTCCCCATTCTGATGCTCGGTTTGAACTGCAGCAGATCGTCCTGACCATGTCTACATGCCTAAATGCATTGAGTTGCTGCCATGTGATTGGCTGATTATAAATTTGCGTTAATGAGCAGTTGGACAGGTGTACCTAATAAAGTGGCCGGTGAGTGTATATACGTAGACGCCTCATAGACTGACGCTGCCCGGTAGAGCTGACGTAGCAGCGCGGCCGCCATCTTGGATGGGTCCCCAGTGCGCCCCCAGTGCATTCATTTCTATGGAGGAAGGTGTATCCCCAACTACAATAATAAGCATAACTCCCCGAATTTTTACCGGATTTTCACACGGTTTGGTTTGTTACAAATGGCAGAGATTTATTTATGATACAGGACGAATTAATTATTATTATTATTTTTTTTAAATAATAAGAATTATTGTTCAATCTTACTTGTGAAAGGTAATCCCACGCGATCTGGTGTCAATACTGCGCCGTAAGCTGCACAAAATACTGGCATAGCTTGCTCTCCCGTTGACTCCTATGCTAGACTAGAGTGAGGAGACCCAACCAATATGGCGGCGACGCTGGGTTACGTTCCAGCACGTCATGAGGCGTCTACGTATATATGTCTATGTGTGTCACTGTCAGCGTCACACATGCTGCTTTGTTGTCTTCCGCTATCTTCTCTGTGAGCGACAGTACCTCGACCAATGGGATGAGCGTATTCTGTATTGTCATACTCGTGTGTGAATATGCTGTCAGCTCATTGGTCACAGAACAGGACAGGGCCCGGGAACAACTTTACCGTAAATGTCCATATAAAGCGCCCTGTTATTCATTTTCCATTGGCATTTTACTGACTATTTTTTTGACTCTCACAGTAATACGAGACAAAGTGCGTCCCTTTTCAGCTCAATACGGGACGGGTGCTTTTGTTTCTAAATACGGGACGACTCCGTTTTTCAAGGGACGGTTGGCAACCCTATGCACTGCTGTTCATAGACTAGCTCCAGCGCTCGTTGCTGCGTTTCTAAATGGTAGCTAGCAACTCACCAGGACGCGAAATTACGAATCCCACTATGGCCACGCCAAGCACCGCCCCACCCTGCTCCTGATTGGTTGAGCTGTGCTCTCGACTCTATCCTGATTGGTTCTACTGCGCCCAGCAAGCTAGAAGATTGTTTAATCTCAACGACCGCTCAGTTTACAAGTGTTGCAGATATAGTTAGGGTTAGGGTTAGGGTTTGGGTTAGGGTTATGGTTATGGTTAGGGTTAGGGTTAGGGTTAGCAGGCGCAGTAAACAATGTTAGAGTCGAGAGCACAGCTCAACCAATCAGGAGCAGGGTGGGGCGGTGCTTGGCGTGGCCATAGTGGGAAAAACAATATCGCCACCAGGACACTTAACCACTCTCTACTCATTCTCCTCTGACCATGCATTTCATTGTCTTTGACGGCCATCGGCTCTCGGCAATTCCTCATTCGCCCTCTCACGTCTGACCGGTTCGAAATTATATGGCTGTGGGCCATCATAAATGTTAATTGTGCGTCTTGCCACAATTAAAGAGAAATAAGAAATAAAGCCTTCGCCGTTGCATGTTGTTATTGAGACTAAAATAGGTTTGTTTCGCCAATGTTTAGTAGTTTAGTAGTTCAACCCCACGTTCAATGTGTTAAACAATAATGTCCGCCTGCCAGGGACGTCCCGACATCAAAACTGAAAATTACATTTATAGCAGCATACTACTGTGGTGGTGTATTAAAATAATTTCAATAGCAGTATGTATTTTGATAGTGTTTTTTTAAGTTAAAGGCCATGGTGCAGGTTTAATTTTCTAACGAATACGCCATAGTTCTAGTACAAGGCTGAGGCTACCTTCCACCACGTCTCCCTCACGTGACGTCATCGCCGAATTGCGTTAAAAAGAACCGTTACTAACAAAAACTACAAAAACTGGACTTTAACACCATTTTGGAGACATTTCTAACTTTATATACATATCTTGAGTGCTTTATGTACCCATTAATCGACAGTGGTGTTTAACCTGCACAACGGCCTTTAAATGATCAGTGTTCAAACCTTTTTCATATTTAACTGGTTAATTTTGTATCTTTTTTTTTTTTAAAGGTACATGCAACATATTTTTGTTTGAAATGTGCTCTAAAACACATTCTGTCATGTCCACGCTAACTTTAAAGCTACAGGGATCTAGGTTAATTGCTCCCACTCTGCAGCAGCGTAGATAAATCTCAGGGTACGTTATCAAGCCTCGCTTTTTGAGGGTGGGCGGCGTTTGGATAGAGTAGGGACAGGGAGGGGTGAGAAGCTTTTTTAGACTGGAGCTAGCTTAAAAGAAAATCTTGCATATTGTACCTTTAACATAGACAACAGCATTATTTCCTCATAGTTTCGAGATGGCACACACTTTTCTAAGACATGGCAGTAAGTTGAGCTAATAGTGGTGCTTTTCACCAAATGGTAGAACAATTGCTGTTAATACAGCAGCAGTCCGGATTATCTCAATTGATTGTGTACAATATGGAGAGACTGCTGCTAGGTCATACAGCATACGGCTTAGCAAATACATGCCCTGAGGATTAATGTTTTTCCAATGCATTAAAACTATTTCCACTTTGAGAATGCTTTTATCCATGCAGATACTTAAGAAACTCACAGTTTCACACAAACACACCCACACACCCACTCCCTTCTGTTGTGGCAGCATGAACGGCTAACTCTGGCATGGACGATGGTCTCTCCACTGCCGGACCACGCTACCACAGCAGATGTTCCCTACTAAAGGTTAAGGTTAGCTGGGACTAGATAGTCCCAAACCTGACAATGAGTATCAATATGTCTGTTTAGTATGCAGAACAGGCACACACACACACACACACACACACACACACACACACAAAAAAAGACATTCACACACACACACACACACACACACACACACACACACATACACTCTTACACACACAAAAAGACATTCACACACACACACACACACACACACACACTGTGCTGGTGTCGGTGCTGGCTAACCAGTAGTATTGTGAGGCTGGGGTGGCTGCAAAGTGCTGGTGATGCTGCCTTGCTCAGGGTCTGTTTGGCTGCTGAGTCCCTTGTGGGTTTAATCACTACTGGCCTGTAGCTCACTGTAAGTTGTCTGCTAATTGATTAACAGCAGACTCTTAGCATTGTGGGTTGCTGTGTGTGTGTGTGTGCGTGTGTGTCCTTCAGCTAGTTGCTGCTCTCTCGGTTGTGTTCATATGTGTGAATGGAAGGGTTTTGGGGTACTAGTGTACCTGTTAATGACTTCACGGTCCATTCTGCAAAACGGATGGATTTTCTTCCTTAAGAAAACTAAAACTCCTCAAACTTGTCTGTCAACTCACTTCAAAGTGGTTGAAATGTAGTATTAGACATCAGCCATGGTCATTTGGCTTGTGTCCAGCATTATATGTGCATGACCTGCCCTCTTCTTGTAGGCCACTTCACAGTGTGTACCAAGTTGGACAACATCATACAAAATAATGGCTGTATTATGGAGAAGAACAGTATACAGGGGTCTATGTATGCATATTTTTGCTATATTTGTGTGTGTATGTGTGTGTGTGTGTGTGTGTGTGTGTGTGTGTGTGTGTGTGTGTGTGCGCATGTGTGCACACAAGGGAATGAACAGCTGGGTTTTGTCGTAAAGACACAGTGATATTTGCAACCTGCTCTTTTCACATGCATGCCGCATGTAGTTACTTAATAAAACATCCACACAATTGTTTGTGGGGAAAAAATAAAAATACATTATTTAATTTCCCTCTTGTGCTAACTACGTCTGTGTCAGTGTGTGTGTGTGCGTGCATGTGTATGGTTCTCTGTATGTGCGTGTGTGTGTGTGCGTGCGTGTGTATGGTTCTCTGCCTCTTTGTGTGTGTGTGTGTGTGTGCGTCCTTGCGTGTGTATGGTTCTCTGCCTGTGTGTGTGTGTGGCTAGCCCGTATCTTCAAGCCGGATTCGCTGAGTGCACACATATTATGAGCACTTGGACAGGGACTGAGTTTGCACGCGCATGCATGTGTGTGTGTGATACGCATCCCAGCATGCACCTCAGTTCAGCCAGCCACTGATAGCATCATTAAATAAACTAACAGCGCTCACTGGGAGCGTCGCCACCGCCATAGCACCGCTTCATATCCCGTCGCTTCCTGCTAGCGCTGACGCTAGCAGGTGCACCGTGGGTCGGTGCACCGCCGGCTCTGCCCTGATTTCCTGTGTAGCAGTCAGGGGGGTTGGTCTCTGGGCGGCTCCCGTAGCCCACCACCTTTTTTTTCTCTCTCTCTTTTTTTTCATTAACAATACATTAGCAGGGGGGTCTTAGAGGTTCTTCTTCAATTCGACATGGAAGCCCCCCCCCTCCCTGACGAGTGAAAAAAACCTGCCAATTAAGACTCTCTTACCTCTAACCGCTTGCTCAGCAGCATCAAGCCCCCCCCCCCCCCCCCCCCAGCCCCCTGACTCTTGCATGTTCCTCATCCTCCCCCCCCCCCCCCCCCCCCCCGCCCTTCTAATGATAATGGGATTCTCCAGCCACATAGGCCTAGGCTAAGCTATTGGCTGGTGTAATACAATACACACAAGCCATAAGCCCCCCGACCCCAGTAGTAGACCCTCCTCCCTGCACCCATGGGTTGATTTGTTGTTGGCGGATTTATGATGAGGGTCGTGGCGGCCGGTACTGGAGGTGATATTGACCCGTGCCGGCGTTCCCGCCCTGCCTGACACACTGATGCATCTGTTTTGGTTAAGCTACCATTTCCAGCTAACGTGGCAGCTCCTTAATTGCGTCTTGATCACACCGGCAAAACAACTATTACGTCTGCTTTGTGTTAATGGTGTATTGACAGAGGATTGGAAAATATTGACCAAAAAATGTTTTGGGTAATCATAGTCTTATTTATGGTGGTGGTGTAATGGTCTTTACACCAAGTGGTAAAAATACATGAATACAATTCTTAAATTAGAATCCATAAAAAATGACTAAGATCGCCAAAAATATTACAAATGACAGCACAACTACTGTATACAGAAAACCAAGAGTAATTTGATGAGCACTTGAATTATTTTGCAGGGTATTGTCATGGGAGTTGGCAGTCATGTCATGGGACCAACCAGTCCACATGTGTTTCGTGGACTTGGAGAAGGCATTCGACCGTGTCCCTCGGGGAGTCCTGTGGGGGGTTCTCCGGGAGTACGGGGTATCGGACCCCCTGATACGGGCTGTCCGTTCCCTGTATGACCGGTGTCAGAGCTTGGTCCGCATTGCTGGTAATAAGTCGGACTTGTTTCCAGTGAGGGTTGGACTCCGCCAGGGCTGCCCTTTGTCACCGATCCTGTTCATAATTTTTATGGACAGGATTTCTAGGCGCAGCCAGGGCGTTGAGGGGGTCCGGTTTGGTGACCTCAGGATTGGGTCACTGCTTTTTGCGGATGATGTGGTCCTGTTGGCTTCATCAGAGCGTGACCTCCAACTCTCGCTGGACCGGTTCGCAGCCGAGTGTAAAGCGGCCGGGATGAGAATCAGCACCTCCAAATCCGAGTCCATGGTCCTCAACCGGAAAAGGGTGGAGTGCACTCTCCGGGTCGGGGATGAGATCCTGCCCCAAGTGGAGGAGTTCAAGTACCTCAGGGTCTTGTTCACGAGTGAGGGGAGGCTGGAGCGGGAGATCGACAGGCAGATCGGTGCGGCGTCTGCAGTAATGCAGGCTCTGCACGGATCCGTCGTGGTGAAGAGGGAGCTGAGCCGAAAGGCAAAGCTCTCGATTTACTAGTCGATCTTCGTTCCTGTCCTCACCTATGATCATGAGCTTTGGGTAGTGACCGAAAGAACGCGGGTGCAAGCGGCCGAAATGAGCTTCCTCCGCAGGGTGGCTGGGCTCTCCCTTAGAGATGGGGTGAGAAGCTCAGGTCATCCGGAAGGAGCTCGGAGTAGACCCGCTACTCCTCCGCGTTGAGAAGAGGCTCGGGCATCTAGTTAGGATGCCTCCCGGACGCCTCCCTGGTGAGGTGTTCAGGGCACGTCCCACTGGTAGGAGACCCCGGGGAAGACCCAGGACACGCTGGAGAGACTATGTCTCTCGGCTGGTCAGGGAACGCCTCGGGATCCCCCGAGAAGAGCTGGACGAAGTGGCTGGGGAGAGGGAAGTCTGGGCTTCCCTGCTTAGGCTGCTGCACCCGCGACCCGACCCCGGATAAGTGATAAGACGGAACGGAACGGTATTGTCATCTTTAAAAGGTGCTTTCAAAAAAAGATGTATATGTAAAAATATAAATGCATAAATTGGATATAAATTGAAATGCAGCTCAACATACAGCTCAAGTGTTCCATTTGGCCAGCGAAGCCAGTGCCTGCCAACAACAGGAGTACAGAAGAGGGGTTTGTTTTATTATTTATCTATATGATTGGAATTGAAAAGCAAGTAAGTAAATATATTTAAAATACATGAAAATTACAGATTCAAGTTAACATTTTGGTAACACAGTCAGAATTCTGCCTTGAGGTTGCACTTTAATCATGACATTTCCGACTGTATTCTGAGAATAATTACTTTGACTTTCTCAAAACAAACAACCCAATACTCTTCTGTCCAGAATAGACTACGATTGACTGCGGGTGACTATGATGAACCAGAAAAACGTTTTTGTTACAAAAATCAATGCTACCTAATTTTAGTTGGCTCTTACAGATCTGATGGGAAAAGGACGCCACGTCCTGCATTACAGGACAACAGCAAGTGAGCATAGTCCATCCAGTATATAGAAAACATAAAATTACATTATCCAGGAACGCTGATTCGGCTCTAGCAAAATGGGTTCGGGCAGTGTGGTGGTGTGTGTGTGTGTGTGTGTGTGTGTGTGGGGGGGGGGGGGGGGTAGTTTATCAAAGGCATACGTGGAGAATGCATGCTGACCAGGAGATAAAAAAAAGAGGGGATGGGGGGGGAATCTGTCACAAGGAGCGTATCACTCTTGTCACCCGTCCGCCTCTAAATTGGCACAGATGAGGGGGGAGGGAGAGACCCCCCCCGAGGCGCTCTCTGGCAGCGTCCCACGGCTGGAGAGGAAACAGACGCAAGACCGCCGGGAAAGGCTGCTGACAGAGCCTTCTCCTACTCTGAGCCTCCCCGCCTGTCTGGGGCCCTGTATACGTTGTGACACTAGTGACTACTGTGTGACTGTGTGTGTGTGTGCATGGGGGGGGGGGGGGGGGGTAAGATGGCGGGAGGGAGAGAAAAGAGATAGAAAGAGAGGGAGGAATAGTGAGAGATATGGAGGGAGGGAAAGAGAGAGAGGGAGAGCGAGAGAGAGTGAGTCTCTGCGGGTGCGACCTATGATTTGCTAATGACCGGTTTTATGGCATTGCTCAGTCAGCGATACAAGTGCACATAATGATAACTGTGTGTGTGTGTGTGTGTGTGTGTGTGTGTGTAAGAGAAGGCTTGAGGGTTTGGGTGACTTAACAGCGAGCACAATGTTAGCTGTCTGTAGCTAGCTAGTGTCAGTGGAGCCAGGGCTCTTGATAGCGTGTAGCCTAAGTGAGTCTTGGTGGAAGACGCATCGGCGAGCTGAGCGATCGCTACATCAATACGAACCGTATGATTCAACGGGAACGAAGTTTGGAAGCATGAAACTTTGATTGCTTTTGCCGCAAACGTCTTGATTTACTAGTGCCATAGACATCTATCTCGCCGTAGCTCTCATGCACTCTAATGACACTGAAAAAACAAAACAAAACAAAAAAGGCTGACGGATGGCCTCCATCGTAAAATATTTATTGCGGCGAGTAAAAAGAGGCAATAACAATTTTATTTGGTTTCTTATAGAGTCACAATTAAATGTGTTCACAGTACATTTGGCTATTCTAACACATTGTTTCATGACTCCATTGCATCACACTTAATCTAGAACATTTCGGGACTTACAATGGCTCTTAATAATCCAAATAGGTGGCAAAAACCGTTCATCAGTCTTTCTCAGAAATACCCAAATAAAAGTACTGACATTCAACGGTACTGTTTAATGTGGGCCATCTTTGGTTCTGCACACACACACACACACACACACACACACACATACACACATATCTAGTTCACCCCTTCTATAAATGGCTTAACTTTCTTCCTTATTCACACTTTTAAGGAGATATGCGAATCATACTTGTTATGTGTTCTTCTCTCACGGTCTGGTAACTATGAATACCTCTAACTGTTTGTTTCCTGACAATTCTGTAAACTTTGAACAGGATAGTGATACTTGTGATTAGGGTGTTTGACTCCCTGCTGGAAGGTACTGGGTTTGATCCCCAATGTCCGCAGCCTTACTGTAGGCATCGTTGAGTAAGGTGCCTAAGCCCATTAATGACCTGTATCTGAATTCACTGTAAGTTGCTTTGGATAAAAGCGTTACCAATGATTAAATGGTAACATTCAAATGATTTATCTAATTTGTTTAATTTGGATTGAATCAACCCCACATATTACACCCTTATCTTATTAAAAAGTAGTTTTGACCTAATAATGATTTGAGAGCTGACAGCCTTTCGAGTGTTGATTGCAAATTCAAATATCAACTTCAAACATTGTCTTTTTTCTACGGAGCCCCTCTGGGGTCACATGGTAGAGAAAAAAAACTGATGTGTAAATCTGTGTGCACGGTTTTCTAAATCCGTTCCCTCGGATTCACAATCCGTGCCCTGGGATTCTGTTTGTTTTACACAGCAGGGAATGGAGTGGACCTGTTATGGTGGCGCGATAGCTGCTGGACCCAATAGCGGAACACAGAGACGGTACAGGAGTGGAGTGAAGATGAACAGGTTTATTGGATGAATCAGGAACGATGCGGCGGGGGGGGGGGGGGGGGGGGGGGAAAGCAGGTTGGCGAGTGGGGGTGGATCGGCTGGAAGGAGTGAGGCGGGCAGGCTGGGGGTGAAGGTCCACAAACTAAGAAAAAGAGTACAAAAGGTGAGGCATGGAAAAATCAGCACAAGAACTGCTAGAAAAAGAGTATACACTGGAGCCAGGCACGAGTAACTACCACGGTGTCTAGTAGTACGATCTGGCGACAACCTCAGGGAAACCAGGTGTATTTGAAGGGGAGTTGATGAGTTGATGCGGACCAGGTGTGAGCAGTAGACAAGCAGGGGGTGTGGCCGAAACAGGGGGAGAACACACAGCACCACACTGTGGCCATGACAGGACCTTTCATACACACATGCATGCATTCCCAATGGAGCATTCTGAAGGTGATGGCATGTCTGATTGAGACCGACATCTATAAATATTTATATCTATATCTCTCTCCTGTCTTTAAAGTATGAATGACTGAATGTAGTGTTTATCTTTTCACATTTGACTGTACAGTTATGTTTGCTATACAATCATTTTAGAGCCTTAATTCTCATGTGCTATTGCCTAATAGCAGCATGACATAAAACAACTCCAACCGCTGTTTTCCAATGGTGTCTGTAAACTCAACCCAAATCGCAATCACACATAACATGCACTCTGTCACACACATACAATTACCTCCATTCATCCACTTCCTTAACTACGGATTCCTTAATTACGGATTGAACACAGATTCACAAAAACGTGCGCACGGATTGTGAATCCGAGGGGCTCCATATTTTTCGGTTTGACAACCATATTTTGTGGAGCTCGTCTCTAGAGGATGATAAAATCATGACTTCAGATAAGTGAATGTTTCCCATATGAACTTCAACATGATTTACGTTTCCAAAATAAACCTTAATATTTGTGAAACAACGGAACCACAGACCAAATACATCATGCTCATAATCTAGTAAAAAGGTACAAATAAAACGGTTACTGCTAAAAAATGCAATAAAATTTGGAGGCATAAGTAACCGTTAATAGATGTCACACGATCACAATTACTTTCTGATATTTAACTGTGGCAGTGTGAGTAGGTGAGATGACTTTACCTGATATCGCTGAAATTTCAACAGTAAAGATTGTGGGTTCAAACCTCAATGTTTGCAGACCACCTCAAAACTCAGTTAAACATGTCATTGTATGAGTGAGGACTGTTAAATCGCTTAACCTTCAGTTTCTAGGCAAAAACTTTTTAGATATTTGGATAGATTTATTTGTTAAGTGTATAATTGTTAAGGCAACGTTGTTAACTGCAAAACAGCATCATCGCTCTCCTTCTCTCCCTCTTTGTCAATCCCTATTGGATCTTTAATCTCTCTCTCTCTCTCTCTTTGTCCATCGCTTATCCTGAACTGAACTGCCTCTCGATTGCAGCTCAATGCACCATGGGAGCTCTTTGATATGCAGGTGGTAGTCATTGGTGGAGAAAACAAGAGGCCCATTTCCTGCTAAAGCAATCTCCTTTAGGCCCAATGGTCTGTCACCATCCATGGCTCCCAGGTGTTAATTACTGCTTATTAGTCTGTCAAACAGCCAGACAAGAGCAGAGGCAAGCAGAGAAAACAGTTAGTATTAGGGTGAGACTGGGGCTGGAGAATAAAAGCGCCTAAAAGAGTAGTGAATTAGAGAGTGAGAGATAAACAGAGAGAGCGAGAGAGAGAGAGAGAGAGAGACAGAGACAGAGACAGAGACAGAGAGAGAGCTAAAGCACGACACAGGGACACTTATGGTGTCTGTTGTAAATTCCATGTTAGTTCGTTATATCATATCGTGTATACATATATAATGTATATATTGTTATTTATATTCAGGCACTTGGGACAGCCCAGGAAGCGCCGTAGGGTCCTAGAGTTTTACTAGGTGTACAGGGCTACGTCAAAGCTTGTTGTGCCGCGACTGCATAACCCGCCACGACAGAGAATGCGTTTGTGAAGAGTAAGTTAATACTGAATGTATATTTAATAGGGTTAGTTAATATGCGTTAATATAGTAGTGAATATTGTTGTGGTGGGGGGAAGGGAAGATGAGAGACAGAGAGAGAGTGAATTGGGAGACAGCAGGGAGGGGAGTACATTTGTATTTAACTCAACAAAAGAGTCAGAGAGTTTTTCCTTCTACTCCTACCCATCATAATTATCACCCAGGAGCAAACCATGAATGGAGGGAGAGAGAGCAAGAGAGAGAGTGAGCATTCAAGGATGAGAGTGTGAGTAGAATGATAGAGAGAGAGAGAGAGAGAGAGAGAGAGAGAGAGAGAGAGAGAGAGAGAGAGAGAGAGAGAGAGAGAGCATCACTTGTACAGTGGCCAGGTTTCACAGCTGCTAATGAATTGTCTCAGTCATCCTTAGCCGGCTCCTTTTGGCAAACACAAGGCTGCTGCAGCACAGCGATGCACTCAGCAGCCAGTCTGATGCTCTGAGACAAAAACACACTTCTTAAAAAAAATCTGCAGACACACACACACACCGTCTACACCCAGTGTTGCTCATGTAATATCTGTCGTAACACTATAATTGTGTTCAAATATGTTTAAGAGCAAGGTGTTTATCTCAAGATTTTTAGGGTGGAAATTTAGCATGGCATGAAAAGACACCAGCGTTGTGCTATGGAAATATGAGATGGTGCTTAATGTGGGTGCGTCGATATTCCTTCCCCTTCCCCCCTGTCGCGGCGGTTGATTAAATGTGTGCCTGCTGTGAACAGATCACCAGAAGGCTGGTTTATTATGGAGCCGATGCGGTGGGGGGAATGCATGCTTACATATTTCACCACACATTAGCTAGCTGAGGTTGCTGCTGATGAAAGAGAGACACTCAAATTAAATGCATCTGAAACCACAATGACTCCCAGAGACTCAGTCCCTGGCTAAGCGATATGCACTGTGTGTGTGTTTATTATTCATCTTGAACTTTTGAACTTGAAATATTGATTCCCATATTGTAGTTCTCATTCACCGGTGGGGAGAGTCCCAGAGGAGTGTTCACTAAACTTCTCCTATTGATTTAGATGTATAGGAAGAAAAAGGAAACGTGAATAATTGCAGCTCTTACCGAATGCGGCATGTTTTCACCAGAGAGCCATTTGATTATGGATGTATTGTTTTGGTAATGATAAAAATGCAATAAAAAAAAAAAAGCATTCGACATTTCAGGTTTTATTGCTCTCCGTCTGGCTCCGACTTGTCTTGATTAATGTCATCGGCTGGTGACAAGCTCCCTCGTCTTCTCAGTGGGACTTTTGGCAAACAATTCGATAACACCTCCTGATAATTTGCTTTGGATCGCTTCTATCAAACCTTTGTGCGCTACACCTTATTATTGCAGCGCCACAAGGGAACCCCCCCCCCCCCCCCCCCGACACCCAGGCAATAATGGTACTCTCTCTCTCTCTCTCTCTCTCTCTCTCTCTAAGTGGATTTCCTGAAGGGTGGGTGATTTGTGGTTGGCGTTTGTGTGTGTAACACAACAAAACATTTATATACCCCAGAATTTGGACTCATCATGAGATTAAGGATTATTTCCCTGTGAAATACAGTTAAAACACTGGTGTGTCATATGGAGAGGCAAGGAATCTAACTGAGGAAGGAACAAATTGTGAAAATTGTGTCATGAACACTTGCACATTATGCAGCATTTGTGGTTTTTTGAGAGTTGGTAGGTGTGCTCCATCTCCATTTACAATAGTATGTGCTTTTTGTCAGCGTGTCGCAGCGTTGCTCATCCATGGCCATGTGGGTCTGTCTGCAAATGTGTGCTATGCTCACGCATTTGCCACATGTGTCTGGTTGTCAGAGAGAGAGAGACAGAGAGAGACACAGAGACAGAGACAGAGACAGCAATGGCACAGAGACCAAGACAGAGATACAAAGACCGAGACAGAGATACAGATACCGAGACAGAGACAGAGACAGAGAGACAGAGAGACAGAGACACAGACACAGAGCCGGCGGTGGTAACCTGGGGGCCTCCTCCTCTCCAACTCAATCACGCAGACCGGAGCACACAGATAACAGCATCTCCAGTCACGCTACTGCATTGCACAGGGTCACTCCAGGAATAGCCTTCAATAACAAACACCCCCCCCCCCCCCCCACCCACTCTGCGCACTCACACACACACACACACACGTACACGCACATACATATGCATACACAAACGTACACACACACATGTATGCACACACACATACACATATGCAGCCACAAACATGCGTGCACACACACACTGACAAATAGATTGCATGCAGGCAAATGGACACATTCATGGTACTTAGGTACTCAAAGGAACACACAACAAATGCACAGGCGCACACGCACACACACACACACACACACACACACATGCATGCACAGGCACGCACACACACACACACACACACACACAATAGATAAATAGAGAGATCTAATTAAGCAAACATTTAAACCATTTTATGACTCACGATAACACAAGTGAGGCAGACGACAGTAGGAGGTAGAGAGAGAGAGAGAGAGAGAGAGCAAGTGGCACTGAACCCTTGTATGCTTCAGAGGAAAACTCGCTTTGAAAACTCTCAATTTCAAAACATGTTTTTCTCAGGGAAGCAGAGACACCCTAATCAAATCACCATACGTCCCCATGGATATTTGACACATAAATAAATGATGATATATTCTCTTCCATCATTGGCCAACAATGACAATAACAACATTCATACATCAGGAAATTCCCTGATTCTTTCTTGACTTCATCTATAGAAGACATACATTCGCCTGTCTGAGGAATTAACAGCTCGTGTGTTGGTCTATCTTTAGTTCTTTCACTACCATTTCAACCTCCTGCCCTCGGCTCTCTCTCTCTCTCTCTCTCTCTCTCTCTCTCTCTCTCGCTCTCTCTCTCTCTCTCTCTATATATATGTATAGACTTTAGCAGTTTCTTATCCTTGGTGGTGTGTTCAGGAAGGCAGATGTGGGACAGTGCTGCCTGGCTTAGGCAGGTCAGGGATGGGGTTACCCACCATGAAGTTACTGGCGGCAACTTCATCTGTGTCTTACGCACAAAGCCATGGTCTCTCTTTTATCCCTTCCATGGCCTCCCTATAAGTTCCTTCCCTCTCTCTCTCTCTCTCTCTCTCTCTCTCTCTCTCATGCTTCTTTTGGCCACAGTTTCAGTCTTTGATTTTTTGGAGGCAGAATTGTCCTTGACAATTCTGTCCTCCTGAATGTCCTTGCTTAAAAGAAGCAATTCATATGGACACAAACATCCATGCTTATGTGTGTGTGCTTATGTGTGTGTGTTCATTAAGGTGTGCATGTGTGTGTGTGTATGTTAACTGAGTTTCAAGTCAAGTCTCTCTTGACTTTTCCTTGTGTGTCGAATGTAATTTTGTTTCATCATGTTATGTACTTGCATGAAAATGGTACTTAAAAAAATATTGTGTCAGCATTCGCGCATTAATGTGTGTGTGTGTGTGTGTGTGTGTGTGTGTGTGTGTGTGTGTGTGTCGGCATGCGTGCATTAAGGTGTGTCTGTGTATGTATGTGTGTGTGTGTTGCTGGGCATAGGTGGAGATCCCTACACCCATCTGAAAGGCCTCCCTGATGTGAAGTGACACATTGAGGATGCCAGCCTCTGTTCATTGGGCCGAAGGAGAAGATGAGAACTCAAATAAAAACAGACATGGCCTGCAGCAGAACATCCCAGAATATGTCACTCTGCGCCATTTCAGCTTTCATTTCCATCCCTGTCGTCGGTCCATATACTACACCCCTCGGTATTCATCACTCCTGTTTCTTTTTATTGTATTATCCTAGTAGACGTCTTCATGAAGCAACACTACTGTACGGATAAATGAGAGTGGTGGCTATGATGAGGAAGGCAGCTTGGAAGTGGCAGCGACGTGTCTGGCCAAATGAGGAGGAATTAGGCCCTGCGGCTGCTTACCTGCATTAGCCCTGTCTCAATCATCTCAACCTCCGTCTGTCTGTCTATGCGGCTTATTGTCTTTGTCAATTCCTCCGCTACCTCACGTGAATCGACCGCTTTTTTTTCTCTGAAAAAGTTTGGTGTTTTTATAATGATGAGTGTGTGCAGTGCTTATAAAGTTTGCCTTGTTTATTGTAGGAGGAGGAGGAGTTTGTTTATGCTTTGGTTGCCGCTTTAGAAATGTTTGCCTTGACACCGTCACTACAACATAGAATCTCATGGAAGACCAAGAAGATGTGTCTTTTCTAATGGGCCGAAGCAATGCATAGTTGTCTGTACCCTTTCTCTACTTTCTTTCCTTTTCTACAACATATGCAAATGTCTCTAGTCTACCTGTAGACAACCTTGCACCTAACGCTAACCTCAATCCAAAAAGTATCTTTCTATCTTTGGTTCAAATGTGTCTATTAAATAGCAAATAGTAAATACTATGAGAGAGTGGATAAAAAAAAAAAAATCTATTCACACAATCACTTGGTGACTAGCTTGTAGTTTGTAGTTAATCATTTAGAATGCACTGAACGAACCAAGACTATATTTTTATTTTATATTACAATACACCGCACAGCGACATAATATGAGCCAAACACCTTAACTGCTGTTAAATAAAGCCTGCAACAAATGAACAGCCTGGCTACCCAGTTGTGTCCCCTTCCTGCCCAATGTAACCCTATGAAGGATCCAATCACGTCCCACGCTTTAATTCAGACTTTATGCTGAACGTAATCAGGAACCTGCTCAGAAGCCCGATGGGTCAGGTTGTCCTGTTCTGTCTAAAGCAGACAGAACAGGGGAAATGACTGCTCTCTCGTTCCTCTTTCTGATTGTTTTACACACATGCAAGACGGAGGAGGAAAGACACTTCCAGAAACATAGCAGAGGATAGGAGGTTTCTTTGGCCCGGTCAAGGTTTTCATGTCATGTGATGAGAAAGTAGATGTCCGTTTATGCAAATACCAGACAACACAGAGAGAGAACGAGAGATATAGCGATAGAGAGAGAGACGGTTCCTCCCTGTTCCTGATAGCGTTCATCCCGGAAGGTTTGTCTTTCAGGTTTGTGTATGTATGTGTGTGTGTGTGTGTGTGTGTGTGCGTGTGTGTGTGTGTGTGTGTCTATCATGGCACAGTGGCAGTCTGTAAGGCTCAGGTGAATTGTAGCACCATGTTTTTGTGCTTAGTGACTCCACAGTTAAAATTAAAAATGCCTTTGGGAGCTGTCCCCTGTGTGTGTGTGTGTGTGTGTGTGTGTGTGTGTGTGTGTGTGTGTGTGTGTGTGTGTGTGTGTGTGTGTGTGTGTGTGTGTGTGTGTGTGTGTGTGTGGAAAGCACAGGCTAAACAGCTGTCAAAGCAGCCATGCATAGCCTAGAGAAGGCTTTGGTATGTTTGCTGCTACTGAAAGCATACATTCTCAGACAAAAACCACTGGACAGAAAAACACACTGGCTTGAAATATTGTAATCATGCATGGTTACCTTCATAGCCTTACAGTTAAGGGTTTGATATCACCATTGCATTAAGTCAAACGTAAAAGTGTTCTCTTAGATTGTGAGGTTTGGTGCAATACATTAAGAACTGACTTTAGGCTTAAACATACTTAGACTCTGCTTTAGGGATCTGTTGGTTCATTTTTCAGTACACTAAATTTTTTCCAAAATTACTCACACACACACACACGCACACACAACTGTGTGTTAACAAAGAGAATATAAACATATTTTGAAGAAGTCATGTGCATTAACACACACACACACACACACATTGTTATTTAACTTTAAAGGAAAAACCCCTGTGAATATTGATTAGCTGTTGTACATATTGTATACACTACATCTGCAAAGGTTAGCAAGAAAAATGAGCGGCTGTCACAACACTTCTCATGAAATTATCTCCCCTGCCCATCGCACACGGTGATAAAGGCAGAAGGCTGGAAAGGATTGACTACAGCCAAGAAAATATCCATACCCCTTGATCAATATGCACTTAAGGGAATAGCCTCAATAAATAGCCAAAAAATAAACAAATTCCACCCCTGCTATTAATGAAAAAAACACAGACAACAGAACAAAAACAAAAGACACTTGCACGGCAGTATTTATGTTCATATACAAATTGATTTGGGTTCCCTTTTGGTCACTTATGCACATTCATATCTGCCAGAGTAAGGAAGTATAAAATGATGGGAAGGTGTGGCTAAGTGATTAGCCAATGTGAATCGTCCACTCCAGAGGATGTGTCCAGTTTGTGTGCATAAGAAATCGCTTGCTCTGACTTTTTCTTCCTTCCTTATGGCCAACACTGCTGATTGGATGAGGAGAGAACTTTTTTGCCTATTTCTCTATTGTACATCATTATCATATGCATTACTTACCAACATCTAATAAATATAAACATCAGCAAGCAACATACATATGCATGCGCGCTTGCACTTTTTTTTGCTGTTGTGAAAGATTTTGTCAACACAAAATCCCTGAAGCGGATTACCACATCGCTGCGATATTTTCCGCTGAAACTCAATCAATGAATCATTCATGTCATAATTCCCTGTTCCCGTTTTTAAAACAAAATGTGAACTCGTATCATCAAAAAAGAAGAGAACTAATTAACACCTAGCAGGAAATGAGGCGCAAATTGAATGAAGTGTTAACCAGGACTTCTCAAGTATACAAATAGACACATACAAATCCCCCACCCCCAGACACACACACACACATCCACACAGACTAATATAAACTGATCCTGATGTGGCGAAAGGTTAGCCAAGAGGAACCGGAGCGAGAGAAGGCACTGCTGCTGTTGCATGAAAGGGCAGACACTGCAGGGCAGGGGTTTGATCAGCCAACGGAGAACACACACCTGACACGGTCCTGACGATCTCAGAGGTGTTCCTTAGGCCCACGAAGGAGAACTGGTAGAGCCTCCAGGAGCGGATGTCCCCCACCTCCACTGAGCTCCTCTTCCACTTGTACACAATCTCCTCCCTGGGGTAGCCATCTGCACGGGACAACATGAGAGGGTTGAGAGTGGAACATAACAGAACAGTGTTTCTCAAATGAACACTGAACAGTGTTTTTCCCTGACAGGTACTTGCAGCGGGTACTTTTCTAAAAAATGTGTCCTTTTTGTTGTTTTACTATTGGTTATGAACAATTGTAAAATAATTCCACCTTAATACAATTAATTGAATCTAAACCTTAATACAATGTAAGTAAAACCTGAAGACTAACATACAAGTTTGGTTAATCTTTCCAATGAATGACACAAATAAGTGAAGCACAACTCTCCATGTTTTTCACAAAACTGAAGTAGCTGATGGATGATCCCAGTATCAACCATGATTTTTTAATCAACAGCAAAATTGATCTCTCTATTCAATTTTTCTATGAATTGTACTTTGCTTCAATTGCGACCATTATGCATGTCCATTATGGCACCCATTGCACTCCTAACCATCCCTGGAAAGAGGGATCCGTCTTTCTGCATTCCTTCTCAAGGTTTCTTCCATAATGAAGGGATTTGTTTTCTTGCTCTGGGCTAGGGGGTTAGGGTATTTATTTTACACTCACGATTCAACAGTCAATATTTTATTACCATACAACTTAGTCATTGTTCGCAAAATTGCTTGAAAGCCTCATTGTGTTCATGACAGAACAACAAACAATCACAGCATAATAGTCAAGACACATAAGACAAAAAGCACATAACCCACATCCCATAGAAAATTACATACATTCATGGATGTAAGATCTTGACAGTCCATGAGGTAGTCTGAAGTCTAGTACAAAATGTCAGGTGCTTTAAAATACAGAAGTAGTTAGTGCTTTGCTTTAGCAATTTATATTCACTATTTATGACAGCCCCTTAATTTAAGGGGCTGTCATAAATAAAGTTATAAATTGTGAGTGTAAAATAAATTGAGACTGTAACTGTGATTAACGGCTATGATAACAAAAATGGACTTGACTTTGACCTGAATATTCTGTCATACAATGTCTTTTGGATATGTGAAAATGTTAACATTTGAACAATTCACTATGTATGGTGTCCCCTATGCATGCTGTAGTGTTTCTCTCCCTTCTCTTTTTATTCGGAAACATAACCTGTCGTGGACCTCGAGCTAAATAAATCAAGACGCATGCTCCTGGTGTGTCGTCTCTTTGCTAAAACATAAGTACAGAGGTAGAAAGGTAATTGGCCGCCTGCAATGGAGCGCTACCCTGGCGCATCTGCGCGGTGTGCATTAAGTTCCCAGCAACCAAACTTTAATGGCCGACTTAACTACCTAAGTGATCCTTTGGACGTCCCGTAATTCAGGACCTTGGAGACACATCGGATCGACGGATTTGTCCGCTCCCGTATCCTGTTAGACAGGAAGTCGACCCCATTAACCGACAATGCACGCGGGGCATACTTTTAACTCTACAGACTACATCCTCCTTTAATTTGTTTTTTTTTTACTGCTAACTGGATCCTGGATATAATCTAACTGTTGAGAGCTGCCGTGTCTCTCATATTAAAGTAGTGGTGATAAGGCAGAGGGGGGGGGGGGGCATTGTATAATAACCATGAAGCGCTGACAGGATGAAGCGCTGCACACTGCTGTGTCTGCTGGTTTCTCTGAGCCAGAATCCACACGCATCAACACATGTTTGGTGTGTTGAGGAAATCCAGGGCTTCCATCCGTTTATTATTTTATTTCTTCCCGCCCCCCCCCCCCCCCCCCCCCCCCACTCCTCTAGTCTGTTTTAAGCCTAGATCTCTTTTTTTTCTTTCTAGTCCATCCCAGTGCTATTTAGGTAGAATATCCCATGGTGCATCTCTTTGTACCTCCGTTGCAGGCTTATTAGCATTTCTCTCCATTCCGCCTTTATACGCAAGGCTTGGCTCCTTGGGTACTCAAGACAGCGGTAGACTCTACATTCAGAAAGCACTCTAACACAATATTGATTAAATGCATACATTGCCTTAAGGTAATGGAAGTGTTGGGAAGGTATTTGGGATACATTGGCAGCAATATCACTTTTCATTAAGTGCATGGCTCATACATTTTACCTTAACGATATACAGTATATGACTCACATATTGACTGAAATAGCGTCGGCGTGCCTGCCTTTATTCTTCTTCATAATGCTGCAGTATGAACCAAACAATCATGACTTTGGCACTACGAACGATACCATACCTCCTCCATTGTGCCTTTTCACAGTCACAGTGGGTGTGTGTGTAAGTGTTTGAGTTTTATAATGTGACATAGCACAAGGGAGAGAGAGAGCAATACAACTATATATATATATACTGTATATATATATATATATATATAGTTGTATTGCTCTCTCTCTGTATATATATATATATATAGAGAGAGAGAGAGAGAGAGAGAGAGAGAGAGAGAGAGAGAGTATGGTTTCGTCAGTGTATGGTCTGACTTACAGCTTGAAAACTCCAGGGGACAGGAGTGCTCATCCATGGGAAAGTTGTTCAGTTTAAGCTGGCACTCAGCATCGATAGTCAACCTGCAAACATGCAAAGACAACAAATATAAGTGCTGGAGAAACTGAGGAATTGTCAGCTAAAGAGAATGAATGAATTAACAAATAAAACATTTGAACTAACGGACAAATTAATGTTTTCACGAAGGAATAATAAATAATAAATAATAACAATAAATAAAAAATGTACCATTTCAAGCACTCTTCGCCTACTGTTTCATGTACCTGAAATAGCCAACACAAGACTTTCGCTCACAATCAAAACAGGCCAAACTCCCTATAATGCAATTAAGAACTGAATTCACGTATAGCACTTTGAACTTTATAAACACAATAAAACCTAACCTTCTTAAACAGCAAATAAAGTGCCTTGTGTTCAAACTTCAAAGACATTAAAGGCGGAGTCATTACACTGCTCTAATGAGTGTGTGACCTTAACACAGAGCTTTACACACTACACTACGGTCGTATATCACAGGGCGGCCATTCTAATTATCTGTTGGTTAAACTCTGAGTTCTTTAACAAATTAATGAAGTGGAGGGGGGTTGTGTTCCATGCATGAGGAATCCATCACCATCTCATAAAGAGTCAAGCAGCAGAGTTCACCTCTTCTCTTCTTCTTATCGTTGATAATGGTGACCCCGCGCGTCTACGACGTCCCACTGTGTTTACGATGTATGAAACGCGACGCACCCTGTAATTAATAGTGCCACCCTCTATTTACCACGGCCTCGCCATGCTCTTGTTACGTTAGCAGTGAGACAGAAGTAACTATAGAAAACGTTTCCAAGGCACCAACTTACTTACAAATGTGTGTCTGCGTGGCTGTGAAACAATTTGAATTATGTTATGTGTTTTTATTTATGCTGAGATAGAAATGGATTGAAGGCAAACCTGAGTATTTTTTAGCTTGAAATGTAACCCAAATTGATATATTTTTATTTGTAATATATTATATTCTAATGAGTTATGCCCAAATTAGCAACAACAATGCATAAATAATTGCACTGATTCATTAATGCACAGATTCATTAAAACTTAAAACATGGATTTATAGATGAAGATTGATGTCATTTGTATTCATGAATTTATATTCATGGATCACTCTCTGTTGACTTCTGTTACTTTGACTACAATACGAAACAACAACTGACTGACAGCTTCATCCCAGTGTCAGAAAGCACATAAAGAATCCACTGTCCTTCTCTGTGCAGACAATGCTATGCACTATGCACTGGCTCTGTCCGTCGCATCCTCGGGCATTATTGACGTTCTTTTACCTTAGAGTGTACAGGATCCGTCCGTCATTCCAGATTCGGAGCATGCGATTGGGCGTGGTAATCCAGTGGGCATCGGCCTTCTTGGAGTTGCGGAAGAATGTGTCTGGAATCCAAATCTTCCCGACCATGTTGCTGTTGAGGCGGAGCACCTTCATTGTGCTGTTGAACTTTAACCTCCGGTCGTACCATGTCTGGGCAAAGAAGATGTCGATGGTGTACTCCTGAAGGTGGAGAAACAAATGTTTGAATAATTCATGTTTTGCAAGATATTGCTTCTTTTTTTTTTTTTTTACAGGGATTAGGGATACATTTACAGAGATGAACGCCTTTTTTAATCATAAAGTTATGATTTCAAGGCAGTTCCATGCAGTGTATGGATTGCTTCATGTCTCCTTATAAATAATACATCATATATCCTAAATCTGCCTTTGAAGACATCAAAGTCGGTATCAACCACTCCCCAATCCCTTTATTTTACAAGTTGGACTTTAAAAAAATCCACCTCAGGGAAATTCATCGGAAGGTTTAAATGAACGTTTCAAACCACTGACCCTTAAAATAGCTTGTGTGCTC
Organism: Merluccius polli; assembly: GCA_030340625.1. Classification (NCBI taxonomy): domain Eukaryota; kingdom Metazoa; phylum Chordata; class Actinopteri; order Gadiformes; family Merlucciidae; genus Merluccius; species Merluccius polli. The sequence goes on from JAOPHQ010005980.1 coordinate 385,708, forward strand.
TCTGAAGCAGAAACTGCTAAAGTTTTTTGTAGATAACTCTTGGTTAAGGAGGAAATGTAACATTTATAATAGAAATGTAATGTCAAAATACACTTCCAGGCACCACTACTTCTCAAGATGGCTGTCTTTTGAGCCCTGTGAAATGGCTTTGTCCCTGTTTAAATAGCACTGTTGAATGAGGCCATCTTGAAGAACTCAACCCGAAAATTAAATGTTCAACGGGGCAATTAATGTTGCCTCTTGTTCGGCTGAAGTATTATCTCCTCGTCATAACATGCCCTGACTGGGCTTTTGTCCTCAGAAAGGGGGAAAAAAACAGAGAAAGAATGAAACCTTGGTCAAAAGAAGCATGACAAGTGAAGATAGAGGTAGAGAGAGAGAGAGAGAGAGAGAGAGAGAGAGAGAGAGAGAGGAGAATAAATACATAAATAAATAAGGGGATTCGAGAGGACACAGAGGCATTAACTTCCTGACAATAGCTTATCTTAACAATGAATCCCAAATCCACGTCAGAGAATCCCAAACAAGATTTTAAAGCAACAGCATTTTTTACAAATTGTCATTCCTGTCAAATCAGAACGATTTATTTTGAGGGACAGTCAATGTTTTAAATCCGCTGATCCAAGGCGATTGTGGACTTGACATAATCTGTAACCCCTATTAGTGTTGGAGTGTGCGGTGCCATCTCTCATCATATTCACAGAGTGACCCGTGTAACTTTGTCATCTTTTCCTCCTAAGGAGAAGAAACACGAGTCCTCACATTTCTTATTTTCTATTTTTTTTCTCACTCCCTTCCTTCAACTCTCTTCCTTGCTCCATCGCGCCAACCTCTTTCACCCCTCGACGGAGCACGCGATTTGTACTGCCACCATATTTGATCCATTCCTAATGCATAATTAAGATTTTCAAAAATTGTTTTTCATGCTGCGATGCGCACCCTCGCGCTCCAATATACGCACCCCACACCCTTCTTCCCACTCCCCTACTCCCTACTCCCCACTCCCCCCTCCCCTACTCCGAACCCCACCACGCCCTCCGCCAGATTCCTCGTGTGATTTAGTGTGCACACGGCGGACCGGCGACGCTGATTACATCGGAAAGTGTGGTGATCAATCAAAGTTTCATGCAAGCAAAAGGCCATTGTTATGGAGAAGCAACCCAAGAGCAGCACACACCGAAACCCGCACATGGACAGACGGCGGACCAACACATGCACACGCACGTGCACGCACGTTTGTGCACACACTGACACACACTTGGTGTAAGGGTAGTGTAACTTTTATTACAGCCAGCCAATCACAACAGCGCCTCTTTATTTACGTGGCTATGACAATAGTGCGGAGAGAGAGAGAGAGAGAGAGAGAGAGAGAGAGAGAGAGAGAGAGAGAGCTGATGCGAAACACCCAGCCAGCCAGCAGTAGCAGGCAGCTTTAAACCATGCAGAGCAGCAGACTTCTCCGCCGGAATAACAATAGGCTTGAAATCTCAGCAGGGATCCCAAAAGATAGAACCCAACACAATGCTACATGCCTGGCCCCTGTATCTGCTGCAATATCTCACACACACACACTCACTTTCATCTCTCTCTCTCTCTCCCTCTTGCGCTAATCTTGTTCCCCCACCCACTCTCCTGCCCTATTTTTACTGTTGCCGTGGCTTAACTTGTATGCTCTGGTCTACAAATAGTACAGAGTTCATCCATGTTGGGGCCTGCCACTCCTAATGCCTTGTGCTAAACCGAAAGCCACCAAAGAGTCGCTCACAGGTTTCAGGTCAGCAAGCCTTGCAGGAGCGGCAGCCAGGACGCTGAGGAAGATCTTTGTTGAGTTTAATTTGTTTAACAAGTGTGACTGAAGTGAATATGTAGGATCAATGTCATGGATGGATGTCAATCATGCATAGTAAAAGCAATTGGTTGCTTTTCATTCTTAATTTATTGTGGCAATGCAAAATAAGCAGAAAAACAAACGAGGCAATAAGCAAATTAATTTATATGAAAAGACAACAAAGCAAATCTAACCAAGATAACTCATATTAGGTATAACAGTCAGATATTAAATATGGAGTTCTACTCACCATGTTGATGGCGTTTACCGGGCCGATGCTGTTGACAAACATGTCTGTGTGGATCACTGTTGGTTTGACTGCAGGGAGAAGGAAGGAGATGTTACTGACAGCATTATGCATTTGGTTTATAATGGTTTCATTGTATCATAATCTAAAACGGAACATTTCTGTAACCCACTTGGGTAGCGACATTGGTTGGCTCTAACAGACACCATATTGGCTACAGTCAGGGCTTGAATGAGGAGATAGACTGAGGTTAATAGAAAAGTATTGTTCACTGTCAACAGGTAAAGCAGAAATCATTTTCTGTCATTAAAAACATGAACAGTCTTTCTAGCATTACTAGTACTTAAAATTAAATATGTTTAATGAATATAGAGGCCAAGTACTTTTTGAGATTTTTATTGCGTAAAATTCCACCAAACACATTTTAAGTGAAATGGGCAACATAGTCATCATACATATGGAGAAAAAGACATACACAACAAACGATGTGTGTGTGTATGACTGAGGTGAGGAGGAAGGCTGGCGTGTGTGTGACCAGGTGAATGGCAGAGTATATGGCATTGGGAAACTTCATAGCAATTAAAAAAAGAAAGTAGGCACAGTAACTTTAAAAAAATCAAAATCCTCCAGCCCTCTCAGATCCAACGTGCACAACGTCTTTATCAATGTAATGTGCGTATCTACGGACACGTAGACTAGTCTGCAGAGTCGGGCTGCAAGTGTCAGAGGCAGACTCAAGAGATGGGAGGAGAAGATGGAGTCAAAGATTCTCACTGAGATAGAAGGCAACAGACAGTGGGTGTTCAAAATGGAGGACAGTATACCAGGTCCTATCAAAATGATCTTCATATTTTGACACATACACACAGTTCTGAACACTTTCTGTCTAAATCAAATGCCCATGAAAATAATTCTACTAAGAGATCATTATTATTCAATATTATTATTATTATTAGTAGTAGTAGTAGTAGTAGTAGTAGTAGTAGTAGTAGTAGTAGTAGTAGTAGTATTGTCACAATACCATATTTACCTCACATCAGTAATTTTACTACAATACACTACAATAGCAATAACTTTATTTAATTCATAACACTACAGATATATGAAACACATATATATATATATATATATATATATATATATATATACCTGTGTCCTTGTTGCTACCTGGTTGGTCCCTTACAAGTATGAATTACATCACAAAACATAATGTGGCGTGATGCCATAAGTTAATGAATAAGTTATCAATGTAGCAATGTTATAAAGCCTATTTTAATGATACTGTACACTAGTAAAGAAAATGCTCTAAATGGATCTCTCCGCTCCCTTATATTTCTCTTTCTCTCCGTCCATCTCTTTCATACGCTCCCTCATTTGCTTGATAGTTATACATGGACCGCAGAGGCATTAAACATTAAATTAACTTGGAGAACTTCAAAGGGAAAAACCCTGGCACATTCTGCCACGTATTTAAAATCTCGGGGATTTACAGCGAGGACGGAACCTCCGGGTCTCAGCCTCAGCATGTTTGGTCGCTCGGTGTGGTTTGGTGGGTTGGTCGGTGGGTGACGCTAAAGCTAAAGTAGTTTTCCAATTTAAAACGGCGTGTCACTTGGCAGCTGCTGTGCCATGGAGGCTGAGAATGCAAGATCATAGCACATTTGAAGAAGAAGGACGGCGCGAGGCGGCGTCAGGAGCTGTCAGCTGCGCTTGCTTCTGAGGGCTCTCTCGGAGATGCACTTCATGCTAATCTGATGTGAGATGCGATGCGAACAGCTCATCGTTTGAACGACAGATGGAAACAGACTGTCACGGTGCACTGAGTAATGTATAATTTATAGATTGTATGTAAGCGGAATCGTTGTCATGCGAATGTGTGTCCATACAGTATAATGCATAATATTTTGCATAGCTCCACATAGTGTGAACAAGAAAAGGATGTGATAAAAATTGGATGCCCTTGAGTAAAAAGAAAATACTTGTCAACCAGTTATTTTCCAGCAGTCCTACTATGCTATAGCAGAACTTCTGGGGGAAGATGGCACAGAGCCTGGGACGGGAGGCAAAAACTGAAAGGGGAGGAGTTACGCCTTGCTTCCTGTTTTGTTACGGAGATATTCTACTGAGGAGAAACTCATTCCCAAGTGGCAAGATGGAGCTTTCAGAAAATGATTTCAATAAGTGTATTTCTAAAGTGTCCAGTCCACACGGTGTTAATTAGCCTAGTCCTAACTAGACCTTCGTACTCATTTCATTCATACTCATGGTCTAGAACTGCTATAGAGACAAACAATTTCTCACTTGAAGGCGGGTGCTGTTGAAGTTTAAAACCTATTGGCTCTGCCCAGTGCCACTTTGCTGCCTTAACCAATTGCTAACGTTTGGTCGTGACGTATTTCATGCGCCAGAAACCACGTTGCGCGCAGTATACAAACGGCAGATGCAGTGAGCGTTAGCATTAGCCTGGTTCCGCCCGCCTCCGTACTTCTGCTCAATAACTGAAATTCACGCACGACCTATACGTCACTGTTCTCAGGCCGCACCTCCTGTTCGCTGATTGGAAGGCACATTTGAGGGAAAAGAAATCGTTCTAACATACAGCACTCCCAGACCTAGTACTGAAGTGAAATGAAAATTGAGCGGAAGTACGGAGGCGGGCGCAACCAGGCTAGGTGTTAATGTGAAACCTTTAAGGAACATTGGTTTCTGGTAAGGATGTTTTAGTTTGTCTTCCCACTGGCACCCACCTATGAGATAGGTTGATGGCCAAGTTTCTGTTCTTTTTTCGCCAATGATGCACCTACAGATCCCTGCCACCAGCAACATGATTGGTTGAAACAAATCTGAAGTAAAATAAATGAATCTACAGTCTGATTTGTGAGCCGTGTAAGGTATAACGGTATAATGGTTTATTTCAGTGTCGCCTACAAAACAATATTAGACACATAATATCACAACCGCATCAAACCAAGTTCTTTAAAATCGATAATGACAACCTCACACACTGAGGTGTGTCTGCCACTATTAGCAACTACGCACGTGTACGCAAGCACACAACCTTCAAAAAACGAATATGACTCTGACAACGCTATTCTCCTTCTTACTTCGTTTTCCTGAATACATACACAAATAAAAGCAATTCCAATATACTACAGCTTGTCAAAGTGAGTTTCTATATTGTCTTTAAATAAAATGCTAGTAATGCTCTATATATTGACAGCGAGAAAGGCATAGTCATAATTATTGAAATGGATAATGTATTGAGCTCAAAGTAAAAAAGTTTACAATGGGTACAACTTTGTTATTCCTATTGATCCCTTATGACCAGAAGATGTGTGCTATTTTCTTGACACTACCCCATTGAATATGCATCTACATCGGCCTAAAAATTGTCATGCAGAGGTTTTATCCACCCGTGACCCAAATCCAATAATTCTTCAAATTGAAAGGTAGACTTTTCATGCGTGTGTATGTATGTGTATGTGTTAATGGTTAATTTAAACGTTTTTCGGGAGTTTTCAGAGGCGGTGAGTATCGCCGGATGCCCCGGGTTTGCATAAAGTAGAAGAGAATTCAACTTCATGCAAATGAGGAGCACGCCCACGCCACGCCCAATCTCTCGAAACTCAACACCACGCTACCAGAATGCATTGCAGGGCTGCTCACATAGAAAATGAATGGGAAGCATGGAAATTATGGATCCTGTGGACATGTTCCTTTATATCATCAGAGAGCGTTTACAAGCGCTCTGTTTATTGGCTGCCGTTCATTCTAAATCTATCGAGCGTTAAGGACGGATTCACGGTCCAGCAATATACTAGGTTTTGATATAGTCTTGTTTCATAATCGTCTGGCCAGCGGTGGTCGACGGTCACCACAAACAAAATCGAATAACCGTCACAACCGCCGTCAACCCAAACATTTCTGTGTTAAACTTCTCTCTTCTTTCCTCAAAATAAGCGCTCTGTGTTCACATGCCACACGCCTCTGTGTTCAATCACCATTCCAAAGCAGGAGTGGTGATAATAATGGTGGAAATAACGCAAAAAGCAAAAGTAAAATGTCACGTATGATTGCTGCCTGGATGTCAGTGACTTTCGTATCCACTCATCTGTCCGAGTCCGACTTGGTTACGGCTGTAGTTTCTGAAGACACATGGCTTCCATAGTATTAGAGTAGACCAACTTCCAATTATCACAAAGCAAATAGGTGGTTTGAACATAGTGCAAAGTTTTGATGAAATTGCATGGCAAGACTGGTGCTATTCACCCGAAGAGAAATCACACACGTGTGATGTCAGATAGGTGGGTAACGGATCACCATAAAAGGAAAAAACATTGCTACCTGTTCTTATCATGTTTATTAAATTACCAACCCGTTATTATTAGTAGGTAGAGCTTTTTGGTATCTTTTGGCCTAATTTAAACATTGAATTAGCTGCTAAATAGGTTGTTATTAAAACCCTTCTAACCCCCCCCCCCCTCCCCCCTCAGCAGACAGTTATACCCATAGATATATATATATATATATATATATATATATATATATATATATATATATATATATATATATATATATATATATATGTTATTAACGTCAAAGATGTAGTTATGACACTGCATAATTAAAAAAAATAAAAAATAGAATAATGTTCTAAAATAGGTAGATTACAATATTTCCTATTACAAATAGGCTATAAGAAAGGCTGCATGTTGAAATCCCCCACCCTGTACAGAGATCTTGCCCGTGGTAAGATGCCTGTGGTCGACCATCTTGCCTGGAGTAAGATGGCCGACCTGTGAGGACGTTCTAGACTCCGCCGTAACACATCTAGTGTTCTATATATATCTATGGTTATACCTGGTGACACGGTGGTTTATTATGACAATCGATCGCAATCACAATGACGTGATCGGCACACCCCTAGCGCGTGCATGTGTCCTTGGTTCCCTATCGATCCTGTGACTAAACAGATTGTTCGGTGTCAGAACGTCCGCCCACCTCCAATGTCGGGACGCAGCTTGTTGTCGTAGCCATGCAGCAGGCTGTTAAGGATGTGCGTGACGTCACTCTCGTACACTTTGGGAGTCAGCACCCACGTCTTGTTGGCCACCTCGTCGTCCTCTTCCGTCTGGAATGAGCTAGGAAGAAAAAGATAACTTTTTTTTACAACTACAAGCCACATCAAAAATACAATTTTACCAAGAGGAAACCTTCATGATTAAAGGTAATTTATAGGCAAGATTTAAGAGCTAGTATTTGAGTGTCATTTGTTAGAAATGGCATCGCCATCCATCAGCTATTAGTGAGTGAAATGTGCTGAACTGAGAATATCTGTTCTGAATGACTGTGCACCTGCCTCAGTATGAGACAATTTAGATTTTAGGCTGCTCCCAGCTCATTTCAAGGCATCTCTTCCTGGTTGGTTCAGGGAATCCATCTTGCATGTCAATCACACGTGTGTGAATGCAACACTTCTCCATGGCTGAGAAAAATAGGGAGAGAGCAGAGCGGGAGGGGATGTTTTTTTGGGTTGCTTATTTTCAAAATCTTGGTCTCTTCTGCTCATTACAACTCTCAAATCTTACATACAGCACCTTTAAAATACAATTTTACCATTAGGATTCAGGATTAAGTACCTAATACTAAATGTACACAACACAGAGCAACCATAAGACCAGATGAAATGTAAATGTGTGTTCCTGGTAATGATGCCTATCATTTAAATTGTCTGAAGATAGCATAAGGTCACCCCACACTAGATAAGGATGTGATATGTGCAGATGGCCAAAATGTTTCTTGATAGCAGTAGGCCAGAGTGTTGTTTGAATTTGAATTCCAAGGTTATTATTTCATCAGTAATGAATATGCCTACAAAATGTATAGCTAAATGAGCACTGCACAAAATAAATAATGAAATCCAGTGATGCTGTCCTGTACGAAATTGTATTTGCTGAAGTAGATGTGAATCAACTTGGCTTATATGTGTATTAGTTATTTCATGCGGAGCAAAGCAAATATGTAGCATGAACACTCATTTAATCTTTTGGCATGAACAACAGGAATGTAAACACTATTTAACATGTAGATTGCTTGTTTGTTCTGATTTGATCCCTTGCATGTGTGGAGGGATTTATGTAAAAAGATAATTCTAATTGCCTACAAAAACACATTGCTGCACTCAACTCCAAGACTGTAAAGGGGTATACATTATTCTCAGATTAGTCTGTCAAATTCGGCATGAAACGAATGTATGGCAATATTACGAGTGAAACAGCTGTACCAGCATGTCAACACGCCACAAAAGCTATAAAGTGGTGCCATCATGAGATGTCATGTAACTGACTTCCTATTGACCTTGGCAGTGTGGTTCCACTCCGATTACCCCATGTTAAACCCTTACTGAAAATGCTTCTATCAGTAATTACGGCCATATCACGTTCATAATCGTTGACAAGGGAAGAGATTACTTAATTATTTTGCTGTTACAATCAATAAATGTAAATGGTTTACCTTAATTGCTCAGAGTATGTACTTTATATCATAACTCGTTTCCATGATATCTACTACACTACCCAGGAGACTTGTTGATTTTTGACCAATCATGATAGATAGCACAACAATTAATGTTTGCAAGTTTGCAACAGCGACAACCACTGTGCCAACAACAAATTTATGACTTGAGAAAACTATGGGAAATTGATACAAACCAAACAGATGTGGACACCGAAGCGGTTTGGTATACTGTATTCTTGCTATTTTACTTCGTACAATAGACTATAAAAAAAAAAAAAGGTTTGACAAAAACCGTTGGACTTGACTTGATTAACCAAGGCTTACACGGTAGAGTTAAACTGCACCATGGGAATAGTAGCTATTGTATGTTTGGCGCTAAGGTCTTGTACCCATTACTTTTATCTGTTTTTAGTTTTCAAAACTGAAATCTTATTTAATTACACTGAACTATGCTCTTGTTAAATATCAGATCAGCTGAATAAAGTGAACCGTACAGACAAGCTTTCTTAGAAAAAACGGCATTGAAATTTGACTGCCATGGTCTAAGTGAACATATTTTCGCCAAGGCAGAGCACAGAATCATATATTTTGTGTCAGATTCAGAACATACCCCAGTTCAGGATCACTTGGTAAAAGTTGCAGTCGCCTCTGAAATGCGATCAGAGAGACAGACAAGGGAACAAAAGAAGAGTTGACCTTGAACCAGTTCTGAGCTTTCTGTGGGACTTCAAGAGCACAACAGAAGACTACAAAGCAGGTGCATAAAGACCTTCATGTGATGTCATTATGGCTCCGCCTATGTTGCCACACAGCACATTCTTTAGGAGAAAAAAAAAAATAGGCTTTTAATATCACATGTCATCTCCACGTGTCTCCTCTCTTAAAATAGAATGTGTTTTTGCCTCTGTGTATTTTTTTGTAATGATGGAGCTGTTTTGTGTTTCATCATTTAGGAATTTGGCTAACAGCAACGGCCGTGATAGTATGTCAACGAGACTCACACGAGTGCATTGCTACCGGATGTTGCCGCAGGCACGGTACCACGACCATATATGGGCAGTCACTCCCGAGTGCTTTAGCACTATATAAATGTATTAAGAGAAGTATGGTTTCCATGGGGAAGTTGAAGAACAGAAAAGAGGGTGTGTGGGGGAAGGGGGGATGCACTAAGAGCTCTTCTTTGCTCGGAGCTCTTAGGAGGATGCCACAGTGCCAGGACACAACGCGGGGCTCTGGACACACCAGACACACTCTCCTGAACACTGCATTAAGTGCTATTAAGTGCTATCTATTTTCCCCTGAAAACCACTGTCTTACGCATTAAATCTTCACCAGTATATTTCCTGCAAATAGCGCATACAGGGCAGAATTTCCCATACGGGGCAGTAAATGAAATATCTCTCTCTCACACACACACACACACACACACACACACACACACATGCATGCTGTTTTTTTCATGATGAAAAAAAACTTGAATGCTAAATGCTATTTCTCCTCTATTTTTTCATTGCCTCGATTCTAGGCAATGATGAGACAGACAGCTAGAGACCAATAGATAGATAGATAGATAGATAGATAGATAGATAGATAGATAGCTAGCTAGCTAGCTAGCTAGCTAGATAGATAGATAGATAGATAGATAGATAGATAGATAGATAGATAGATAGATAGATAGATAGATAGATAGATAGATAGATGATATTGCATAATCATGTGCATGTGTGCATGTGTGTGTATGTTTGCTTCAGTTTTCATCTCCATCATACAGTCGTAGAACATTGACCCAAAATATGTAACATGTTTATCCTAATTAACATAACTTATTCCATATTTTTGATTGAAGTATTTATGACTATTCAGTTTAGAGGATGCGCATCGGCCAAAACTAGGAAGTATTCAGGCATATAGGAGACACTTTCATCCAAACTGGTGAATGCAGACATTGAAGAGCAGGTAGGAGGATGGGATTGAAACCCAGAATCTTTGGCCATGGGACACATTTCAATTTACATTTAGGGCATTTAGCAGATGCTTTTGTCCAAAGGGACTTACAATAAGTACATTTGTCAGTAAAAAGTAAAACAACAATATATTACTGTCGGTACAGCAAGGATGTTAATAGAACATATTTCTAGTTGATCCATAATTGCTAGGTTTAGCAATCCTTTCTGGTATACAGCATGGATAGCTAGGGTAAGATGCTATACAATGCTAAGGACTATTTAATTGCCAGGGTGTTTTTTTAGGGGGGGCAGGTAGGGGAGGTGGGGGGTAGGTAAAGGAGGGAGGCTATGCAGAGTCCAGCTGAACTCTGAACAAATAAGTCTTGAGTTGCGGAAGCTGGTGCGCAACTCTGCTGATTGACCTTGGGACACCTCGTTTTAGTGTTCATCAATATGTTTTGGTTGTATCCAAGTAAACATATCCTCAGAGTCTGCTTCTGCTTAGTTCTAGGGAAGCTAATTCAGCAGCATCAGCGATGGAAACCAGTGTTTTATCTAGCATCATCAACCCCAATCGGCTCCCCCGCAAGCCGTCCTCTTTTTAATTGGGGATAATGAACAAACAGTACCTAATGAACCCGTCTGCTTGCCATGGTATGAAACAGGCCCGATGTTGACAGCCAACGGCAAATAGACAATGTCGGGCGTCTCCAAGTGGCGTGCCAAACAACTAGCAAGCCTGTGCTGTGATTTTAACGAATGCTGCCATAATGACAGGGGTATTGAAGTATCTTCCAAATTCACCTTTTTTTTCTTTACATGAATACAAGTAAAGCTCTATTAGGAGAGGAGAATCTGCTTGCAGTCTCCTTGCAACACACCTACACCTAGGCGAAGCTAAATAAGCTAACGTAAATAAACAGACAATGGGCCAAAATACACATCTAGACCCTATCAATAAGTGACATTGTGAGAAAGAACACAATTCTGGAAAGTTATCTGAAAGTCACATCAAGACACATTTCAAATAGGAATGAGATGAAAATGCTGCAGTCGGCACTACATGTTCAACAGATAAGTTGATAAAAACCACAACATAATTCAATACTAAGCCCTGATGATTAGCAAAAATCCTTTGCTGAAAAAATCTGGTAGAAGGGACGCAGACGTCCTGTTGAGAATTGAGAAACAAAAGGAGGTTTATGGGAGTGACAAACTTTAACATCACTCATTATCCACTTGTCTTAAAGTGCCCCAGCCACATAGAGAAGGAAAATCCTGCACGCTTTCTACATTAAGGGAACCCCAGCGATCTAAATGTATCCAGAGGGATGAAGATAGGCCTACGACACAACAAGAATGGCTTTAGTAACAGATCTTGCAGAACAACCTCCCATTACTGTAACATGAACCTGACTAGAAAAACAACATAATGACATTTACACTCCCCTGAGGTCCCATGCATCAGGATTACTGTGATGCTATCAAATGAGTGATGTGGCCACATAATAAAAACCTAACCCATCTACCTGCCAAAATATCTACCAGTGTTGTTTTGTTATTAGTTTCCAGCAGAGTAGTATTGGTATTCATAACCATGAATAGAAAAGAACACACTGACATTGACCTATATTTGTAGTCGTACCTCTGGGTCATTGCAATGTTATTAGTACAGTTATTGTTTAGCTTCTGATTGGCAATAACCTACCTAGCTACCTAGCAATCTAGCTAACTATTTAATGATGAATGATTTGATGTTTAGAAGGCCATTTATGTCCCACACAGGTGAAGGTTTATGTTGTTGTTTTTTTAAACTGACAAAGAGCACTAATACCTGATGCTGATAATATTTTCCTGGGCTTTCTGACTCATGGAAATAATTTACAGACTCGGAGACTCAGATTCGGAGAAACAATATGGTCTTCAACCAGATGACGATGATTTGCATCTCTTTCTCCTGTTTAGGATTCAATTTTGAATTTTGTCATAACACAAAACATAAAGCAATATCAAATTGTGAAAATTGTTAATCTGTTAATTAAAAGTAGCTTTGACACACACTCTTTTACTTTGACCAAAGTATAGATGACAATAAGCTAGGAATAAATCATTTCATTATGGATTTTGCCCAAAAAATAACCAAACCCTCCCAAGATAATTGTCACTAAACTATGGTTATCATGCATTACCTGTGTGAGTCTTGAATATGCCAAATTAAAATGATTTTCTGATCACGTGTAGGCTAATTCTTCCATTATTGTGAAAGATTTATCTGGATTCAGCTGCTTAGCATTGCTGACATATCTGGCATAACAAGATGCTGGCCATATGTGTCCCAAGTATCACCAAGAAACCTGCAGGTCTAATCCCTCCTCACGTATTGTTTATGTAGCGTTTACATGTCTCGACCAGTGGTTCCTCCTACTTCCAGAATATAATTGCTATATTGAAGGTAGCTGAATCTCATTTGACCTGATATGCTGCATGCTTGTCTGTACATTGGAGTGTCCCTTTAAAAAGTGTCCCCCTGACTCAAGTCTTTGGCCTGATGTAATACATTCCATGTCCCTGATCATGAAAATGCCTGCTAATTCACATTTTAATATACCATTTTCAATCATAGCATCATATACAATATATAATCTCATATGCAATCATATATAGCTACTTTGACTGTGATATTATAACTATAGGCCTAATAGGCCTACTGGGCATGGGCCAAATCCTTTTGTTACACAAAGTGTTACACAAACTGAAAACTTGAATATCACAATGTGCATAAAAAGCATGCAGCATAAATGACAATAATGTAAGTAAAGGGGATGGTTGTAAATCACAACAATGTTTACATGCACATTCCAGCTGAGCCCAGCTGAAACCAATCAAGTGCCACAAGCTTCCCTTCCATCAATATCATCATCATCACCATCATTATCTATAGGCCTATTAGAGTATCGTTCACAACAATATGTTGCCTTAGACGTGTGCCTTACGTTATTTTGACTTAAGCCTACAATGTCTCTATATCTTCAGTCTTCTATGCTGAGGCATTAGAATTCAACTGTCCGATTGTCTGCCATTTCTTACTTTTTTAACGTTGTGAATACCATTAGACCTTTGTTGTCCTTAATTGTAGTATATTACGAAGGCGTGCATTATCATTCAGTTAAAAGAACACATTTGCATTGGATAAGGAAGGGTGCTGTTAGTGCAGACTACACCGCAAAAATAGGCTGGCATTCATAAGCACAGTCTAGCTTCTAGCAACCCAAACGTAAACTATGAATAACGCCGTAAACTGCTTACAAAATGACTAACAGCAGTGTTACAATACAGAGCCTGTCTCTTGAATTATATTTTTCGTACACCGGTTGCGAAGGCCATCCGGTATCTTCTGCAGAAAGGGTGCCAGATTCCCAACCTGCCACATCGTCCAGATAGCATTGCAATTGCATTGTATTATTTTATAAGTCGGTATGACTGATTCTATTGTGTTAAACGGTCATTATAGGATGTGTGATATCGTGTCCATACCTTGACTATCTTGATAACATGCTACCCACCCCCCCCACCCCCATCTCTCACCACGTCTGCAAGCTCTTATTTATTGGCTTCGCAATTGAGATTGGGAAGATCTCCATTGCAATATTTCAAAAACCATCGACCATTTGAATCGTTATAAGACACGGATGGAGCCTGATACAACATGTCCAGCACAATATACGCAGTGACACGGTTTCGCGACGCAAACATCAGCCTCCAATATGTTTCCCTTACCTTGTAGGAAGATTTAGGAACACAAACACCCAGATGAAGAGCTTCAGAGGAAGGGAAGGCTTCGCCATTGCTGCCGAGCATTTGGAGGCTGAATACGACGGAGTCATCCTCCACCTCTTGGTTTGTCTGTCCCTGCAGACGGACGTCTCGGTGTTACTGCTCTTCCTCCCTCCGATGCATTACGAGGACCGAGATCCAGGCGGCGAACAGCTCCAGTCAGACCAGTACAGAGTCGAGGCGAGCTTATCAATCGCTCGTTTTTTTTGTTCTTCAGTTTTTTCTTTTTTTTGTCTTTCTTTTTTCTTTTTTTCTTTTTTTTACAATTAGCAAAGGTATAAACCTAATAGGCCTTAAACCCGTAACTGTTCTCGAAGCCCATTAATAGGCTCTATAGTGTGCTATCCACCAGCAGCAGAGGAACCATTGGAGCCTGGGTCTGAATGCAGATTAGATGGACGGTGCACGTCGCCGCAGCACGGATCAACACATGCGTGCTCTCACAAAGCGGAAGCATTGCACGGGGAGAGAAAAGGCGTACATAACATCTATCCACTATAGCCCAATAAGGCTATACAATATGTCTGTGTAATATTAACCGTATTCATTCACGTTTGTCTTTTGTATATAAGCCTACGTGCGTGCTATGTAGGCCTATGAGATATCGGTAGCGACGCGTATAACATGCATATGTTTAAAAAATAAAAAAAATAAAAAAAACCTTATAAATGGTGGCTGTTCATTAAAAACCACAGATGGAAAGAACAGTTACTGATGAGACAGTTTGGGTTTTAAACTGTCATGTTGCTATCAGTCACTGTTCCGTTTTCGGTGTTTTTTACCAAATTACGTCACGACAGCAGTGACGTAGGGGTTGAGCCACGCGCCCAGTACCACGGACAGGTGCACGCGCACAGCACCACGGACAGCTGCACGCGCACAGCACCACGGACGCGCCTGCGTTTAGAGAAGCGGCGAAAATAAACACAACCGACAAAGGCGCTTCATTTACAGACGGGGAATTACTGTGAAATAAGCCCAAAAATATGATGCTTCTGATTGCAATATCTTTCTAACCACCTTCTACACTAACGGATTATTGAAAAAAATGTGAATATATATAACCTTGCAATGTACACGTATTTTATTAGATAGTAGGCTACTGCACCTTTAGGGCTGTTATTGTGAACGACACAATAATTAAATGTTACATAAGTATGCAAATGTGCCTGCTTTGGTACGCTCAAAGTGTTTTCAAGGAGTCCTTGAGGAATCAATGCGGAAAAAAATACGTGTTTATAATCTGAAATCCAAAAAGTCTCCTCCTTCCTCTCTCTCTCTCTCTTCACAGACGAGTGCATGAACACACACACACACACACACACACACACACACACACACACACACACACACACACACACACACACACACACACACACACACACACATCAATAAATCCATTACACCATCTATCATTTCACTATTTAAATTTTTTTTTAAATAATGTGTCATTATATGTCCTTGTTCAATGTGTGTTAAAACATGATTCCACTTCATATAAACAATAATATTTTAAGCATATATTTTAATATATATATCCCCCCCCCCCCCTTGTGATGGCATCATTTTTTCTATGGCCAACCTCCTCTGGATACTACCAGCTGGAGGGAGGAAAGGTGCTACTATTTTGTCATGCCAATTACTCATGCAATATTACAACGTTATCTGGGTGGCCCTTTATAATAATAATAATAATAACATGCATCACTTTTGATTTACTTTCTCAAACAAATCAAATAATACAGCTCAATGGGAAAACCATGTATCATACAAAAAAGGAGCCAGCAAAAGGCTCAAGTGTGAGAGAGGGAGGGAGAGAGTGCAATAGAGAGAGAGAGAGAGAGAGAGAGAGAGAGAGAGAGAGAGAGAGAGAGAGAGAGAGAGAGAGAGAGAGAGAGAGAGAGAGAGAGAGGGAGAGAGAGAGAGAGAGGAGGGGGGGGGGGGGGTAAGGAAGCATTTCTTTGTAAAGTAAATTAAAAAATATGTTTCAGTTCTTATCTCGCCGACAGCTCCGTTGCAGAGGAGTAAGCGAGAGCAAAGGAAGGAAGGAGACAAATCAAACATTTTACTCACAACATTTAAAAAAAAAAGAAACAAAACACCTCTCAAAATAGGAGCTATGGTGGCCCAATTCAACAGCAACCCATTGGATAAAACATAATAATACAACAACATGTTTATCATTAATATCCCACTCTATGGAATAATAGAGAGGGAATGATAGAATCCAAGGTGGCAGGCCCACTATCTAAAATATCGACCTTTGTTTCCATGCCAATGGAAAATATCGAGGTGCAAATATCAACAAACCTTGAACTTTGGTTACAAGAAAACAACTCTGCAAATGGAGTTCTGTTGATGAGCCATTATAATCCATTTCAAAATCTATCCCTCTGTGACATCCCAATGCATGAGTATTCAAGTGTATGTAAGGAGTTGATTGGCTGTATCAACTCGTAGGCTGGAGTTGATCTGTCCATCATAAGGGTGACAATGTGGACAAAAGGCATAGTGTTAGGGTGTTAGGGTAGTAGTCACGTGAACACATACTCTAAAAAGTAACTCAGAGGGCCTTTTAACACCACTTGATTTAATACATAGACGCAAGTTAAAAATTGTAATTAGTTAATTTAAATAAACCTTCTAAGTTGCAAACTTTATTTTTTAAAGTTGCGATCAAATAATAATGTTGGTAATTACAACAAATTAATTTTGTATATAATTTATACTCAAATTTCATTGTTGGTGGGTTTAAAACAAAATTCAAGTAGTTGTAACTTAAAAAACTTCGCTTGATAACTTAATTTTTCTCAACATTGACTTTACAAGTTTAAGTTCCCTCCCCCCACTCAACGTGCCTGGACTAGTTCAGAGTAGAGACGACGACGTGTTAGGAGGCTGAACAACCTTGATAAAAGAAACATTTCATGGTGAGTAAAATTTAATTCTAATAGTTCTACTGAAGTATTGGGTTACATTTGTTTCAGTGACTTTCATTCAGCCTGTGTGCCCAGCAAGAGAGAGCTGTTGGGAAAAGGATTATTTACATTTAGCTCATTGCATGCGGCCGCCAGCTACATGCTAATTAGCTGGCGGATACTTCATTAAAATACTTATACCCGTATTCGCTTTTTAATTGCCGATACGGCACGCACCGATACCACTATGTCAGTAGCC
Source organism: Merluccius polli (assembly GCA_030340625.1). Classification (NCBI taxonomy): domain Eukaryota; kingdom Metazoa; phylum Chordata; class Actinopteri; order Gadiformes; family Merlucciidae; genus Merluccius; species Merluccius polli. The sequence continues at coordinate 403,256 of JAOPHQ010005980.1, forward strand.
TGACATAGTGAGGAGACGGGGGGGGTTGACGCTTAACTTCAACCGAGTCCCTTACGGACGTCTGTACTTAGGGGGACGAAGGCCCGCGAAAGGCCCGCGAAAGGCCCGCGACGCCCCAACCGCGGAAAGAGAGGCGAACCCCTGGTTCCGATTGATTGCCAACGCGACTCTCGGCGGGAGGAACCCGGGGCCGCAAGGTGCGTTCGAAATGTCGATGATCAATGTGTCCTGCAATTCACATTAGTTCTCGCAGTTAGCTGCGTTCTTCATCGACGCACGAGCCGAGTGATCCACCGCTAAGATTTGTATTTTGTTTGGTTTTGGACAAAGATTCGACGAGCTTACAAAAAAACCTTATGGGCGCCGCGCTGGACCACGTGGCCGAAGCCCGTGACCACCACGGTCATTGAACCCTTTTGGTGGTATCGGGGTTGTATTGTGTCGCAACGATGTTTCACTGATGATCTATTGAACCGCAAACTCCGAATCTGCCAATTTCTTTCCATCTTTACGGAAGTCCAGCCAGCCACGTTATTGATGAATGAGAGGCGTGATCCTGATGTCGTAGGCCTAATTACGAGATATTTTCTCATAATTACGAGATTCTGATGTTGTAATTACGAGATATTTTCTTGTAATTACGAGATCTTTTCTCGTAATTACGAGATCCTGGTGTGCTAACGGCTACATAATTTTTGTTTTGTGTTTGTTGTATAGCTGTGTTTTTCCACTGAGGGCAAAGTGTGGTTTGATGTTTCTGTGAGAGGAATCAAAGAGGTAAGCAAACTATTTATTTCATTTTGTCTGCCTGTTTAAAATCTGGAGAAAGATATTTTAGTCATGTGATTGTGGTTTAACCGTGTAACCAACAACTACATTCTAATGGTACCCCACTGTCACAACCACAATTCATTTTTTGTTTTGTGTTTGTTGTGTAGCTGTGTTTTTCCACTGAGGGCAAAGTGTGGTTTGATGTTTCTGTGAGAGGAATCAAATAGGTAAGCAAACTATTTATTTTATTTTGTCTGCCTGTTTAAAATCTGGAGAAAGCGATTTTAGTCATGTGTTTGTAATAGCCATGTGACTGTAATGATGTATTCTTAAAAGACTTTGGACAATCTAATCAGATTTACATTTTGTAAAATTTCCCATTGTTTTCAAAGATGGGTTTTGAGTGCAAACTGTGTAAATTTGAAACCTCCACACAAACTGGGTTGCTACGGCACTACAGGTTACGTCATGGCCACGGTGGGGAACGTCTGCCATGTATTCACCAAGACTGTTTTTGTTCATTTAAAACATGGGGTAGCCTTAGATCACATCTGTCAAGACAGCACTCTCATGAAGCTCAGCAAAGTGTCAGATCAGAAACTCTCTCCTTCACTTGCCAGTGTTGTAGCACTAGTGCAATATCAACAGAGAGAGAGAGCTCTTTGAGCACCTTGGTCGACATTTGAAAAAATTAGAGTCTGGTATGTGTGTTTAAAAACTGCAATTTTAGCACCAATATTTATGGAACATTTGCCTCCCACAAAAGCAGAAAGCACACTCCTCACACACTGCAAGACTTTAAAGATGACGTGCTAAAGAAGTATGCATCTTCTTCAAATGCAGACGGCCACAGTGATATGGAGGTTCAAGATGTTGAAATTTCTATGACTGATGATGGTGATGATGATATCAAAGAGCTACAAAACCTCCTTGAAAAAAGATTAGCATTGTTTCTAAAACTGGAGAGCATATTTCATGTATCAAACAGGTGTATTGATGAAGTTATTGAAGAGTTACACTTCATCTCCCATTCAGCATCAGGTCCCATCATGAAAGACACTTTACAATCCTGTTTGGGGAAGCACAATTGTGATATTGATGAGGCTGTTGTGTCAGACATGGTGACAGAGCTTTGTGAAGCAAACCCCTTGAACTCTACTCTGAGTCGTAGTGGTCCACTTTCTTCTGCATACAAGAGAAGGGCATTTTTTGAGGAGCAGTTTGGTGTGGTTAAACCAGTAGAGTATGTACTCAGTAAGGAGGAAAACAGAACCTTCCAGTACATTCCTCTTTTCAAATCATTGCTTCAGATTTTGAACCAGAAAGAGATCTGTGATTTTATCGTCCATGATAGTGAAGCTCAAAGTAACAGTGACACTCAGTACAGGGCAATGTCTGATGGCAATTATTATAAAACAAATGAGTTGTTTTCTGCAGGACATCCTAGCATTGCTATCATTCTCTATGTAGATGACTTTGAGATCTGTAATCCCCTGGGTACGTCGAGAAAAAAACACAGTCACTGCTGTGTACTGGGTGTTGGCTAGTGTTCCTGCACTGCTCAGATCTTCACTGACTTCCATCTTCCTAGCAATTCTCTGCAAGGCTGGCGATGTGAAAAGATTTGGGTATAGTGCTGTACTGGAGCCATTGCTAAAGGATCTTGTGAGCTTGGAAGAGGAGGGTTTGTATGTCCCGGCATTAGGCAGAAAAGTCAAAGGAACGGTGTTCAGTGTTGTGGCAGATAACCTTGGGGCCCATGGTATGGGGGGGTTTGTTGAAAACTTCTCCGGTTCTCATGTGTGCAGATTCTGTCTGGGTGAACGCTCACAGTTCCAGGTGAAAGAAGTGAGAACAGGGGCATTTCAAGTCAGAACCAAAGAACAACATGAAATGCATCTTCAAACTGTACAGGAAAATCCTGCTCTGACACATGTCTGTGGAGTAAAAAGGCAGTGTGTACTTACAGAGAATCTGAAGTACTTCAGTGTTTTGTCAGGTTATCCACCTGATGTGTTACACGATTTATTTGAGGGCATAGTCCCTCGGGAAATGGCTTTGTGTCTTCAAGTGTTCATCAAGAGTAAATACATCACTTTTGAAGAACTCAACAAAAGCATAAAAACATTCCCCTACAAATGGTCGGATAAGACAGATGCGCCACAGCAGATCCCTCTAAATTTTGCAGCTAGGAAAAGTGTTGGAGGGAACGCCCATGAGAACTGGTCATTGTTGCGATTCCTACCCCTCACAATTGGATCAAAAATCCCTGAGGGTGAACCAGCTTGGGAAGTACTTCTGGTGCTGAAAGACATCGTCGAACTTGTTGTAAGTCCTGTTCACACAGAAGAGAGCATATGTTACCTTGACAGTAAGATCTCTGAACATAAACATAGGCTTCTCCAGGTTTTCCCCCAGGAAAAACTTATCCCCAAACACCACTACCTGGAGCATTACCCCCAGCTGATCAGGGCCTATGGTCCACTTGTGTTCCTCTGGACTATGCGTTTTGAGGCTAAACATAGCCTTTTTAAGCGTATTGTCCGGTACAATCATAGCTTTCGAAACATTCTGCTATCAATGGCTATGAAGCATCAGCTGAGGATTGCATACAATCAACATGATCCCAGTGTTGTGAGACCTGTGTTGCAGGCCACACAACTGTCAACTGTAGATGTTGCTGTGCTAAGAGAAGACATCCAGAAAGCACTACAAGATAAATTCCCAACTGAGATGCATATCCAAATAGCCAACAATGTGGTGTACAGTGGCACAAAGTATGCAGTTGGAATGGTTCTGGCTAATGGATCAACAGGTGGTCTCACAGATTTTGGAGAGTTAATCCAAATAGTTGTTGTGAAGGGCACACTTCTATTCATTGTGAAAAGCTTGATAGCTTGGTCGGTTGAACATCTCAGGAGCTTTATCCTTGAGAAAACAAGCACTGTGAAAGTGCTAGAGCCTACAGAGCTGTCTGACATGCTCCCATTAACACCTTATGTGCTTGGTGGAAAAAGCATTGTAACCCTGAAACGATACATATGTGTTCCATAGCTAGTATATCAGTGACTTGTCAAAGTACAGAACAGAAGTCATAGCTGAAACAAAAGAAGCCAGACATATTTACAGGGTTCTGTAATCTCTTTTGATGATGAGGTCTGAATTTACATTAAGATGTATCAAATGAAAAAAAAGTAGTATGTTACTATGTTATTAGTGTTGATCTCTCAGTTAATGTTTATGTGGTACATTTGTGTGAACAGGTTAACGATATTTACGACAAAAAAAGTAGTTTTGGCCAAGCAGTGTTTAAAGCCAGCTCTGAGAGGAAACTTTTCATTTTTCATTCATTTTTCACTGAATGTTGTTATTATACTAACTTAAACATTTTGTGTGGTGCAGGTTCATAAATGTCACAACCAGCCAATCTCAGACTGATACTTTCAGATCATAATATTCAGAAACTAGCATTACCATCTGGAATCCCAGGAACAGTTGAAGAGCTTCATTCAATTGTTCAAGCTACATTTGGGATTCCTTTGGATTTCTGTTTACATTTCAAGGATGCTGACTTTGGAAACGAATTTTTCTCTTTGGTTTCAACAACTTGCATCGTGGACAAGGACACTATCAAGGTGGTGTATATTGATGCACCTCCAACCGTAACTCTGACGTTAACAGATGTAGACAGCTCCTCAGCAAGTATTCCTGATTTTTCGCCTCTGACTTTTGATGATGGCTGCTCATCTGCATCCTCCCATGACACGTTACCTGTTTCACCAAGACCTATGACTGAAATCCCCGCCCAGCGGTCAAAGGGCTGGCCTGCAGAATTTCTAATCCCTCGTTTCTCTGCCAACACAGAGATTCTGCTTCAGTCAGGCAATGAAAAGTTCAGTTGTTCTGGAAATGTTTTTGGTACCAATGATCTCATCTCACTGCTTCCAGACATTCTGGGAAATTTAGCTGAGACCATATTTGAGTACACAGCTTATCCATCAAGTGCTAATCTAAGTCAAGTAGCAGGGGCCTTGGTCAAAAAACATCCCTGCCTCAAGGAGCCCGGGTCCTTCAATGAATGTTATGGATGGATCCAACGGCTCAAATATAAAATGAACAACTTCAGGTGCAAACTTCGTGGGACTGGCTGCCCAGAAATTGTGGTTAACTCACTGAAGAGGAAAGCGTCACATGAGCAGACTCCTGCAAAAAATGTTAAAAAGGCAAAAAAGGCTGAAGTTAATTACTTACCTCCTCACCCACAAGGTGAAACCAGTGAAAGTTTGGAGAAAGAGAGAGAGGAGCTATTGTCTGAAGTGATGAAAAAGGATAATGGTCAGGTGGTTGCTGGAAAAATGGCCAAGACATTCTCTCTTAGGAGGCAAGAAGTCATATATGAGGCACCTGCAATCAGGGACTTCATGCAGCGCTGGCCTGCATTGTTTGATGCAAGACAGGTAAACAAAAAAAAAGTTTGTTAAAAGTTCTGTTACATTCTGTTAGATATTTACTCACTCACTCACTCACTCACATTCACAAAAATGTTATTCGGTCCTCATTAATACTATTGGATATGCTGTAGCTAATTATGTGCTTCATGTTATGCTCCACAGATAAATGATGAGTTTAAAAGCATAACCACAGTAAGCCTGGAAGCGACTTTCATGGCCAAACTGGACCAGTGCACCCAGAAACTCATGGGTGTAGTTTCATCAAGAGGAGGAGCTTCAGGAGCAAGGATCAGGCAGATTAAGGACATGCTTCTTGAGGTATGGTAATTATTTAGAGTTTCTCTCTTTTTGAAATGCACTCTTGTAGATTATACTCATTTGAATACTATATCCTGACACCATCACCACCCTTTTTTCATATAGCACAACACAATTGAAATGCGGAGAGAAGTAGCCATCCGGTGCCTGGTTGTATACCTTGGAGAGAAAGAAGAGGATTTGTTCAAAGAGTATTGCGTAAGTAATGTAATATTATGAAATAGAGATAAATCCTTATTGAGCATAGTCTAAACGCAGAGGCAGAAGATGGCTCCTGCGCTACACACTGCCAGTTCGTTTTTTTTTAAAGGGAAATTCCGGCATAATCTTAACCCAGGGTCAAACACACTGGGCTGGGACACTTTGTATTATAGTACTAGTAATACTGAAGTATGGTGCTGTTGTGAGCATGTGGCTATCAGTGGCTTATTTGATCTCAGACTCACAGTCTAGGTTAAAATTAAGCTGGAATTTCCCTTTAAAGACCGGGTAAAGTCAAAATAAATATGTGTTTTGAGTTTGTCAGACTAAAGAAGAAAGGTTTATTAACCACCCAGCCAAATTTGAATGATTAAAAATAACGATAAGTTTATGAAATTAGGTGTCAAAATCAGGCAAAAATGAGCTCAGCTCTCAGCTCCAGGACTGTGGGGGCGTGTCCACAGAATGCGCTGTAACAGTAATAGCAGTAACAGCAATAGTAACACTCCTCGGACCTACGGCCGACGGGGGCGGGGGGGGGTGCGTGCAACACACCGCGGACCTATGACCGGCGGGGGCGGGGGGGGTGCGCGCAATAGCAACACACCGTGGACCTACGACCGGCGCGGGTGGGGGGGGGGGCGCAATAGTAACACACCGAGGACCTACGACCGGTGGGGGGGGGGGGGGGGGGGGGGGGGGCGCAATAGTAACACACCGCGGACCTACGACCGGCGTGCGGGGGGGGGGGGGGGGCGCAATAGTACCACACCGCGGACCTACGATCAGCGGTGGGGGGGGCGTGCAACGACCGGCGGTGGGGGGGGCGCGCAATAGTAACACACCACGGACCTACGACTGGCGGCGGGGGTGTCTCAAAAAGGACAAGTACGTGTCCGACTTGATGCTGCGCCGGACGCCGGACAGGGCTTTGAAAAAGCGGACAGTCCGGCCTAAAGCCGGACGAATGGCCGCCCTATCAGTGCACTGTGCTAAGTTCGCGGTTACCATGCAAGTTGCCACAGACTGGTGCTCTCACGGGATTTCATTGTTCCTTTGGCGCGGAGGACGTAGGCTTCTATGCCGTTGGAGTTATGCTAATTTTATGCTACTTTTATGTTCATGATCGCCGCGTGACGTCACGCGGCATCCTTTTAGGACCGCCCATAAAATCCTGGACTGAAAACCGGTGAAAAACAGTTTGAACCTCTAACTCCACATTTCAGTAACACATCATTCAAAGTCTTTTCACAATGTTTTCAGCAACAATTTTACAACACATTTATTGTGTTTTGAAAGAAAACATGGAATTGCCTTTACCCGGTCTTTAAGTAAAATGTACTTCATACCACATCAGCATGGTAAATGACTGTTAAAGGGGAAATCCAGTGTAAAATGTTTCTGGGATATGTTTAGTATAATAATGAGTTCGAACGTTCAATGTAGAGCAAAAAAAACGCTATAGGACGCGAAGATAAGTTTGCTGTTTTTACCCGATTTGACCAAACTTATCTTTGCGTCGTATAGCCTTTTTTTTACTCTACATTGAACGTTCGGACTCGTTATCATGCTAAACATATCCCAGAACCATTTTAAACTGGATTTCCCCTTTAATAGCAATGTAAAGGAAAAGACGAACAATTGACAAAAATGTACTGGTTCAGTTATTTTATGCAACCTGAAAAGCATCAAGAAAAATATCAAGATGTACAAACAAACTGAAGGTCAATTGTAAAACATGGAAGACAATAATTCCCTTTTATTTTGCTTTACAAGGACAATGAAGAGTTCGAGACCAGCTTTGAAAGTCACGTGATGAAAATTGCCATCGTTGGAGACAGGTCTACCCCTGGATCAGATCACTGGATGGCAACAATTGTCATGGAAGGAACCAAATGTTTGATTGAGAAGGATATTCCAAGGTCCTGTGCCTTGTTGATGGGCATAATTTATGCCCTCAACATCAGCTACTGCAAGAAACTTAAATACACTTTTGAAGTTTTTCAAAAGTTGTTCCTTGGCCTGGATGGGCTGAGATGCAGTGCTAAAGTCATAGGTCTGAAAAACACTATTTTCTAAAAATCTCAAATCCATCACTGTCACATGTTCTTCAGATGAAGCAACCAAAAAAAGGTTGGTCAGGTTAGTTAAAGTTATGCTGTTCAATCCTGTTGTGATAGTGGACAAAACAAAGGTCTTGTTTAAAGAAATATGTCCATATTTTAGCCCAAAGAGAATATTTGTGTGTGTGTGTTTTTTAAATTAATGATGTGGGCTTACTTGTGACGATTATACTTGTGTTACTATGCAGCTTTTAGTCACTTGCAGCCAGTCTCTTGGCTTTTTCTGTTATCTATCTGGAGGCAGCGATTTTGAGGTGGTCACAATATTATATATATGTATATATAATATATATAGATATGGTATTCAAGATGGTTAAGGAATACATAACACATAAGGAATGCTTTTGTCACTGAAGAGCAGTTGAAATTTGAGTGTTTTTTGCGATCTCAAGTTTATTTCAAAATAAAAAAGAAGGTAATTGCAAAAGCAGTGGTTGAACTGTCTTTCTTGAAAGCTATACATTACCAAAAAGAAAAAAAAACCTGAAGAAAATCTATTTGGAGCAACAGATTTTTTTACATTGTTGCTACTTAAAAAGTTGTGTGCATTATTATTGTAATTAAATAGACAACAAATAAAAGTACTTTATAATAATATGATAAAGCCAATTGGAGTAACTTAATTTTTATGAGTTATCAACTTAAAAACCTGAAGAAAATCTAATTGGAGCAACAGATTTTTTTACATTGTTGCTACTTAAAAAGTTGTGTGCATTATTATTGTAATTAAATAGACAACAAATAAAAGTACTTTATAATAATATGATAAAGCCAATTGGAGTAACTTAATTTTTATGAGTTATCAACTTAAAAACTTGCCTTTAGGCTAACCGTTATTAAGTAAGCAGTACTTAATAGAATCTTTGACTGAAGAGGAAAAGCTAATTCGCCCAAAGTAATATAGTTTGTTGGTTCAATGTAATTATAAATTAAGTTGTCACAACTAAGAAAGACTAATGGAAACTGTTGCATTGATTTTTTTTGTTGAGTCTAAACATTACTTTTTAGAGTGCACAACATAGTTGTGTGTTCACGTGACTAATACCTAAACTTAACCATCTCTAACATCTCTGACCTAATACCTGAACTTTACCATCTCTAACCTAATACCTAAACATAACCATGTCTAACTTAATACCTAAACATAACCATCTCTAACCTAATACCTAAACGTATCCAATCTCTAACCAAATACCTAAACATAACCATCTCTAAACTAGTACCTGAACCTAAACATCTGTAACCTAATACCTAAAGTTAACAATTTTTGGTGTGTCCATATTTCTACCCCATCTGAGAGGACACTCCCACTAGTGATGTCATAGATGGCTTGTAATGATTTTAGGTGTAATAGGGGCCCTTGAATTCAATAAAAAGAAAACTCTGCATACAATATATTGTTGTGAAGTACCTCAAAGTTATTTTGATTCAATTCTGTAGTACACTGAAATATTAGCCAATGAGTAGTCAAAGGTAACCAAACAAAAAACAGCAGTCAACATTGCTACACCCAGTATAGCGTCAACATTAAGTTGGCCTGCAACACTCAACTCCATAGGAATATTTTGGCAACGCTGACACTGACACTGAAAGCTCATCATGTGTTGACTGCTTATGTCATGAACTAGGCTCAGGAAGGCGAGGACTCAACTGCACAACTCAACACGGTTGGATGTTCAAAAAGCAGGGTTTTATTCCAGGCAGGGTTCGGTACACGGGTAAGCAGTCAGACAGGCAGAGGTATCCAAAAATGTTAGGCAAAAGGCAAGGTCAAAAAACAAGCGAAGGTCCAAACACAAGAAAGCTATGACTATGACTGAGAGCAAAAGGCTGGGACGTGATCTGAAAAGAATCGACGAACTGGCGACGAGACAAGACACAAAGGGGGAATATATGCAGGGTTGATTGGGAGTGATGAGACACAGGTGAGGGAGACACAATCAGGGATCAGGTGCACACAGACAAGGAGGGGGCAGGGCAGACAGGAACCAGGGAACATGACAGTACCCCCCCCTCAAGGGCCGGCCCCTGAAGGCCCAGGCACATCAGGGTGGGCGGCATGGAAGTCCTGGATGAGGGAGGGGTCCATGACGAATCTCGATGGGCTCCACGAGCGCTCCTCAGGCCCATAGCCATCCCAGTCAACCAGGTACTGGATCCCCCGGCCCCGACGGCGGGCAGACAGGAGTTTCCGCACTGTGAACACCGGATCGCCATCAATGAACCGGGCGGGTGGAGGGGGTCTGGCCGGAGGGACCAGAGGACTGGATCTGACCGGTTTAACGTGGCTGACATGAAATGTGGGGTGGACCCGCATTGACCTTGGGAGTTTCAGCTGGACTGTGACTGGGTTGATGACCTTGGCGATGGGGAACGGACCAACAAACCTGGGAGCGAGCTTCTTGGATTCCACCCGGAGGGGCAGGTTCTTGGTGGATAGCCACACCCTCTGACCATTCCTGTAGTGTGGGGCCGGTGTCCTTTTGCGATCTGCTGCTGCTTTGTAGATATTGGACTGTCGTTGGAGATTCCGGCGGGCTTGCTCCCAGGTTCTCCTACAGCGTCTCACCAAGGCCAATGCGGAGGGCACTGAAGACTCCGAGTCTATGGTGGGAAACAGGGAGGGTTGATGACCATGAACAATATGAAATGGAGACAAACCAGTGGAAGTGGACGGAAGAGTGTTGTGGGCAAATTCGACCCAAACCAGTTTCTGTGACCAGGTGTCCGGGTTCTGGGAGGCGGTGATGCGGAGTCCGGTCTCCAGTATCTGGTTGAGGCGCTCAGACTGCCCATTGGTCTGGGGATGAAACCCGGAAGAGAGGCTGACCGTGGTGTTGCGAATTAATAACATGTATCATCAGGCTGTAAAATATCTGCACATAGCCAGGAGTAGAAATAAATATACAAGTTGTAGTAACTGCACCTCAACACATGATGGCGCCAAACATTATACTGGGGGCGGCGCTTAACGCTAGCCATTGTGCGTCATGGAGGCCACGCCTCCTGCCCAGAGGCATCCGGCGGAAACATCCGGTTAGGATCAGAATCGTCCAGGCAGACCTCCAGAGGGACGCGCGGACGATCTCTCCACGCGCGTGGCATTTACATTTACTTTCCCCACATGCTTGGTAGATTAAGATAACTAAACCTAAACAAATAAAGTGAGTTTAAAAGCGATCCTGTTGTCGGCGGCCTCCTTCCCTCGGAACACAACCCCACAGTGGCACCCAGCAGGCTGCAGAACTCCTTCCAAAACCGCGAAATGAACTGAGGGCCACGGTCCGAGACAATATCCTTAGGAAAACCATGAATACGAATTATGTTAGTCATCATAACCTCAGCCGTTTCCTTGGCTGAGGGAAGCTTGGGCAGGGCAATGAAATGCGCCATCTTGGAAAGCCTGTCAACCACGGTCAGAACCACCGTGTTACCGTTAGAGGGGGGCAACCCTGTGACGAAGTCCATGGAGATGTGGGACCAGGGGCGTTGAGGAATGGGCAGGGGCCTGAGTTCTCCTGCGGGTTTCTGGTGAGAAACCTTGTTACTGGCACACACAGAACAAGCGTTGACATAATCTTTAACATCTTGAGCCATTTTTGGCCACCAAAACCTTTGTTGCACCACAAACAATGTTTTGTTAATACCAGGGTGACAGACAGTCTTGTTGGTGTGAGCCCAATGAATCACATCTCCCCTGAGAGCCTGAACAACAAAGAGCTTGCCCTTAGGACACTCTGGGGGAATATTAACTCCTTCGGCCGCCGCCTCAACCTTACCCTCCACTACCCATGACAGCATGGCAACAAAACAGGTCTCGGGCAGGATGGTCTTGGGTTCGGGATCGACATGGTCGCGATAAAACAAACGGGACAAAGAATCAGGTTTAACATTCTTGGAACCAGGTCGGTATGAGAGGGTAAAGTTGAAGCGGCTAAAAAAGATAGCCCATCTAGCCTGCCTAGCATTCAACCTCTTAGCAGTTTTTAAATATTCAAGGTTTTTGTGATCAGTCCACACCTGAAAAGGGTGGGAAGCTCCCTCCAGCCAGTGCCTCCACTCCTCCAGGGCCACCTTAACAGCCAGCAGCTCGCGGTCACCAATATCATAATTTTGCTCTGAAGAAGAGAGTTTCTTGGATAGGTAGGCGCAGGGGTGCAACTTACCATCCGTGGAAGAGAATTGAGAGAGGACCGCTCCGACCCCAATGTCAGAGGCGTCTACCTCCACCACGAACTGCTGGCTGGGGTCCGGGAGGGTGAGAACAGGGGCAGAGGTAAAGCTCTTTTTGAGGCCCTGGAATGCAGTTTCACATGCAGGGCTCCAGACGAAAGGTCTGTGAAGGGAAGTGAGGTCATGCAGAGGTGAGGCAATGGAACTGTAATTGCGAATGAATTTACGATAGAAATTGGCGAAACCCAGAAATCTTTGGACCTCCCTGCGTGAGCTGGGGGTGGCCCAATCTGCAACTGCAGAGATCTTTTCGGGGTCCATCCTGATCTCCCCCTCAGCCAGCACAAACCCAAGGAATGAAACCGAGGGTTTGTGAAATTCACATTTCTCTGCTTTGACAAAGAGCTGATTTTGAAGCAACCGCTGAAGAACAGAACAGACATGGAGAGTGTGGGTCTTTTCATCAGGGGAAAAGATCAGGATGTCGTCTAAATAGACAAAAACAAACACATTAAGCATGTCACGGAGTACATCATTGACCAAATTTTGGAAAACTGCGGGAGCATTCGTGAGGCCAAAAGGCATGACCAGATACTCATAGTGACCAGTGGGAGTGTTAAAGGCAGTCTTCCATTCGTCCCCCTCCCTGATCCTCACCAAATGGTAGGCATTACGGAGATCAAGTTTGGTGAATATGGTGGCTCCTTCCAACAGCTCGAAAGCAGTAGAGATGAGGGGGAGGGGGTACCTGTTCTTAATGGTGATGTCATTGAGGCCACGATAATCAATGCAGGGCCTGAGGGTTTTATCCTTTTTATCCACGAAAAAAAACCCGCACCAGCAGGGGAGGAGGATGGACGGATGATTCCAGTGGCAAGAGAGTCCTTAACGTAGTCCTCCATAGTTTTGCGTTCTGGAGCGGAGAGAGAGAATAATCTGCCCCTGGGTGGGGTGCTACCTGGCAACAGGTCAATGGCACAATCATAAGGACGGTGTGGTGGTAGTGACGTGGCTTTAGCCTTGCTAAAAACTTCAGCTAGGTCATGGTAACATGGTGGCACATTGACCAGGTCAGGGTTAGTGGGGCCCGAGGCCGCAACCGACTGTCTGGGGAGACAGGTTTCAGTGCATCTAGGTCCCCAGGAGGTAATCCTCCCACTGACCCAGTCAAAGTCAGGATTGTGTTTTTTAAGCCAGGGGTGGCCTAAAATCACCTGATGATCCTCTGAGTCGAACACATGGAAGCTTAATTTTTCAGAATGAAAATCAGGGAAAGTTAGTTTAACTGATTGTGCCTGATGAGTAATCAAACCCAGGGGAGTGCCATCCACGGCTTTTACCTCAAGTGGTCATTGGAGGGCGAACCTCCTCAGCCTCAGTCTTCTAACAAGAGAGGAGTTCATAATATTAGCGTCAGCACCAGAGTCAATGAACACAGAAGCCCGCAATGAATTGCAATCTGAGGTGATCTCCACCTGGGGCTGAAATTGTGCTGGGTTGCTAAAAACTAGGCTTCTACTCACCCTGAGCGGTCTCATAGTCTGTGTGCCGGCGCCCTTGACATGACAGTCACTCACCGAATGTCCCAACTGTCCACAGTAAAAGCACCGTCCCTCTCGTTGTCGGCGGAGGCGTTCCTCCGGAGAGAGACGGGTTCGACCCAGCTGCATAGGCTCCTCCGCAGGAAGGTTTACGGGAAACAGGCTGTCGATCGGTGGACGGACGGGGTTAGGTCGATCCTGCGAGCCGGTCCTCCACCCGCGGTGTGGCGATGAACGAGCCCGAAGACGGCCCCGCTCCTGGTCCCGCTCGGAGAGCCTCTTGTCGGTCCTGATGGCTAAGGCGATGAGTGAATCCAGACCCTCAGGAAGATCTATGGAAATTAGCTGGTCTTTTACCGCTTCAGAAAGTCCTTGAAAAAATGCATCAGTCAGAGCCGCAGGGTTCCACTCGCTCTCAGCGGCGAGGGTGCGGAAATCAATGGCATAATCAGAAACCTTGCGTTTCCCTTGCCTGAGCCTTAACAGTGATCTGGCGGCTTCCCTGCCCGACGAGGTATGCTGAAAAACCTGCTCGAGGGCTCGAGTAAATCCAGTGAGGGTGGAGCAGGTTGCGGATCTGCAGCTCCACTCAGCCGTGGCCCATGCCTCTGCTCGCCCCGTGAGGTGGGAAACAATGTATGCCACCTTGGATCGGTCCGTAGGGAAAGCAGCGGCTTGTAATTCAAAATGCAGTTCGCATTGAGTCAAGAAAGGTTTCACATCTCCTGATTCCCCGGAAAATTTCTCCAGACGGGAGAGCTGAAGGCAGGGCGACGTGGCGCCGAACGAAGGCTGCGTGTCTGCAGACAAACCCGGAAGAGTGGCCGGGTTGGGAGCTGTCTCCGCTGGCGTCTCTCGTGGCAGGTGAGCGAGCAATTCATTGAACTGTGAGCCCAACGTAGTCATCATTGAGTCCTGGCGGGCCGCCAGTTCTCTCAACCCATCGCACAGGGAGGCTAGCTGCTCTTGCTGTTGAGCCAGCCGTTGTTCCTGTGCATGGAGGGTTTTTCGAACCGGGTCAGAGTCGGCTGAGTCCATTCTGGCCAGTTCGTTCTGTCATGAACTAGGCTCAGGAAGGCGAGGACTCAACTACTCAACACGGTTGGATGTTCAAAAAGCAGGGTTTTATTCCAGGCAGGGTTCGGTACACGGGTAAGCAGTCAGACAGGCAGAGGTATCCAAAAACGTTAGGCAAAAGGCAAGGTCAAAAAACAAGCGAAGGTCCAAACACAAGAAAGCTATGACTATGACTGAGAGCAAAAGGCTGGGACGTGATCTGAAAAGAATCGACGAACTGGCGACGAGACAAGACACAAAGGGGGAATATATGCAGGGTTGATTGGGAGTGATGAGACACAGGTGAGGGAGACACAATCAGGGATCAGGTGCACACAGACAAGGAGGGGGCAGGGCAGACAGGAACCAGGGAACATGACAGCTTAAGCCTGTTCAGACTGCAAGCCACAGGCCTAGCACCCCCTGTGGGAGGCATTCAACATTGTACCACTCAATCAGCCTTTCAATATATGGTGAACTGGTTAGGCACCCTTGAAATGCCACCATCACATTAATTAACCAGTATATGGCAGCCTCAACCACGTATGAGGTGATTAAATGGTGGACTGTAACAATAAATCAATGTTTATGAGTTGCTGTTGTTTTTTTCACTGAAAATCCCAAATGTCATTGCAGCAACGCTGTTTTAACTAGAAAATGCATTTCCTGCAGAAAACGCGTGTGAATGCTGGAAGCTGAATGATAAGCGCAAAGCAGAAATATAAAATGAATTGATCTGAAGAATCTGAAAGTAGTAGTAGAAGCTGAAATAGTAGAAGAAGCTGAAAGTAGTAGTAGAAGCTGAAATAGTAGAAGAATCTGAAAGTAGTAGAAGAAGCTGAAATAGTAGAATAATCTGAAAGTAGTTGTTGTGATAAGTAACTACAGGTTGCCGTAGTCACGCGGTGACGTCTAGGGGGCGTCTTACGTGAGGACGTTTTGGGCGTACGTGCCTGTGTTATGTTGAGTTAGCGGTAGCAACCAAAGCCAGGAATAAACCAACTACTTTCCAGCAAGACGGTTTGGTTCCTCCTTTTATTAACATCGACACATGACATGGTGTCAGAAGTGGCCGACTTCACGCTCACAGAGTAAGCATGGCGAAGCTCGGACCTCCGGAATCGTTTGACTTCACTCGCCCGGCGGAGTGGCCAATGTGGCGCCGCCGCTTCGGCCGCTTTCGAGTGGCGACGAAGTTGGACAGAGATAGCGGGGAAGTTCAAGTCAACACGCTTCTCTACGCCATGGGGAGAGAGGCGGAGGCGATTTATGATTCTTTTGTGTACGATGGCGCTGAGGAGGACGACGACGTCGACGATGACGGCGAGGCGGGAAGAAGCAGACCGGAGTTGGACTACGACACGGTGATAGCCAAATTCTCCGACCATTTTGTGCCCAAGAGAAATGTGATCCATGAAAGAGCATGATTTCACAAGAGAACACAAAAGCCCAGTGAGTCGGTTGAGGCTTTTGTGAGGAGTTTGTATTAACAGGCACAGTACTGTGAGTTTGGGCGGACTAAAGATGAGCAAATCAGAGACAGAATTGTTATTGGCATATCTGACAACGATGTATCACAGAAGTTACAGCTAGAGCCTGAACTCTCCCTTGAAAGAGCTATCCAAATAGCGCGCCAGAGCGAACAAATAAAGCAACAGAATGTGAGCCTGCGCTCTGAGTGTGCAGTGGACGCCATGAGACAGGGGAGGCGGCAGTTCCATGGCAGAAGGAGCAGCAACGAGGGACAATGGCAGGAAAAACAGGAACACAGTGAGTCAACACATCAGCCTACCTGCTCCCGCTGTAACAGACAACATGGCAAAATACATCCCTGCCCAGCCAAGAATAAAACGTGCAGAAGGTGCAATAAAATTGGACATTTTGAGGCAGCATGTCAGACGAGGATGCTGAAAGAGGTAACCGCAATGCCCAGCAGCACCACTGATACAGATGAGATGTTTTTCCTGGGAGAAGTTAATGAAACAGTGTCAGACATAATGGATCAAATGGATTCAGAAAATGAGTGGCTTGTAAACTTGCCTGTCAATGGCAGCACAGTGGAATTTAAAATAGACACTGGGGCAGACATTACTGTGATGTCACAGGCTGCATTCAAGGGGCTGCCACAGCGCTCACAGCTCGTCTCTCCAAGGAAAGGACCCATCACCAGCCCTGGCAGCGAAGTTAAGAGTATTGGCAAGTTTCTGGCAACAAGTGAGTACAAGGGGAAGAAATACAGATTCTGGGTCACTGTAATTAAAGGGCCATACTCTCACAACCTCCTGGGACGGAGTGTTGCCACAAAGATGGGACTGGTTATGAGAGTTGATGGCATGGACACTGTAATGTTAAGTGACGTGTTTGGGGATATAGGTTTGCTCAAGTGTGACCCTGTAAAAATTGAACTAAAAACTGACTGTGAGCCCTACTCACTGACTACACCACGTCGCATCCCGTTTCCCCTCCTGCCTAAAGTTGAGGCTGAACTCAGACGCATGCTGGCCTTGGGCATAATTGAGGAGGTTACAGAGCCCTCAGACTGGTGTGCCCCAATGGTTCCAGTTGAGAAGAAAAACAAAGAGCAGGTGCGAGTGTGTGTTGATCTAAAGCGCTTAAACAAGGCAGTTAAGCGTGAGAGGTATATCCTGCCAACATTGGAGGATATTGCTCCCAAGCTGGTTGGAGCTAAAGTGTTCTCAACCCTCGATGCTTCCTGCGGATTTTGGCAGATCCCCTTGGATGCTGCCAGTCAAAAGCTGACAACCTTCTTAACTCCGATGGGGAGATTCTGCTTCCGACGTCTGCCATTCGGTATCACGTCGGCTCCGGAAATTTTCCAGCGACAGATGTCGACGCTGTTAAAGGACCATGATGGAGTTGTTGTGGTGATGGACGACATCCTTGTTTATGGAGCAACAGGGAAAGAGCACGACACATGTCTTGATGCTGTGCTGAAGACCATCAAGGACAGTGGTTTGAAGTTGAACAAGGCCAAGTGTCATTTTGGCATATCAGAGATACAGTACTTTGGCCACATCATAAGTGCGGACGGCATGAGACCTGATGGAGACAAAGTTAAAGCCATCACACAGATGCCAAGCCCAACCAATGTTACAGAACTCAAACAGGTCCTGGGTCTTGTCAACTACGTTGGAAAGTTCCTGCCCGGCCTCTCCTCTGAGCTGCATCCAATCACTCCCCTGCTCAGAAAAGAAAGTGAGTGGGTGTGGAGCAGTGCACAAGAAGAGGCGTTTGAGAAGGTAAAAACTATGCTTGTGTCAGCCCCAGCACTTGCATATTATGATGTCAATCGCAACACTGTCATCAGCGCAGATGCAAGTAGCTACGGAATAGGAGCAGCATTGTTGCAGGAACATGAGGGAGAGTTAAAGCCAGTGGCATTCTGCTCCCGCACGCTATCAGATGCAGAGAAGAGATACTCCCAGATTGAAAAGGAGTGTCTTGCAGGCGTGTGGGCGTGTGAACGCTTCGCTCGCTATGTGCAAGGCATGGAATGCTTCCGTCTACAAACAGACCACAAACAGCTTGTGCCCCTCATCAACACATATGATTTGGACAAAGTCCCTCCAAGGTGCCAAAGACTCCTAATGCGCCTTCTGAGGTTTAATGCGGTGGCTGAGCACGTCCCGGGGAAGCACCTTGTCGTAGCCGATGCTCTTTCCAGGAGCCCACTGAGAGACAGTGGTGATGATCACACAGACCAGGAAGTACAAGCATATGTGGAGTCAGTGGTGGAAAATGCACCTGTCTCATCACAAAAACTTGACAAAATCCGCTCAGCCACACTACAGGATGAAGAGCTGCAAAAGATAGTGCAGTTCATTAGGAATAGATGGCCACCAAAGACATCGCTGCTTCCATCCCTGCATGGATATTATTCTGCCAGAGCTCACCTCTCTGAGACTGATGGACTGGTGTTGTATCAAGACAGACTAGTCATCCCTGCTGCACTTAGATCAGAAGTGCTCAAACAGCTCCACGAGGGACACCAAGGTCTGACAAGGTGTCGTGTTCGAGCCAGGATGTCAGTATGGTGGCCTCGGATCAGTGCAGAGATCACAAAGACATTGTCAACATGTAAGTTTTGTATTGAAAACAAACCCACCCAAAGACGTGAACCGCTAATCACCACACCTTTACCTGGGGGCCCCTGGCAGCGTATTGCTGCTGATTTGTGTGAGTTAGAGAGACAGAATTATCTCATTGTGACTGACTACTACTCTAGAGATATTGAAATTGCCCACCTGTCTTCAACATCCAGCCACCAGGTCATTTCCCGGCTCAAAGGCATGTTTGCAAGATGGGGAATCCCACTGGAACTGGTGAGCGACAATGCCACACAGTTCACCTCGGGTGAGTTTCAAGACTTCTGCCAGACTTATGGGTTTGCACACACAACCACCAGCCCTCATTACCCCCAGGCGAATGGCGCTGTAGAGCGAGCAGACTGCTAAGCACATCTTGAAGCAGCCTGATCCGTATCTTGCGCTGATGTGCTACAGAGCCACCCCTAGTGCTGCTACTGGGGAGAGCCCAGCTCTACTAATGGCTGGAAGACACATCAGGACCACACTTCCTATGCTGGAAGACAAACTGCATGCTACTCGTGTGAACAGACAGCAAATCCAGCAAAAGGATGCTCAGGCTAAATCAGCCTACCAGTTCTTCTATGATCGCCGTCACTCTACCCTGCCACTTCCTGACCTTCAATCTGGGCAGGCTGTCAGAGTGAAACTGGATGGAGAAAAGGGGTGGAGGATGTCTGCTAAAGTCATTGGCAAGTGCACTGAGCCCCGGTCTTACATGGTGAGGACAGACAACGGTGCAGTGCTGTGACGCAATAGAAGACATCTGCAGGCAGTCCCGGAGTCTGCCAACCCACCAGACCAGCAGCAGCAGCAGCCTGAGGGACCTCCGCTGCAGCTGCCCAGCAGCCCTCCTTCTGTGGCTAGACCCAGCCACAGAAACTGCTTCTGTCCAGAGACTGAAAGATCCACCTGTGATGCGTTCACCACCCCAGTCATCCCCACACAGGGCTGTTCAGATGACATCCAGAGGTCGTGAGATCAGAGCACCTCTCAGATATGGAGACACTTGAACACTTAATGACACTCACCTTCACACTGTTTTCTGTTTCCTGAGTAATTCTGTGGGGTGAGATAGGTATGGAGAAAATAACATTACATGTTCCGTGGTTAAAGTTATGTTCCATGTACAGTGTTATGTCTTGGGTAACATCTAATAATTGACAAAATAAGATCACAAAAGCAATTCTGATGTAATACACTGACCACCCAGAGACTGTTCTGAAAACTGTTAACACACACATCATAGGAACAGCAACTATCGGGGGCAGAATAATCCCCACGTTGCTGTGGACGGCGGGCAGTCTACCCCAAAGTCCTAGAGTGAGACTGTTATATTAATGTTTATCTTAAGTGATGTGATGTACATCTGGTTTAATTGTTTGAGTTTCAATATTTGGAAAAAGGGGAGATGTTGTGATAAGTAACTACAGGTTGCCGTAGTCACGCGGTGACGTCTAGGGGGCGTCTTACGTGAGGACGTTTTGGGCGTACGTGCCTGTGTTATGTTGAGTTAGCGGTAGCAACCAAAGCCAGGAATAAACCAACTACTTTCCAGCAAGACGGTTTGGTTCCTCCTTTCATTAACATCGACACATGACAGTAGTAGTAGAAGCTGAAATAGTAGAAGTAGCTGAAAGTAGTAGTAGCTGAATTAGTAATACTAATAGCTGAAGTAGAAGTAACTGAAGTAGTAACAACACTGCTGAACGTCCTCAAAAAGTAGCCCTATCTGGCAACACTGTCTGAACGTCCTCAAAAGGTAGCCCAAACTGGCAACACTGTCTGATCCTCAAAAAGCAGCCCAATCTGGCAACACTGCTGAACGTCCCCTCGCTCGAGCGTCAACGTGAAGTCAACTGAAAAGGAATCAGTTAAACTGTGAAACTCTTAATAAATATAAATGCTATCGAAATTTCGTTTGGATATCGTTATTATTGAATATAGAAATCTGTAGATTAGTGACATTTTTTGAATGAAGGTTAACGGTTGAAAAGTGAATTAATTAGTTACGACATCTTAAACAGTGGAAGGTCCGCCGGTTACAATGGGACAAATGGTAGAATATGATGATTTGAAACTAAAACTGCGATACAGAAAAAAGTATAACAGCTATTGAAATTTCGTGAACACGGCTAGATAGATACAAATCTTTAGATTTGTTTAATTGTTTGAACGATGGGAAACGGTTGAAATTTGAATTAGTTACGACGTAAAGCAGTGGAAGTAAACAGTGGAAGGTCCGCCGGTTACAATGGGACGAATGGTAGAATATGACGATTTGAAACTAAAACGGCGATACAGAAAAAAGTATAACAGCTATCGAAATTTCGTGAACACGGCTAGATAGATACAAATCTCTAGATTCGTTTAATTGTTTGAACGATGGGAAACGGTTGAAATTGAATTAGTTACGATGTAAAGCATTGGAAGAATAAGAGGCCATTGATTTATATTGGAAAAATAAAGGTGGAAAAAGTAGAATAATTTGAAAAGTTGAATGAATATGACAAATCTGAATAGATAGCCATAATGTCGTAACAAATCTGAACATTTTGATATTTGAATGGTTTCTGTAGCTGAAAGTATGAAGAAGGAGAAGAGTGCCAAAAAACGTTCGGAAGAAGAATAAAAATAAAAATAATAAAGATTTCGATATCTAGAGTGTGAATGCTCGAGCATTCACACTAATAATAAAGATTTCGATATCTAGAGTGTGAATGCTCGAGCATTCACACTAATAAAGATTTCGATATCTAGAGTGTGAATGCTCGAGCATTCACACTAATTATCAGTTTAAACGTTGAATTATCATTGGCAGATAGATTCTAGGCAAATGGAGGCTAAATAACTGTGTGTAAAGGTGGCACCTCCATTACGACATCATTAAGAACACAGCTGTCCTGTTACACACCAAATTCTGCATTAACAACATGCCTCTCCAATTGAATGAAGCAGTTCATTCATGTGCATGTTGATCCGTGGGGAGGGGCCCCAGGTCAGCTAGTTTGAATTGGGATATGCTGCGATGGGAAGATTGAAGAACACAGAAACACCAAGTGCCAGAACCATAATAGATGTACAGAGAACATGCCCTCAGCTCAACTTTTCAACAATCAGAGGAGAGAAAAGGTGCCCGTGAATGGCTTTTTGAGAAGGACACAACACAAGAAAGCACTTAGAGCCTTTTTGACATGTCTGAAATGTTTTAGCAAGCCAATGTGCAAAAAGCCACTAGACTGGATCAAATATTTTATTAAGGTACCCCTCAGGCCAACAGCCAGAGCATTCATCAATAAAGACACTGCATTCTTGGGGGGGGGGGGGGGGGGGGGGTATTCCCATTTTAGAAATATCTGACAGTTTGCACTTTGTACTAATTACCAATTCACTTCACCACTAATTCACCTCAGTCAGCAAAAAATGGTGTATTCATTTTTTTGTCTTGATATGTATTGTAGTTTTATAATGACTATTATTACCATGGACAGGAAAGCAGTCAATGTATGACTCTGTGGTTGTGCTGGTGGTTCGCCCCTGGGCTGAAGTCCATCCTGTCCCATTGATCTCTAGGTAAGGACCACATCCTGCCCTGTACTCTGAGAGTCGTTGCAATGCCTGCCAGCCACTAACCTCTCAACTGTGATTAAATGTGTCTGGCTGATTTCATTGCCGTTCTCACATTGCATTTAGTCTGCTTAGCGTTAAGCAGGTATAATCTCTCCTCCCCATAGGTAGAGCACAGACAGTGGCTGGTTCCAGCTTTACTCCTCAGATTGTGCCCTGTTCTGCTCAAAATGGATGGAGCATTACCCATGACCATGCAAGCAAGGCACAATTGAACATGAATACACTGACATTACAAAACAGACTGCTGCAATTGTTGAAAAACACTACAACCCACATGGTTCCAATAGGGTTCCAATGGGAGAACAGCTCATTGGAACAGGGTGAGTTCTCCTGTTGAGCCCAAATAAGTGAAGCCAGAGAAGTACACCTGTGTGTGTGTATGTGTGTGTGTGTGTGTGTGTGTGTGTGTGTGTGTGTGTGTGTGTGTGTGTGTGTGTGTGTGTGTGTGTGTGTGTGTGTGTGTGTGTGTAGCTTCTCTGAGAATATACAATTTGAATGAAATCATTCAAATCGATTTCTTGAGAAAAATAATGATCAATGCCCCCTCCTACACACAAACCCGCTCACACACGCACACACTCAAATGCACAGACACTCAACCAGACAGATAGACAGACAGACACACACAGACACAGACACACACACACACACAGTGACACACACAGTGACACACACACACAAACACAGACACACACACACACACTCAAACAGAATCCCACACACACACTCACTCTCACAAACACAAACACGCACCATTCAAACACACATACACACACTCACACACACACACACTCACTCTCACAAACACAAACACGCACAGACATTCAAACACACATACACACACATATACACATACACACACACTCACACACACACACACACACACACATTTGTGCGCACACACATGGAACTGCTTTGGGATTCATGTTCTTATTTTTCCATCAGAAGAAAAAAATCTGGAAACCCTTCCTTTTACAGTCCGGTAATTACCAGGTAATTTACCTGGTAATAAGATGTATTTACTAAGTAATAACCAGGTAATTAAATGTAATTACCTTGTAATTACCAAGTACTTACCAGGTAATTACCCAGTATTTAATTACCTATTTATCTGGTAAATACCAACAAGTTACCTGATATTTACTAGATATTTTCCTGACATCTACCAGGCATTTACCCAATAATTACCTGGTAGATATCCTGCAATTGCATATTGTAGACAATAAACCCACTGAATGTGTCTATATGCGACTTTGTTAGGGTGATAATAACTTATATATTTACCTGGTACCGATCGCATATTTACCTGGTAACTACCACTTATTTACCTGGTAGTTACCTGATATTTACCTGGTAAATACCAACAAGTTACCCAGTATTTACTAGATATATACTGAAAACTACCAGGTATTTATCCAGGAATTATAGATTATGTATTACCAATCAACCTGTGTAGTGACAGTGAGGGTAGTAATGACTCTGATATTTACCTGGTAATTACCCAGTATTTACTTGATAATTTGCAACTATACCATGATACCATGTTCAAAACTACACACCCAAGGGTGGTAGATGATTATAATCTACAATTACCAGGAAAGTATATGGTAATATTATTGAAACAAACCACGCTTCCTTTTACAGTACAGTTCCACCTTTCTTACAGGGTAGCTACTCTGTAAAACTCTGATATCACCCCGATAATTATCAGGGAGATATGGGAGTTTTTGCCAGATACCATATTCGCTATATCACCATGGTAACTTATGCTGGCAACCAAACCTGGGGGGTGTACTACGAACCTCGATTAGTGGGTTAGCGAGGTATGTTGCGTCCTGGGTCATAGACATATATACATAGACGCCTCATGACGTGATGGAACGTAACCCAGCGTCGCCGCCATATTGGTAGGGAGTCCTCACTCTAGTCTAGCATAGGAGTTAACGGGAGAGCAAGCTATGCCAGTATGTTGTGCAGCTTACGGCGCAGTATTGACACCAGATCGTGTGGGATTACCTTTAACAAGTAAGATTGAACAATAATTCTTATTATTTAAAAAAAATAAAAAAATCGTCCTGTATCATAAATAAATCTCTGCCATTTGTAACAAACCAAACCGTGTGAAAATCCGGTAAAAATTCGGGGAGTTATGCTTATTATTGTAGTTGGGGATACGCCTTCATCCATAGAAATGAATGCACTGGGGGCGCACTGGGTCCCCTGCCAAGATGGCGGCCGCGCTGCTACGTCAGCTCTAACGGGCAGCGTCGAGGCGTCTATGTATGTCCTGGGTTAGCTGGCCTACGAAAGTCGCTCTCTTTTAGCGTCGCTATATCACCATGGTAACTTATGCTGGCAACCAAACCTGGTCGGGAGGAGGTTTTCAGCTAAGACTTTCCGATTAGATCGGCTTCTTAAAGCTGAGCGCCGCTTTCGGGACATATCCGATCCCTTGGCATTGCCTGAGGATATTCTTTATGAGAGATACAGGTTCTCATCAGAGGGTATTTGCTATTTGATCGTCCTCGTTGGACCTTATGTAGGCAATGCTACAAAAAGAAGCCGTGCGCTTACTGTTGCGATGTTTTGCCAAGGGTAGCCTACATATTTGCATACAGTTGGTGATGCCGAAAATATAAGCAAACAGTGTGCCTTGCGATACGCAAGGTTGTAGCTGGCCTAAATACACTGCTAAATATTTTCGTGGTGTTTCCCAGCTTTTTGCCAACACAAACTGTCAAGGAAGGATTTTATCAACTTGTAGGTAAAAGAAAACACCTGTTTGCGTGAATGAGTGGTAGAGTGGAGGTAGCGCGTCAGTCTTGAGATTCTGCATGCTGGGTTTGTTTCCCAAGTGAAGTGCATTTATGTGTAGTTTAATAAGTTCTATTTCTTATGTCATATGAAATACTTACTCATTAATGTTATGGAATTATCCAGTTTGGTAATCTAGATGGGGGTAAAAGGCATGATGATGGACAGGCAAGATATGAACCCCGGTCGCTGGCGTTCAGCTCACATACTAATGCACCACACCACCGTCGCTACCTTCCAGCAGGGTACAAGTTAGGGGGGAGCAGGGGGAGCCATGGCTCCCCTAGTGGCCACCTGAGCTCCCCTGGAAACATGGTTTGTGAAATTTTGGGGGAGCTCTAAAATATTGATATGATTGCCAAATAAATTATATTTTGGCCATGGTTTTCCCTCAAAGATGTAAAATAAGAGAAATAAAATTGTATTTTGAGTTCATGATTCATGAAAAAAGTGTTGCCTGCTTGCACGAGGCGCTTGAAGCGTGGCGGGAGCGCTGCATCCACCCACTATTGTATGTGGCTCTCCAGGCAGTGAGAGGGTTGTGCTGTGCTATAGTCCTAGCTGTATAAATAATAGGCTATTGCCATATTGTTCATGGTTGGTGCCGCTGGCTGCTCTTATCGCGTGTGTTTGGCTCTGTGTACAGCCTTATAGGCTATAGCCCATGTGATTGTGAAACAATGTAAGTTGTTGCGTAATTCTCAGTCCCTCACCGCCGCCAGGGTCTCGTAGGCCCGCTGCTGCTGCTCCAACTGGCGCGCCGACAGCGGGAGCCACCCCTCAGCGTCACTGGCGGTCTGTACAGCCCCGGTGGTCTGGACAGCCGCCACCACCGGAGGCTCGTTGGCCCGCTCCTCCTGCCGCCGGCAGTAGAGACACTCCAGGGCTGCACAGGGCCGTCGGGAGAGCGCGTCGGCGTTGCTGTGGAGGCGTCCCGCCCGATGCTGGATCTCAAAGTCGTACTCCTGCAGCGCCTCCAGCCATCGAGCCACCTGGCCCTCAGGGTTCTTAAAACTGAGGAGCCAGGTGAGGGACGCGTGGTCGGTGCGGACCAGGAAGCGCCTGCCATGCAGATAGGGTTTGAAATGCCGCACGGCCAGAACCACAGCCAGCAGCTCCCGTCAGGTCACGCAGTAATTGCGCTCCGCTCGACTAAGCGTGTGGCTGAAGTAGGCCACTGCATGCTCCCCATCCCCCCCCCCCCCCTGGGAGAGGACTGCACCCACCCCCATGTCGCTGGCATCGGTGTCGACGGTGAAGGGCCGACGCGTGTCGGACCGGGGCCTCAGTGAGGACCGCCTGGAGTCGGGCGAAAGCCGTGGCGCAGGCATCGTCAGCAGGTCCAGGCCGATGATGCATGGGTCCCAGATGTCGGCGAGCCAAAACTCATGCACCACCTCCTGGTCACCCACCTGGATGACCAGCCGCTTCCTCCCCCTCATTCCGGCCTCCTGTCCCGTCACGGTCGTCAGGCGACCACTGGTCGCCATCCACCCCCCCAAGAGTGCGCCGGTGGTGCCCGGAAGAACACCCGGACGCACCAGGGAGATGGTCGACCCCGTGTCCACCAAGGCCTGGCAGGGTCAGCCGTCGAGCCTGCAGTGGAGGTAGAGGCCCCTGGTGCGGGCAGGGCTGCCAACCAGAGCGCACCGACTATGGAGAGGGGAAAGCTTTCGAAGTGGTGGTCCACTCACTGGGCCACTCCGCCGTAGTTTTCCGCCGACCGAAGGGGCCTAGCCCGTGGTGCCAGGGCGGGGCAGTCACAGGTCAGATGGCCCGGTTCACCGCACCGGAAACAGCGCCGGTCAGCTCCGGACGCACGTCGGTCGGGGGGTGGCGGCTGCTGCCGGGGGCGCTGGGGCGAAGTCCAGGCCTGAAAAACCTCCTCTCCGTCCTCATCCTGCTCGCAGTGGTCCGCCCGCCGGACGTGAGGTCGGGAGGCACCGGGTGGCTGCAGGCTGGGTTGGTCAGATAGCTCCCGTTCCGCCCGCTCCGCCTCGTCAAGCGCAGCACCGAGGGTCGGGGGCCTGGTAAGGCGGACATGCTGTCCTAGCCGTTGCGGGGCAAGTCCCCGAAGGAAGGCATGTAGGGCTAGGTCCTCCTTAACCGCAGCAGGGTAGGCGGGGTACCCACGCTGGGCGTACAACAGCACGTCCGTGGTGTAAGCCACCAAGCGTTCCCCCTCCTGGCGGCGGCGGCCGGTTAGCAACTCCCGGCTGTGGTCAGCGGCCGCCCGCTGCCCGAAACGCATGTCCAACGCCCGGGTCAAGGCCTGGAGGTCCCGCTGGGCCGCGGGGCCAGGTCCAGAAGGACTTGCACCGCCGTCCCCTCCAACGCTAGGGCAAGCTGGGTGGCTGACTCATCCCCATCCCAGCCGTAATGTAGCGCAGCGATCCGGAACTGCGCCAGGTACGGTTCCAGCGGCGTTGCCCCGGAATATTTGGGCAGCCTGGCTCCCTGGGGGCGGTTGACCGCTGCCAACCGTGCGACTCCCCCGTCGGCCACTGGGTGGTGCCGCGCACCAGTTGCGCCCGTCGCGCCCGCCGCGACCGGTGACATGCCAGGAGCTGAAA
This sequence comes from Merluccius polli, assembly GCA_030340625.1. Taxonomy (NCBI): domain Eukaryota; kingdom Metazoa; phylum Chordata; class Actinopteri; order Gadiformes; family Merlucciidae; genus Merluccius; species Merluccius polli. Next base: position 431,013 of record JAOPHQ010005980.1, read on the forward strand.
CGCCGGGCCATTCCTCTATCTCCTCCTCTTTCGGACGCGCTGCCATAGGCAATCCCCACTCGGGAAAGGTCCTCTTCTCCATCGTTTCCTTTCCGATCCCACTTCTGACACCAATGTGGTGACGGTATGGAAGGAATGAGACAGGAGCCCAGGTTTAAATGTTCACACAACTCCCGTGCCCCATACACTGCACGACTCCGGGAGTTGCCTTTATTTTGGACACGCCCACTAGCACAGAAACACGGCACACCTGACAAACACAACTAACACTCTCACTCACGGTTATGAACACACTTCACATAAGGGAACACACACAATGCCACACATAATAACAACCCCCCAACCACCAACCCCAAGGTGATCCAGGGGCGCCGATAAAGTCCAAACCCCTACCAGAGGTGCACCCCCCAGAACCCCTTGCACAGGACCCCCATAGGTTTCCATGGCAGTGAGTCTCCACAATAATAATAATAATAAGAAGAAGAAGAAGAAGAAGAATTATTTGTAGTAATAGTATTATTATTAATATCATTATTAATAGTTCTATATTATTATTATTATTATTATTATTATTATAATATCAAGACAAGTTTTTAGCTTATAACTCTGCAACTAATCCCTTAGTTTTGGATTCTAGGTGAAGCTAGGTGAGCCACTTCTGTCTAATGGTAGAACTGAAGTAGTGACAAAAATTGGTCCTCACAGCTATTCATTTTCATGACAAATGACCAAGGGACACGCTTCTCTGCCAGTGGCAGTGTCGGATAGCGGCTGTACTGGCAGGATCTCTTGGCCACACAATACGCTGAATGTTTCATGCCCAGGGGGCCCTTTACCAATACATCAACCATCAGTCATAAACTCGCCTTCCCGCATCAACTTTTAATGACATTCAAAGCACCGCGCAGGAGGAGCATAATGCGCTTACGCGTTTTTTTTCTCCCGTCAGGGCTACTTTCCTCTGGATTCAATTTCAGACACAGACCATGTCAATGGAGTCATTAGAACAACAGCATGGAGATGAATTATCATGTCAAGGATGTGAAGAAGGGCTCATTTTGATCCTAGTAAAAGGGTTTATGTAATGGCTCCCATAGTCTCTGTCTTGGACTGACAGTGGGAGAGTGCCGTGATGGAATACAGACTTCTTCAGTCTTTCTGGCAGAAGCAGAGGTTGCTAAATGTCCAGAAATATATACGGTCTAATGAGCTAATTTGTAAATATGCTAATAAAAAATAATTTTGCATGAATATGACAGCATGGAAGATACACCTCATAATACATATAATGTGGTATTTGTACTAAAGAACAATGACATCAATATCTGCACAAATATATAGTGGTTTCTTTTTCTTTGTCTTGCAATACATCAAACCTCTCCATGGAGAGTATACGGAAATTGTTTTAGTATTGTTTTACAATTTAGTATAATTATTAGATAAGTATTCATTTAGAAATTAACATAAAAACACAAAAGAATGCAATGGATGTAATGTCTCTTCCATCGTCTCTGCTATGTGTCCTCCTCACACGTCTCTGTATTTTGTAGTGTTTTGAGTGGAAATGCTGCTTTTCCATTTAATGCTCAAATAACTTGTTTATCCAAAGGCCTTATCAGTCTGTCTCATCACAAATCTCTGACAGGATAGTTACTCATGGCAACAATCACTAATTGGCTTGAACTAGTACACAGAAAGGTTGTCTCTCACTAAAAGGATACATGGAAATGCTGAATTCAGCGTCTGGTTGACAAAAATGAGAGAAAGGAAGTATATTTAAGAACCAACACTCATATCTCATAAGCTAACGGCATATACATGACATATTTTAGGGAGCCTGCAGTTTGTATCTAAGCCTTTTGCAGAAAATTTGATTCAGAGATCAGTGATCCTTGGGCATAGGGTTGTCACAGGCTAGTGCCTCCAGCAGAGTGAGGGAGTCAGGGTAGAATGTAAACAGCCCCACATGGTTGATCGTAAAGGGGCCACCATGGACAACTCCAGGAACAGAAAGCACAGTGCAAGAGAGTTGAGAGAGATACAGAGAGAGAGAGACTTGATTTCTCATTTATTTTTTTATATTTTGGATATTTATTATTTGCATAATTACAGACAGCCATTTACACAATTAATGGCATTGACAAAAATAAGAGTCTTGAATTCTCCCAAACACCCAAATCCTAACAGTGTAATCAAGGATAACCCCAACTCATAAAACCAATGCCATCTTTATCCAGTTGAGCAAATGCATATTTGCCATAATAGTGATTGCATCATTAGTAAATGTATTTCTAAGCATATGCAGCCCCCCCCCAGACTGTAGCACTGTGTTCATCTCTTGCAAGTGCCCCTTCCCAGGTGGTCAACTACCATATATGCAGGTAATGCAGCTGCATTGGGGCAATTTAGAGCCCACACGCACAGTCAAGTGGGCCCCTCTTCATCTCGCCACTATGTATCATAATGCCAAACTTCCACTGGATCCGACGCGGTGCGGTAATGGCCGCGTTCCGGCTGCAGAGCTGATCGCGGCCACTCTAGTCACGGAAGCCGCGTCCAACACACGTCAAGCCCAACAGAGCAGATCGAGCCGGGCAGGAAGTCAGATAGTAAAAGAGCCATAGAGCATCCAGTTAATTTTCAAAATAAAACACCCTCCCGATTGAACAATTGAAAAATCTATGTCGTTCATCACTGGACTTTAACTGTATTAATTTTGTCTGTAGGCTACAGCACAACACGGCATAACAACAATAAACAACACTAAACACAATTAAACCAGACAAAAAAAGAAAACATTTACTATATAGCCTACTAACTCATGGTAGAAGCACAAAAATCTAGGAAAAAATACCAAATCAACAGCAAGTCAACTTCTGACAGATAAAGCAACTGCAAATCAACTTCGGAAAGGCAAAGCAGCCTTTTATTTGTTTGTTTGTTGAAGGACGGAACAAAACCACGTCAGATCCAGTGGAAGGCGTAAGATCTCGAGCATCGCGAGCACTGAGTCTACAAAATATATTATAAACTAAACTTGAATGGTAAGCGGTAAGTATTTAAAGTACTCAATGTGCCAAGTCATCTGCTCCAGGATGCATCACATACTTGATGTCATTCATTCACCAAATTAATTCAATAACATAAAACTGTGTGTAATTCTGGGTTATAGTAATTATGGACATGCATACTCTGTAGCAAAATCCATGTAATTTCACCATCTTGCATCGGGGCCCGGCGTTAACTCGTTACGCCACTGGTTAAACCCATATTGAAAAAAAAGCTTTGAAAATGTCTGGAAATCTTTGAGTTGAATAGAACATCATGCTCATCATTACCTTACACCAGAGATGGACATACAAACTGTCCCACTCAAAAAATAAATAAATAAAGTGTAAAACCTTTTATGTCTCAGGTGTGATTATCTTAGCAATCAATCTTGTTTTGTAAGATTGTCAATTATGCAATCATCTGTGCACCCTTCTGTGTTTTATCTATTTTTTTTATAGGAACACACTGAAGGTTTAGCTAATTAATTAGCATTTGTCATTTTCCTCACCTTCATTACACCGTGTGGTGTGACTTCATTTTGTGCTAATTGCTGATCCATTTTTGTGTGTGTGTGTGCACACACACAAAATATTTATATATACAGTTAGAAGACAACATACAAAATAGTCAAGCTGTGGTAACAATGTCCACTGGAGCCATCAGGAGAAGGCCAAACTCGGAGTGGAAGGCCTGATAACTGTTAAGTTAGCGGCCTACCGGAAACCGTCACTAACCACCAGCATCACAGTGAGGCTGTTGCCAGTGGCTGACAGCGACTGTCATATCATCGAAGCCATGTTGGACATCTCAACTCAAAGTAAGCCATCATAACAACATCTCAGTTCTGGTTCAACAGTGATGACATGTGCATTAAGGAATAGCATGTGAAGCCTCTTTTTCCTCACTCTGTTCAGGAACAGAGTGAGGAAAAAGAGATTTGGTCAACAAAACTCAAAATCTATGACAGCAGGTCAGGACCTGCTGTCATAGATTTTGAGTTCCAAATCTCATAGGAAAAAGTGCTGTAAGGTTATCAACGAGTTATTGCTCACATTCGTGCTATTGGAGAGGGCATTGATTTACCACCAGTGTGTTATCATATGAGTTATTATTTTAATGTTATTTCTGGTCAATTTTTCTTACAAACATACACAATTAACAGACTGACTGAGTGATTTACTTTAGTCTATTACATTTAGTGCTTAGTGCTTTAGTGCTCCTCAACACATTACACTGTAATATAACCGATGAGGCATCAGATATAAGTAATTGCTGAAATAATGGAAGTGTTGGCAGGGTTAAAACAAACATGTCGGGTTTCAGAGCATAAGTTGCCATGGAATCTGAACTCAGTTTACTCAGATCTTCGTATCTGGATGCTGTAATAATGCATTTCTGTGAATTCCCGTTTAACGTATATGGCTCACTTGGTTTTGGCCGTACATGTTGGATAAATTCATCCTTTTGGCACAGGCACCAATCCGAGTGTTTTAACTCACTCTCCACCTTTCTCACACCTCTGTTGTCCGTATTATCTTATAATTGATCCAAGACACCCAAGCCTTTGAATACAGCTATCTCCCCTCCGTTAGCAGCCGAATGTGGGGGGCAGGGCTGAGAATGCAGGGGTTAGACGGTGGTGAAGATATAGGCGTAGTTTTTCTAGCATGAGAACAATTACCTGGACCCGTGATTCGATTTGGGGCGGAAAGGGGAACCCACCTCCCACGGAGACTAATAGATTTATTTAAGTACGCTTCTAATGCCTTTTTTGGATTGGGTCCAAAAAGTCTCAATTGGATTTTCCTTCATGTAGCACCCCACTCTCCGACCACCAATTCCTCATTCCTCTGCTCTCTCTCTCGCTGTCTCTCTCTCCCCCTCCACATCCTCCAGCAGCCTACCTGCCATCCCCTCACCCGTCTCCCCTGCATTGTCTCAGTCTAGTGGCAGTGGGGTCTACATGGGGTCGAGGGGTGAGTATGGGGAAGGAGAGGAGAGAAGAGGAGAGGAGAGTTGAGGAGAAGAGAGGAGAGGAGAGTAGGAGGAGAATAGAGGAGAGGAGGAGAGGAGAGGAGGGAAGAGGAGAGGAGACGAGATGAGATGAGATGTTGGCACTGAGACCAAAACACACTTTCCTTTATGTTCTCGTTGCGGTTCTCTCCATCTATTCCTCCTCCAATTCCTCACTCCTCTGCACTCTTTCCCTCTCTCTCTCACTGTCTCTCTCTCTCTCTACCATCCCCTCACCCATCTCGCCTGCATCGTCTCACTCCAGTGGCAGTGCGGTCTACCAGAGGTCAAGGGGTGAGTATGGGGAAGGGGCAGGGCGGGACAGGGAGCAAGACAGCGGAAGTGGACGTGTAGGTATGGGATGTGGAGAGAGTGGGAGGAATCGGATAAGAGTGGTCTCGTTGCACTCTGTCAGGGGGTGCTATCGGATGGTGTGTCAGTCAAGCGCTGAGAGAGAGTCAAAAGCTACGGCCAGCCGTAGCTTTGACCCGAGGCCTCCCAGGGGACCCCGGAGGTTAAAGCATACGAGCAGACCTGGCATTTGCCTGAAATAGATACCATATTATAACAAGAGAAGTTAATTTAGTTGAGTTGGGTTGAGCTGAATTTAATTTAATTTAATTTAATTAAATCTGATTGCATTAGATTTAATATATTTTGAACGGTCAAAAGAATAAACACTAGGCCTATATATAAAGTGGAATGATCCATTCAAAATGTATTGAAATAAAATTGTTATCACATCAGCAGTGCGTAAAGTGTAGGATTAGGTAAAAAAAACATGACATGTTTTCTTCCCCCTGGAAATGAATGGAATCAGTTCAAGTTATTCCTGGAGATGAATGGAATGAGTCAGGCATGAGGAGCAGAGGACCAGGGAATGGTGCCGGAGTGGGAGCCTAATGAGGGTCACAGCCCCTTCATACACACTTCTTCAGATGTGTGTATGAAGGAGCTGCTGTGCAGGCCTGGTGGTGCACAACGCTGGCCTTGCAGCAACACAATTGGCTTCGCTTTTCACTTTTTTCCAATGCTGCATCATCACAGCGATCCACTGTGCCGCTCAAAACGGGAGCAGCAACTTATGAAACATTTAAATTAATGTTTTTTATGAGTTTGGCTCTGAGACATAATTTACAGTGGTGGTGGTGGTGGTGGCTGTAGCAGCGGGAAAGAGGGGCGAGAGACAGAGAGAGAGAGAATTTCTTATATGGAACTTAACTTAACTGCAATGGAACGAAACAGATTTTCAATAGTTATCAGATAGACCGAGCAACTATGATACTATAGGGCATATTTCTCTGCATCTCAATAACCCACTTCTGAATAATTTTCCTGTTTGTGTGCACATGAATCAAAAACCAAAACCAACATTAAACATTTCCTAACACACACACATACATACATACATACATGCATGCATACATACATACATACATACATACATACATACATACATACATACATACACACACACACACCACGCACACACCCCTTTGTCAAGTTTTTTGCTCTTCATCCTTCCGTCTCGCGCTCTCCATGCCAAGAAGAGGCGAAATGTCAGGATCTCCCCAGGTGAGGGGAGACATTCCCAGGGCTCTCACGCACCCCCGATTTCACATGCAATCCTCTCCGACAGAGGGCCTGACCTGGAACAAAACCACACGATTGAGGAGGGAGAGTTAGAAAGACAGCAACAACAGACCAAGAGAAGGAGAGGAGAGGAGAGGGGAAAGGAGACGAGAGGAGAGGACACGAGAGGAGAGGTCAGAGGAGAGGAGAGGGGAGACGAGAGGCGAGGAGACGAGACGAGACGAGAGGGCAGAGGAGAGGAGACGAGACAAGAGCGGCGGGGAGGGAAGGACAGGAGAGAGGAGAGGAGACGAGAGAGGAGAGGAGAAAGGAGAGAGAATGTCAGCACTGAGACGAAAACACACTTTCCTTGATGCTCTCAGCAGGATTTTCTTACCTTTTTATGTTTGTAGATTTGACAGAAAAAATATGAGGTGGCCAGTGAGACAGAAATAGTGAGTGATATTAACAGAAATTAATGCTGCATTATATGACCTAATTATGAGAGCAAAATGCGCAAGACCATGTGTTTGTGTTTTGATTATGTGTGTGTGTGTGTGTGTGTGTGCCTGCACATGTGATAACGTGGCTCATAGAGAATAAAATGGTTTCACAATCAGTCAGTCAGTCAGCCCCCAACTACTGCAACAACTCCCCCTGCTGGATCTACTGCATTGAGATGAGTAGATGAATAACAGACTCTCTCATTTTATCTCTCTCACACACACACACAAACACACTCTCTCTCTCCCTCTCTCTCTCTCAATCAAGCTGTTGCTGACGCTGTAACGTCTAAAGTGAACACGTGCCTTATTATTTTGTTTTTGTAATAAGACAAAGAAATAAATGCCTGAATAAATAAAGGAGTACATATAGCCATATAGTACATAAGACATTGACGTATTGACTTGTTGAGTTGTTGTGGTTAGTTAGAGAATGGCTATCTATCTATCCATCTGTCTGTCTATCTGGCTGTGTGTCCTTGTATTGTTGGCGAGGACATACTACTGGGTAATATAGTGTGAAGAGATATAAAGGAGGTAGAGATGAAACCTCCATGTCCTGAGGATAGAGAGAAAATAGCATAAACATTAACACATTGCATCTGGGAAAACTTGAAGGCGTGTGTGTTTGTGTGTGCGTGCATGTGTGTGTGTCATGTTGTGCGTGTCTGAATAGAGGTTCGTTTGTTGAACATTGTAACCCAAAGTCGTCTTTAATTACAAGGACATATTTGCATACAAAATGCGTCAGTCTTGATCACCTTTATACTTATTCAGCTTTCAGGCATTATTTACTTCTTGACTTCCATGTCTTAGAGTCCAGCCTTGGACTGGGATTAATGCCTAGCTTGGGAGCAGTCCATGGTCACTTCTTCATGTGTTTATTATGGGTTATATTTTTCTGCAGCCAGAATACCCCCAAGCTCCAACGGTAGGGTTTTTCTAACTGAAAAATCCTTACTGTAACGTCTGAATGAACTAAATTGATTGAATCTGCAAAGGATACGTTTGGTATACTCTCGTATTGAGACCCTAGGTATAATGTATAATGCAGCACATGCACACACACACAGTATCCTAAAATCCCTGTAAACAAAGATTATATTTCACGGTTCAAACTGGTGCTCTCAGGTAGTATGACAGCATCCTTCCTATGTATTCTTAAAAAAGCTGCTTGATATGTGTTTACACTGCTAGCTGTGGATGGATGATCCAGGATTGATGCGTCTCTTGGGAAGCCGATGGGATCCACATGGTTGTGGTGTTCAGAAAAGCAGTGTGTAGTAGGCTGCTTGGTGTAGGTTGCCTAGCTAGCATGCTAGCTATTGGTCGGTAAACCTTAATTGGTAAATGCTGATTGGCCACAGCAGAGAGTTATTATACCGCTACCCTGAGAGCGGTGCAGATCGAAACAGGTGATTGAAGTTTATGCGTTATCTGTGCTCTTTGAAGTAAAACTTTATCTTGTTTGAGATGCACTGACAGCCTTTTGAGCATTCATTTCATACCCATTCTGGGGATCCATCATGATCGGCCTCATGGTAGGGGTAGAGGTCTTTACGGGTCCAAAATGACGGATCCGAATCCTAATGGAAATTCATCCCAAGATCCGATTGGATCCGAAAACAATACCCTAGAGTATTTTATGGACCTGACAAACGATCAATTAATTACAGTCATGTTTAGCGCGTTATGTTTTTTAATCGCGTTAATCTATTTTTTTCCCCCTACTTAGTGTTATAAAAGAAACACTGTTAACCTTTTGCTGCTTTACAGATAATACAATACCGTAATAATCAGGCTTAAATATAATTTTTTACAAGCACACGCACAAAGCGGGCCGCCTAATAACGGCATGGACCAAGCGGTTCTGGACCAGGAAGGAGACATGAACACTTTTAATAATCGTATTTAACCTTATAACTGCACACAACTTTATTTAAAAGCAAGCAAATGGAAAACGTGTTTGTTGGTATTTTGGTGTCCAGTGCGTGTGGATGTGCGGCTCCTTCGGCGGAGCGGTTCATGTTAATAGCGGAGTCCTTTATGTTAATGCTAATGTGTTGTGAATACGTTGCATTTACCAGACACTTCTTGACCAAAGTGACAAAGTAATTTACTGCGATTGTTTCGTAAACACTATATTGTAATGAGATGTTCCATGTACACAAACGTTAGATTAACTTCCCACATGTTTTGCAGCTTGTTATGCTTATGTAAAGTTGTAATTTGATTTTAGCCCAATGATACATACTAGGCATTGTGTATTGGGTGTTGGGGGCTTCGAAGTAGACAAACCAGTTCTGGTTAGGCTAGGGTAGTTAATGGTGTGTTAATGGTCTGGTTAGACTAAAGCCATTAACGGTGTGAATGTAAGGTCTGTGAGATTCAGGCTGCAGACAAATGGAAGTCTAGACTAGGCTGTAACTTGAAATAAAATGTGTCCCTTGTCTTCAAGGCTTTTTACTGTTTCTCTAATTTATTTACCTCTTGTATCTAACAGGTCATGCATTCACGACGGCTCTGCGAGCCTCAAGCCTCAACTCACCCCATGGGTCCTTGCATCCTTACACCATCAGGGCAAGTGTGTTCGGCCCACTGTACATGCATGGCTGGTGTAGCAGAGTCGTGCACCCATGAGTCGTTTGCGCGAATCAGTTCGCGTCGTTCAGTTCGCCACAGAGAGTCGTTCGTTCGTTCGTTCGTGTTTCCGGTAGTGCTGAATCATTCACTGACTCGTTCAGTCGTTCAGTCGTTCACTTAGCTCCTCCCTCGTTCTCAATTCGCGAATCGCGAACGACTCGGCTGTCATTCGCGAACGGCGAATGCCAGCCGAGTCGGTCAGACTCGGCTCCTCCTCGTTTATGGAGTCAGAATAGTGTCATAATTCAAACCTGAAAAAAAAGGTTTCAAAGGCTTGTAAGTCTGTGTTTGAAAACTCAACACCTTGTAAAAAAGGTTTTGCACCACTGAAAAAAGAGATTATAGCCTGAAAAAAAAAGTCAAACATCTGCAAACATGATTTTGTGTTCTATTTTATCTTCTTCATCATTTTCACCAACACATTTTCAAAGCTAAAATGTTTTCACAAACACATTTTCAAAGTTTAAAAATGTTCACCAGCGCATTTGCAGAGTTTCAAATCTGACACTGTTCTAACAGTGTATTACTTTGTTTCCCGGTTTTGAAACCTTGTAAATGGGATTCTGCAAACAGCTGTTCAAACATTGAGAAATACGTTTTGAAAGGTTGAATATTTATTTTTAAAAACTTGTAAAGGTGTAAATTTACACCATTGCAATGTATTTTTTCAGAACTTAATTTTCAGCACTGACTTTTCAGAGATTTGACCACACGGGCGCAAGCTTGCGAGTCACGTGATTATTGACACTGTTCTGACGCCGTTCGTTTTGAAACTCCTTTAGCGTCAAAGGTCTGAAAACGTGGTTCTGAAAAAAAGGAAAAAAAAACCTTCCTGGGGGCGGGACCATCTTGCTCTAAACCTATTGGTTGCTCTCTGCTGAGGCACAGTCCAATCACATGCGCCGTTGACCGGGCTGTGCGGGATTGACAGTGCTCTGCCGATGACAAGAATAACAAGCGACTTGCGTGGTTGATTTTGTTGTCTATTTTCTGGAACCATGGCTGGTAGACAGGCGAGCAATTTTATTCTATATTGTTTGCGTTCTAACCACCCGCGAGCCTCCTGCGGCTCGCCAAGCTGTAATTTGCAACACGTTCTCATCCCAACTCGTAATATACCGACGGTTTGTCACGCCCCTAGACGTGATACTGGCGCAAAAGGTACCCTCCCGCGTCTGTGTGAAACGATCTGTGTGAAACAATCTCATAAACCCGTTCGCGGTGGTAAGAGACGAGCAGAGTCTACAGCGTCCGCTCGCAGAGCAGAGTCTACAGCGTCCGCAGTCTACTGTGAAACAAGCATTTCAGTTGGGGGGGGGGGGGGGGCTAGCGGAGCATTTCAGTTGGGGGGCTAGCGGAGCATTTCAGTTGGGGGGGGGGGGGGGCTAGCGGAGCATTTCAGTTGCGCGATTGTTGAGCGGGGGGGGGCTAGCGGAGCATTTCAGTTGGGGGGGGGGGGGGGGGGCTAGCGGAGCATTTCAGTTGGGGGGGGGGGGGGGCTAGCGGAGCATTTCAGTTGGGGGTAGGGTGACCAGATGAGATTGGCTGAAATTCGGGACGTTTTTTTTTTGTTGTTGGGGGGGGGGGGGGGTGTAGGCAGTGACGGACTGGTAACAAAGTTCGGCAAGTTCGGTTCAATTTTCTCCTGGACTGGCCCACCACAGAAACGACGGCCACCGGAGGGGGGGGGGGGGGGGTTTGCGCGATTGTCGACGGGGGGGCTGCCGTCGGCGTCGGGGACTGCATGCAGTCGACTCAAGCTCTCTACGGACGGAGTATGGATGGACAGTTTTTAATGTTTATCAGAAAATAACTACTCAGTATTCTGCTTGAGTATCATTTTCGGGACAATTAGGGCTGGATTCGGGATTCGGGACAAACGCTTAGATTTCGGGACTGTCCCGAATTTCTCAGGATGTCTGGTCACCCTAGTTGGGGGGGGGGGGGGGGGCTAGCGGAGCATTTCAGTTGCGCGATTGTTGAGCGGGGGGGGGGGGGGGGGGGGGGGGGGGGGGGTGGCGGAGCATTTCAGTTGGGGGGGGGGGGGCTGGCGGAGCATTTCAGTTGCGCGATTGTTGAGCGGGGGGGGAATAGAAAAAATATATAATCCCCAATCGCAAAGGGCCCCTCTCGGCTCAAGGGCCCCTGGGCAACTGCCCAGGTTGCCCATATGGTAGATCCGGCCATGCCTTTGACGCTAAAGGAGTTTCAAAACGAACGGCGTCAGAACAGTGTAAATAACAGCATTTTAAACGTTTTTTTTAAAACATTTTTAAGCATTAGCTATCAGAGGTATACTCTTAGACATCATTATTTTTATATTTGGTTTGCATGAAATGTCGATGTTGATGTTAAAAATGTAAAGTTAGGTCAGTTAGGTCCCTAAATGGATTTAGGGCCTAACTGAAAGCTTGGTAACGGAGGCTAACGTGAGGTAATTAACGTGATAATTTCACTAAAGTGCGTTAACCTTTTGTTGTCAGGTGACATTATGTAAAGTTGTTTTAATTGTTAGGTTTTAAAACATTATCAAAATACTACCACTACTGCTAATGTAGCCCCACTCTCACACTAATACTAAAATGCTACTGCTATTACTGCTACTATTAATTAAATGCTAGCTGTTTTACTTCTGCTGCTGCTATAACTGCTACTACTACAATAATAATAATAATAATAATAATAATAATAATAATGCATTTTATTTAGAGGCGTCTTTCAAAGCACTCAATGTCATCTTAAATAGAACAACAATTTGTTTGTTTATTCAACAGGGACAAAGCTCTGCTGGTGTCTGGTGCTAGCAGTGGAGGCTGCTGGTGCTAGCAGTGGAGGCTGCCGGTGGCTGGTGCTAGCAGTGGAGGCTGCTGGTGCTAGCAGTGGAGGCTGCTGGTGGCTGGTGCTAGCAGTGGAGGCTGCTGGTGCTAGCAGTGGAGGCTGCTGGTGTCTGCTGCTGGCAGTGGCTGGTACTAGCAGTGGAGGCTGCCGGTGGCTGGTGCTAGAAGTGGAGGCTGCTGGTGCTAGCAGTGGAGGCTGCTGGTGTCTGCTGCTGGCAGTGGCTGGTACTAGCAGTGGAGGCTGCCGGTGGCTGGTGCTAGAAGTGGAGGCTGCTGGTGCTAGCAGTGGAGGCTGCTGGTGTCTGCTGCTGGCAGTGGCTGGTACTAGCAGTGGAGGCTGCCGGTGGCTGGTGCTAGCAGTGGAGGGTGGTGGTGCTAGCAGTGGAGGCTGCTGGTGTCTGCTGCTGGCAGTGGCTGGCAGTGGAGGCTGCCGGTGGCTGGTGCTAGCAGTGGAGGGTGCTGGTGCTAGCAGTGGAGGCTGCTGGTGTCTCACTGATGGCTGCAGGGAGATGCTGGTGGTTGCGGGAGGTTGAGATGGAATGGAGAGGCCAAATACATCCATGGCAGTAAGGAAGGTATTTGTTAGTGGCCTAGATATTATGGCCTTTGGTGCAGGAGGTTGAGCCTTCTTGGCCTTCTTATTCTGACTCTTGCTGCCAAGGTGACCTTTACTTTTGTCTTCTCTCCTTGCAGCCCTGATGCACGTAGCCGCAATCCTCAACCTCAGCCTGACATATCTGCAGATGATTTTTCTTGTAACATTATGGCATGATGGAAGGCTGCTATCCAGAAGCATGGCCTCCTGTTCCAGGTGTTCCACAGCATTGGTGCACTCCATGAGTGAATCATCTGTCCTTGAACGGAACAGCTGCTTCACGTGCTGGACGACAGTGAAGACCTCATCAGATGGCCGATAAAGTGCACCCTGTTTGAATTCCTTCAACTGCAGCAGAACAGCATTCTCATGTGCATCATCTGCATTTTGCACAAGTGCATGCTTGCACGTCTGACAGAGTATGGAGCTGAAGACACCCTTCACAATGTATCCAGCCAGATGGTACAGAACACAGGAATCTGTTTTTGTGAAGGTGGGTGGTGTTGTCAGGTCGACCAGCTGCTCCACTCTCAGACCTTCAGGACTGCTGGTAATGGTTCTGGTCTCCAGGAAGTCTGCTAGGTGGTCACAGCTGTCATCCAGGTAAGAGCCTGTATGCACTGTGGACAGGAACTGTCCAACAGTGACAGCCCGTAGGGCATAGTGGAACTCTACAGGTGTTGGCACGGGGTTTCTCTGACGTATGCATCCAAATGTGTTTTCCAGGCAGTCCTGCGTGAACCGGCTCGTGAGGACAAATTTGTGACCCTGGCTCAACAGATCTTCCTGGACCTGCAGTATGGTTGTTGTGGCCATAACCAATCCTGTCTGGACCGGCTTCCAGCTGCCCTTTACCCCTATCTTTAGGCCACGAAAAAGATGGATGCTCTCTTGGAGAAATCTGATGGCCTTTTCATACTCCCCCATTTTGAACCGAGAGAGGGCAGTCACAACGTGGCGTGACGACATAAGGTCAAACCAGTGGTCCATCTTCTCCAGAAACCATGATGTAGTGAGGTTTGATTCAGGACGCTGCTCCTCCTCTACCAGGTACTTTAAGGCAGCACTTGACTTGCTGAAGATGTGCATGGCTGAGCTAACTTTCATTTTTTCGAAGTGGTTAGGCTCCAAGATAGCCCTGGAGAGTTTGGGAGCCAGCTTTAGTGCCATACCCTCTTGGTAGGACACCAGATCCTGTAAGGGACCAACAGACACCACACTGGACAGTAGGTGCTCTTTGTTCACCACATCTTGTGGAATGGTGATGGTCTGACCACGGACAAGGGCACTCTTCAAGTTCTTGACCAGATGTGGGACATCTGCCATGAAATAGAGCCGCCGGTGTGGCTGTATGGGATGTGGAATCCAGGGTTTATCACACGTCACCCCAAAAGCTCGCCACATTGCTCTATTGGGGCTCCCCATGTCACTTGTGACATTAATGACATGAAGCCCTACAGATGCTGCTGCCTCCACTATAGCAATAATGATGGGCTGGTAGACGGCACCATTGGTGGAATTACTGCTGTAGTGGTATGCCACAACTTGCTTCCACCTTGTTGTTACTCCAGCCAGCATGAAGACACAAGCGTGAGTTGCTCTGCCATTGTGGCCAGGCAGTGTAACATTGCCAAACAGCTTTCCTGTCCCCATATGCAGCTCTACGCTTGGGGTGATGGCCATCTCATCTAAGGTTAGCACACAATCCCTCTCCATTTGGCTCATGCTACCAGCCTTTAGCTTCAGCATGTCAAAAACCTCCCCCAACACCCCTGGCTTCAGTTTGACATGCTCCATTCTTCTTTGGACAGTGCGGATGTCTGGCAGAGGGATCTTCATGTTTTGCAGGGTTTTGTATCCTGTTGTGCCTGCTGTGAATCTAATTTGAATTGCCTTTTTAATGGTCTCATTGCCCCACCGAATCACCCCTTTTTTCTTTTGGCTGAGTGCACGAATCTGGTCCCGATTAAAAATTGAAGTAAACTTTTGTTGAAGGTTGTTGTTTCTCCTCCTAAGTGCCAAATTGATTTTTTTTTGTCGTGCTAGAGCCCTCTCTGCTTTTATCCTCATATTTCTTTCCTTTTTTAATTCCCTCAGCAGGTCCTCCACACTGGCCCTGTCATGACTGGCCCCTGGCACACTGGTTCCTGGCAGACTGGTTCCTGTCCCTGTTAAAGTGGCCACTTGAACGCCGGCCCTGGACTGACTGGCCCCTGGCTGTCTGCTGACCTCTGCTTCATTGTCACCTGGTACATCCCTCTCACTCGCTTCTAACTGCACCTCAATTTCTCCCTCAATATCTGTAATAACAACATTGTTGGTGTTATATGTATTTATGCCACCTACACTACATCCCTAGAAGAGTCTGTTGACAATAGCTTGTTTTTGAAATACATGAAATGGGAAAAACTGTGGAAAGACTGTGTTCACTGGTATCATACCAAGGTTTGATTCTGTGCAGTAAGTGTGGTCATCAGGTGTTTTAACTTCTGCAGAAGCCATCATCCTCGAGGGTGTTTTCCTCCTCTTGGGCTTGGGGCGATGGATAAAAGTGGTTGGGACAGCATCTGGTCTCAACTTCCGTGTGCCACTTTTGCTTTCCATGAACTGGTTGTCCTCAAAGTGTAACTACCGGGAGGTAATGATGTCATAAGTCATAGGCTAAGTTCAGTTTCCCTCGCATACTTCACATTTTCTGTTGCACTATAATTGTAATGTTTTTCTTTACATTCAGGTGTACAAAACCCTTTGATATTTTAGTAAATGTATCATAAAACCTCTGGGGCCATTACTTACTTCACAAAGTTTTCTGTTGTTGTTGTCACCTTTAATCTTAAAGTTTTGCCTGCTGACCATCGCCAACCACCTTTTCCGGCGGTCAATATCCTTGGGGAAGCCATACATCCGGACTCCTTTCTCGGATCGATTGCTGCATCCAAACGCTGCACAGCCAACCATGGTAAAACCACTGATCTACAAAAAGATGTAACCATAGCTGTCTTGAACTTGGACAATATCAAAGATCACAGGCTTCTCTCTAAGCAGTGTCAATCAGGAGGGTGGTGGGATGTCATTTGTCCATCTGTTTATCTAGCAGTCTATCTCCACCCACTGATATGATGCTGGGAATGTATTATATCAAGTACAGACTAAGCGCTACCTGCTGTCATATCTATTATATCATATCTCTGTTATTGTTCTAGTTTGTTCTTATTATTCTTTTGTTGTTCTTATTATTATTTATTAATATAATAATATATTATGTATGGTAATAACAATATATATTATTATTATTATTATTCCTATTAATGTATTTTTCTTGTACACACACAAACACACACAATTGTTCTTGTTTCAATATTTTTTAAAATAAAAATCTTGTTTATTTAACAACTTTTGTACCAGTCATACTTATTCCAGTCCATCAGCTCTAACATAAATTGCAAGTGTGAATAGTTGCTTGTAGAGTTAGATATTGACTGATCATATTCAAGCATAATTAGTGGTTGTTTGATAGATCTGATACATGGCTCCATCTTAAAATCTCCATGGTTCTGATGCATGTCCTACAAAAATAACTACATGTCCTTTAGTCTAAACTTGGTAATAAAGGGTTAATAAAACGTACTTTGGAAAAGCTGACATTTCACAAAACAGGTAAGTGCTAAGAGTGCAATAATAATAATAATGGTACAAATTAAATGGTAACTTGTTTATCTAAGTGCAAATACAGAACAACCAACCTTATAAATTTAGCATCACTCACGTAAGTCACCTAACCAAGCTAACACGAACTTCTCCCGCCAAAAGTGTATTATTATTATTATTATTATTATTCAAAAGTAATCAATGCAGTACTACAGCTCAAAAGCATAATTGACGCTAACATATATGCAATAGCGCAAAAACGTGTGTGTTTTATTGTGATATTTACCATGCAATAGCTCACTCTGTCAATGCAAGTCAATGACCGCTATGGCAGCTTGCGGTTTGTTTGGAACTATTGAGGCTTACATGAACCACGTGACAGCCCTGGCGGCGACATCAAAGCGTGTCGCAACTCTGTTTTCTCTATAGCTCTGATTCAAACGAATCACGAATGCAGCTGAGTCGGTCTCGGACTCCCTCGTTCTTCTCATTTACTAACTAATCACGAAATCACGATTCACAATCGTGCAATGGTGCTTGATGGTGTTAATAAATGTGTTAATAGCAAATACAACATTGTGTCTGGTTGAATATGTTAACATATGTATTTAATTTGAGTTCAACAGATTTATTTAATGTATGCATAATGACATGTCAGGATCAAAATGCCCCATTCCCCCAATTCAAGGTAAAGTTAGACAAACCAAACGCAGCGGGATGTGTGTGTGTGTGTGTGTGTGTGTGGGGGGGGGGGGGGGGGGGGGCGTAGTAGATTATTGGATGTATATCAGCAAGATAATGGACTTGATTTAGCAATGATGAGTTTTAAAGTTAATGATGTACAGTTGTGTTTATTCTGGGCATATTTTATTTACTATTGTGAAGATGGCCATTGGCCACCCCCACTCAAGACCAAGATCCACCAAGGTGGGGGTCCCGGCCGGGTTGCGTGCGTGAGAAGGAAGCATGAAAGAACGAGACAGATTGACGAGACATTCAAATATATTATTAATCTGGCATGACACAGAAAATACAAAGACAGCATGTATTTACCATTTCACTGATATGTAAATGTAAAAGGCAATATTCAAATGTGAAAGTGGTATTGTTAATGTGTCAACCATTCGAAAGCGTCCTAGACTCACAGACAGACAAACAACATACATTGGCTGGCTCTCGTGATGACGAGTCGTGAGTGACGTTTCAGTCCTCGAGTCAATCAGTCAGCGAACGACTCGCGAATCAGCGGCGCCGCGAATCAGCGCGTCAGAGAGACTCAGCGAACGAGACGAACGACGCGAACGAGAGTGGCGAACGAGGTCAGTTCGTTCACTTTAAAGAGTCGTTCGTTCGAACTGGTTCGTTCGCGAACGACCCATCACTACTGTTTATGGTCGATGCCTGTGTACCGTTAAAGGAGAAGGCCACAGTCACAGACGAACCGGCCTACAGGAAGCTGCCAAGCAGCATCAACAAGGTCCTGCCAGAGGTTGGCCACCGCATCGATTTCATATCTGCTGCAGCTACACGGAGGTCTCTAAACAGACGAATAGATGGTGAGACCCACAATAGTCCTGCGCTGAGAACACGTCCAGCCAAAACAGCCAAAGACACATCAACACCAACACCGGAAGAGCTAGCAGTATTCTACCGGGAAATCAGCATGACAGGGACAGCAATTTTGAGTGTGCTACCCGAATACTGCGATGAGTTCAGAGACCCTATTCAGCCCATCCGCAGCTTACAGTCTCTGGCTAATGGAAGCGGCCTTGATAGGAGTGACTTGCCTGCGCTGCAGAAGCACTGCCAGACCATAGGGAGCATTGCTGATGTGTCCGAGGAACAGGCAGTGCAGATAGAGAGGACGCGGGGACAGCACACCTCATCACTCTGGTTTGCTGCACGGGCAGGCAGAATCACAGCTTCCTCAATGCATTGTGTTTATGCAACAGACATTAGTTCACCAGCACTCTCCACCATAAAAAGGGTTTGTTATCCTACACGTGGGCCAGGAACAGCAGCCACCAGTTGGGGCATCAAACATGAAGAGACAGCGAGGCAGGCATACACTACCCAAACAAAAGATCAGCACACCGATCAACAAGTGGAAACTTGTGTTTTTTTTGTCAACCCGGCCTTCCCACAGGTAGGAGCATCGCCAGATGCCATTGTTACTTGCACCTGTTGTGGGAAAGGCTGCATAGAAGTGAAATGCCCCGCGAAGTACAAGGACAGCACAATCCTTGATGCATGCTCATCAGATGACCGCAACTTCTGTCTGCATGTTGTTGATGGTCAGGTGCACCTCAAGAAGAACCACCAGTACTACACCCAGGTCCAGACCCAACTGTTTGTAACAGAGAGTGCCTACTGTGACTTTGTTGTGTGGACACTGAAGGACTGTGTGATTCTGCGCATAGCTCCAGACAAAACGTTTTGGAACGCACGGCTTCAGAAGGGACAGGACTTCTTTGTGAAGGTGGCTCTCCCTGAACTTGTGGTGCAATATTTCTCAATACCACCTACCTCCCAAGCATCACCTGGCCCCAATGTGCTTCGTGAACTACTGCAGCCACAGACAGTGGTGAAGAGGCCAAGGAAGAAGCCTGCCAAAAAGCACCAAAGAGAACAAACGCAGTGTGGTGTCTGTGCTGGACCAGAGGAAGGTCAAATGGTGGCCTGTGACAACCAGAACTGTAGAATTCAGTGGTATCACTTCCATTGCGTGGGGCTTGTGCACAGTGCACACCCCTTCTGCTGACACTCCATGGTTTTGCCCTTCTTGTGCTGAATAGTGTTTGATTGATTGTACATCCATGCACATTATATTTAAGCAATGTTCAGCAGAGTTCTTTATTGCAATTGTTTAAAATATTTTTAAATGTTTATTTTTAATATTTTTAAATGCACATTGTTCTTTTGCGTTTACTGTTTCATTCTTTTGAAATGTTGCACTGTGTCAATTTCTATTTATTCTATTTATAGTTCTATTTCTATTTCTATTTTAACAGTTCTCAATAAATAGTGTTAAGCCATATCAAGTTGTTTCAAGAATTTATTTCAACACAAAACAGTAAGGAGGCACTCAAACAACACTTTTGCACATATTTGTTAAGGCACAGCAAACAGTGACAATCTTATCCAATGGCATTAGGTTTTCACCCTCACCTTTGATAAGCATGTTCACAGGTACAGTGGAGTGTAAGAATTTAAATTTGTTGCGCACAACACCAATCACCCTCTCAACATGAATCCTGAGATGTGCTATGGCCCTAGTCTCCTCCACATCTTTCGCATCCAGCTGTGCACGACCCTTTGTGAACGTAGGTACCTTAACTTCAGCACACATCATACCCACACTTTCCCTGATATTAAAGCCCCTATCTGCCAGCACAATGTCACCTGGCAACAGGTGACATTCAACAGGTGACATTGAAAGTGGTTTCTGTTGAGGAAACCACTTTGCTCTGTTATATGTTTGTCACTAGTGCGCCCACCCCACCCTTCGGATATGAAAGAAATGACACCCTGGGGTGTAATCACAATTAGGTACTTCGTGGTGCATGCATGTTTATACTGAGAGAAAGTCTGTGCCCTTGCCAGTACATTTGAGGGTTTTTCAATAAACACCTCGAAACAGTCCACAATGGCAGCTACATTTTTCCCGAATGATTCCACGAACTGGTGTGGCATACTGGTCAATAAACATTCTCTGCTTGGCCAGTGCACCAATGGACACAGCTGTGCATACATCACTCCAAGGGTATGGTGAACGGCATCACTGACTGTTGTCCTGTGTACCCAAAACAGACGGCTGAGGTGCTGTACTGGCAGGTCTAGTCTGAGGCGCATTAGAGTCAACAGGACAAGCTGGAAGGGTGAGAGTTTCTTCATCCTACCTTGAGGCAGATATGGCATGAGACTGCATAGACGTGTCTGAAACATTACATAGCTTGGAAGTCCAGTGTAATACTTCACTGTGTTATCATCACCATTCAGAAAGTTCTCATTCATCCGGTACTCATCAAGCTCCTCCTTCAGCTTTCTGTTTTCCTCCAAAAGACTGTTGATTACATCTCGTCTAGATGTGCAGAGTCCACATTCCAGGTCCTGTGCCGGGGATGGGGGCTGCTGCTCCTGTGCCGGGGATGGAGGCCGCTGGTCCTGTGCCGGGGATGGCGGCTGCTGCTCCTGTGCCGGGGATGACGGCTGCTGCTCATGTGCCGGGGATGGCGGCTGCTGCTCCTGTGCCGGGGATGGAGGCCGCTGGTCCTGTGCTGGGGATGGCGGCTGCTGCTCCTGTGCCGGGGATGGCAGCTGCTGCTCCTGTGCCGGGGATGGTGGCTGCTGCTCCTGTGCCGGGGATGGGGGCCGCTGGTCCTGTGCCGGGGATGGTGGCTGCTGCTCCTGTGCCGGGGATGGCGGCTGCTGCTCCTGATGCTCTGCCAGCGGTGGCACTTGCTACTGGTGCTGGGTCATGCTGCGCTTTACTTGCCGCTAATATCTCGCTCCATCTGTTGTCTTGACCTCACTGTGGCCTAACCGCAAAGATGGTGTCCAGTCAGGGTGGTTCTCCAACATCTCATATGATGGTTTACCTAGAACAGAATAATTAGATTATGAAAACTCATCAATGTAATCAATGCTTTAAGCTTTACATTGAAAGATCTCGCAGAACAAAGGCTAAGGACACAGGGGACAATGCACCTTCAGTGTTTCCTACAGAAAATGTGTTAGTTAAGGTGGTGATTATCTTGAGGAAAACACAAAACAATCATGTTGCAAAGGACTGATGTTGGTCATCTTGGTGTGGTGAATTTTACCCAAACAATCACCACCTTAACTAACACATTTTCAGTGGGAAACACTGTAATATCATGAACAGAATCTCAACTAGTTTTGTTTAAAACAACATTGATGGTTGGCCATCGAGCATTTTCGAAGAAGCAACAGTTTGTTATGTAGTTAGCTAGCTGTTAGCAGGCTAGACAACAACTTCAGATGCACTTCAGGGTTTGCATCAACATAAGGTACACTTTGTGGCTTTAAGAGACGACAACATAAACAAATTTAAAGACATTTTTAGAGAACGTACCCGAGTGAAAATGTAGAGAACACACTCTCATCGACTGGGGAATGTGATCAGATGTTTAAGGTCCTTTCTTCTAATTGCAGCCACCCAGGAAATCCGACGTCTCCTCGTGATGTCGGATACTTGCTCTCCTAAGTGCGTTCTCCATTTAGGGAACCTAAAAAACTGTAACCCACTGTTCTTATGGTTTCCACGACGATCGTGTGAGGCATTGGAGCAGTTTTTAACGCAGCAGTTATTTCCAGGCATTGTTAAAACAGTACAGAATCAACAACCTCCTCTGCTAGCAGCTACCATGTCAACAATAACGCAAAGCTGGACTCGGAGGGGTGTACCTTCCAACATGGCGGAAGGGGGGGTTACCGTGGTAACTAGGGTGGGGCTCTGTGCCGTGATGACAACTACTCATTCTCAATACCTGCCCAGGTATATTGGTAAGTATTTCTGCAGCGATTAGTTAAATCAGGGCTTTTTGCGACCACGGATGTATTCGGTTTGCGATGCTCATGCCTTGTTATTTTTATGTTGTACTTTTTGTTTTTGTAAGTTTTTAGGTAATAACTGTAGAAGAGGCTATAGGATTAGTGTGTCTCGGATGATGGTGGTGATGTCAGTCAGCCACGGCACAACCCTAGCGGTAATAGAATGGGACCCGGCAGTGGCGTAACGAGGACCCCGATGCAAGATGGTCAACCTGGGCCTGCCCATCACGCCACTCTTGCTACATGGATTTTGCTATGCAGTATGCATGTCCATAATTACTATAACTCAGAATTCCATTGTTTTATGTTATTGAATTTGTATTTATTTGGTGAATGAATGACATCAAGCATGTGACACCATGGAGCAGATGACTTGGCACATTGAGTACTTTAAATACTTACCGCTTACCGTTCAAGTTTAGTTTATAATATATTTATACTGTGGACTCAGTGCTCGCGATGCTCGAGATCTTACGCCTTCCACTGGATCCGACGCGGTTCTGTTCTGTCCTTCGCTCGGCTTCAGGTCCCACCGGGAGAGTTTCGGCAGTGGAGCGCTGCGAGGCAGCTGGATTCGTGCGATCATGCGAGAACTGCAAGACCACGTGAGCCACTTCTGAAACATCCCATCTGGTGGAATCACAAGCATGGACTAGAGTCAATGCTTTGTAGCCGGAAAGTGAAAGATTATAATTGTGTACATTAAGATATTTCATAAAAAAATACACACACGCTTTCACTTCACGCACGAGCAGGTCCGTCTCCTCGCCTGAAAATCGGCCAGTCCGCCATCATAATAGCAATCCGCCAATGTGCAAGTGCACCTGGATTTTAAAGGGAATGGGAGATGACACTCTGTTTGGTTTATTGCATGTTACGCCCAAAACACACCCATGATTAATGAAGAGATTAAGTACAACCCTTTTGGACCTTGCGCCTGGCACTGCGACCATTTTTCCGCCGTTAAACTGGCAATGGTGGATTGGGACACGCCCTATATGCACCTGCGATGCATATAGTGCTTTAGACCAGTGGTTCCCAACCTTTTTCTTGAGGGACCCATATTTTTACCATTGTAGATTTTGGCGCCCCCCCCCCAAAAAATCAATTAAAAAAAAGAAGAAAGGAACCTCTCATTATGTTTATTATTTCAACATATTCACTGCTAGCATAAAAATACACAATAGCAGTTTGAAACTTCAGAATGTTCATTCAAATGAAGTGGTGAACAGAGAACAGATTATTGTCTTATGGCCTTTATACTTTTAGCAACACAGGTAGTCTGGCTTTAATGAGAGCTCAGACTATTTCACTGCTGAAATAAAATAAACAAAAGTAGTATGAAACAATGACTTGTTCATTGAAATTAAATTAACAGATTATTTTATTATTGCTTTTATACTTTTAGCAACACAGGTAGTCTGGCGTTAATGAGAGCTCAGACTGCTAAATTAACAAATAAACATTAGCAGTTTGAAACAATAAGTTGTTTATTCAAATGAAGTGGTGAACAGAGAACAGATTATTTTCTTATTGCCTTTATAGGCCTACTTTTAGAAACACAGACTTTTAATGAGAGCACTGAGACTGTATTTCCTGAGCCAGTGTTGGGATGTCCGCAGGGGCGGACTGGGAACAAAAATCAGCCCTGTCAATTTTGTCCTGGACCGGCCTTGGAGTTGCGCGATTGTTGGCGGGGGGGGGGGGGGGGGTGCTGCGCGATTGTTGACGGGGTGCTGCGCGATTGTTGACGGGGTGCTGCGCGATTGTTGACGGGGGGGGGGGGGGGGGTGCTGCGCGATTGTTGACGGGGGGGGGAGGGGGGGTGCTGCGCGATTGTTGACGGGGGGGGGGAGGGGGGGGGGGGGGGTGCTGCGATTGTTGACGGGGTTCTTCAAAAAAAAAAATTCGAAAAAAAAAAAGGGCCGACGCCCGACGGCCGTAGACCCACACGGCCGTTCTGGACTTCTCCAGAACTCACAGATGGCCAGTCCGCCCCTGGATGTCTGGTGTGACTTTGGTAACAGCCAAACGAAAGTCACTGTGCACATCAAGCCTGTTGCGTGCCTTTGTTTTGGTGGTGACCAGAGTGCTGAAAGCAGTCTCTGACAGGTATGTTGTGGCAAATGGCAAAATGATCCTGGTGGTCGCGTGATGAGCAAGTCTGGGAGCTACTCCTGGCCCTTTCACAAGCCAAAACTGCTTGTATCCATGTTCATCATAGAACCGCTTCAAGAGTGAATTGGACTTTATGTCCATGAGCTCATTCTCAGCCTGGAGGTACTCCACATCTTCTTTTGCGAGGAATGGATCCAGCACCCATGCGTCTTTTGCGACATGTTCATTAACATCCGAGAAACGCGAGTGCATCTCCTCCTGAAGCCGCTCCATGTGGCGGATGAACTGTCTGGCCAAAGCATCCGGTACCTTCCCTGCGGACTGTTCCATTAACAATGGAAACTGTTGCAGGTCTCCCTTCACCAGTTTATTTTTTCTGTATTCCACTTTACGCACAAACGCATCCACTGTCTCTTTGCACTCCATTACGTTGGCATCAGCGCACTGCATGCGTTTGTTTGCCTCATTGTACAGGCTGAAAATATCCGCCAGATATGAAGTCTTAATGAGAAACTCCTCTGTCATTTCGTCAGATAGTTTCTGGTTATGCACGGTTAGGAATTCTCTTATCTGATTTTTAAGCTCCATGAAACGCACCAACACTTTACCCCGGGAGAGCCAGCGCACTTCAGTATGAAGGAGGGTCTGGTGCGCCTCATCCTCGCACAGCTGCGCAAAGATCCGTTTGTTGAGTGGGCGAGCTTTAATAAAGTTTATTATTTTTACCACAGTCTTTAAGGTTAAGTTCAGGTCTTCACAGAGATGTTTGCTTGCCAGTGCGTGTCTGTGTATCATGCAATGAAACACTAAGCAGTGTGGTTACTTCGCCTTCAAAAGGCTGTTGAAGCCCTTATTTTTCCCCATCATTGCGCCAGCTCCATCTGTGCAGCATGCGACTACATTATTATAGGGAATATTGTGCTTTGTGAAGAACGTGTCAACAACCCCGAAAATATCTTCTCCTCTTGTGGTGGCTGTGAGATTTACAGACATAAGAATGTCTTGTTTAAGCTCGCTTTCCTCAATGTACTGTACATATACAATGAGTATTGCCTCCTCTGCCACAGTGGTAGTTTCATCCAGCTGGATTGAAAACGGACCAGTCTTGATTTTTTCGATGAGAGTGTTCTCAACATTTCCTGCCATTCTGTCAATTCTGTCTTTTACTGTGTTGTTGGACAGTGGTACAGTTTTAAATGTGTTAGCCACCTGCGGTCCACACAGTATTTCAGCCATTTTAATGCAAGCAGGTTTAATCAGCGTTTCGCCAATGTGTGGCTTTTTGGCCTGCGCAATAAGGAGAGAGCACTCCAAAGATGCAATCGTTGCCTGCCTCTGGTTGCAGCCAGCCCGGGCAAAACTTGTCCTTAATTTTTTGGGGCCTGTTTGTGACAACGAGTTCCCTTTTTTCTGAGGAAAAACTCTTTGGGTTTACCCACCGTCTCGGGGTGTTTAGTTGTCTGGTGTCGCTTAAGCTTGCAGGGTTTCAAACTTTCATTTGCCAGTTTCTCACCGCAAAACATGCATTCGGCTCTAATTTTGTCAAGTGCTTCTATGAAGCCAAACTCAAGATAGATCTCTTGGTACCCCCTCTTTTTCTTTTTGACAGGTGCAGTCGCTTCACTCTGACGCTTCGCCATCTCACCATCAGATGTTTACTCGTGTTTACTCCGTTACTTCCTGATACTATTAAACCCCTTAAAATCAAGAGGGTTTTGCGACCCCCCGTGGCTCTTTAGCGCCCCCCTAAGGGGGTCACGCCCCCCCGGTTGGGAACCACTGCTTTAGACCATGCGTTTCAGATTGTTAAAATAGGGCCCGTTGACTTTCAACCAGGTTTCTGGTAGTCATTTGCGCAATTGCTTTCAGTGGCCTCAAGATAGCAATACACCAACAATATGCCTGAACACGCCTCATTTTCAGACCAACACACCCATGGATGCACAGAGGAGCGCAAGTGCATTTGCTAAACAAGGTGGGAGCAGGACGGGAAAATGAGAACTGCATCGGATTGAAATTAGCAAAGACAATTGTCGCACTTGGTGCCGCTCTGCGGCGGGTGTAAGATAGGGCCCATAAGCTCTTAGTGTAAAGTCACACTCTGTGGTATCTTGGTCACCAGTGTTGGGTAGTAACGCGTTATTAGTAATGCTGTTACGTAACGCCGTTACTTTTTTCAGTAACGCGTTGTTTTTTAAAATTCAGTAACTCCGTTCCCGTTACCAAACGCTGCGTTACTCCGTTCCTTTTGGTGAGGTTGAGGCACACAGTTCCCGATCAATAAAGTTGATCGGGAACTGTGTGCCCCCCCCCCCCCCCGCCGGTCGTAGGTCCGCGGTGTTTACTATTGCGCGCACCCCCCCTGTCGGCCGTAGGTCCGAGGTGTGTCGCGCGCGCCTCCCCCCCCCCCCCCCCCCCCCCCCCCGCGTCGGCCGTAGGTCCGAGGCGCACCCCCCCCCCCCCCCCTTTGGTGCAATACTTTGGTGTTTGTGTTAAGGTTTGTGTTGGTGCACAACGGAGCATATTGCTTGGATGATTAGATTCAGTGATGTGGATGCAAATTAATTGAAACGGTTGTTTTAATCAACAGTTTGTATTATTCAGCATCAGTACATTACTGAAATCATGACGGTGAGAGGGGAACTCAATCAATCAACTTTTATTTAAGAACGTTGTACAGTAACTAAAATGTTTCTTTCTCAGTAACGCATTACTTTTTGGTTTATGTTGAGAATAAATAATAACATATGTATCAGCAGGCTGTAATATCTACACATACACACACAAAGGAGTAGAAATAAATATACAAGTTGTATTAACTGCACCTCAACACTAGGTGGCGGCATACATAATACACTGGGGGCGGGCGCTCAACACTAGTCATTATGCGTCATAGAGGCCACGCCTCCTGCCCAGAGACTACCGGGCAAAACATCCGGGGGAAGGGAGATTCCCTGCTCGCAGCGCATCGGACGGATGCAAAGCTTGGGGTCTCTCCACGCGCGTGATATATACAATACCCCTCCTTCTGCTTCATAGATTAATATAACTAAAGCTAAACAAATAAAGTGAGTTAAAGCGTTCCTGTGTCGGGGCCTTCTTCCTCAATGAACACACCACATTTAAGTAACTGAGTTACTAACTGAGTTACTTTTTTACAAAGTAACTAGTAACTGTAACTAGTTACTATTTTTCAGTAACTAGCACAACACTGTTGGTCACACACACAACTTGTCCTGTATGTTTTGTTTCCCCTCCATTGCTCTGTTCTGGAGATTGAAAAAGAGTCCACCTCTATAGGAACTTCCATATTTTGTCCCCTTCCTCTCATGCCGAAACATTTACTTAAAGGTTAAAGCTGATACATGTGTCCTCTGTGACAAAATATGTGCAGATTCTGAGGTTAATCCCTCACTTGAAAAGGAGACAGTGCTTCGCCTAAAAGGCAATTTGAGGGTCTTTCATTGCCTACTAAAGAAAACAGAGGGGAATAACAATGACAAGAAGATGAACATATATTTTTATATAATGAATGTGTTATCACGCACTGCTGGTGAAATGCCTTACATTTTTGTTCTAAAACGCTGCACGGTCCCTCTAATTCTCACTAGCTTAGCAGCGAGCTGTGCTTTCAAACTGTTGTTTGTTTGAAAAAAAGCACAGTCGATGGCTATCAGTTCTAACAAAAGGGCATCCCGAAGGCCTTGATGGAACAATAGGAGGAAAGAAGTGAGTTGCATTGAAAATAATGGTGGAGGTTAGGGGATAACCTCCACAATTTGTTCAATTTTTAGAGAGAAAAAGAGAGAGAGAGCATGGAGAGTAAATAAAAATAAATATACTTACACCAACAACACAAAATACAATACTAACAATACATACAACAAATAAATAAGGGCATCACATATGAAAACAGTATGCACCAATGAAGAGAAACGGGAACATAAAAACAGAACAATTGTAAGGTCAGCGTTTGTACAGCCATTAACAGGTGATGCTTGGTGACTATGGCAACAGCAAATAATTAATTTGAGCAGAACAACATAGCTCGGGGCTGGCTCGGGAAGAACATAAACCCACTGAAAGAATTCAGGTTCACACAACATTTCCTCACCAGTACACTACAGCAACTCCTACACAGACCACATCTAACTGGCATTGGATAGCCCATAGAATTAGTCTAGCTTGACATCTGGCCTTTCGACAAACCATGCATATATCTACTGCAGAGCTGCAAGTGATCCCAACGACTGACCAATGAAAATCCTGATAAAGTATTACCGCATGAAATACAATTCTAATAATAAACGATGTGCATGCATGTCAACATATTATTGGATGGATGAGGGTTACTTTTGACTGGGCATTTAAAGATTTCTTAATGCGGGCAGAACTTCACATGCATGGAGCACATGCTCGCATGCATGGGTATGGGTTCTTCCTATTTTTGGACAGCCGTCGATACGCACCGACATCAATTGCCTATAGGTGGCGCTGATGTTTGTGCTGAAGTCAGTGGTGTGATTAACTCCTGCAGGCGTACCGCAGTGACTTACACCGACTGAGCACGAGGTTCTGCTGAGTGTGGCGGTCCTGGTGTGAAGTCGGCTGGTTGTTGCGCTTGTTACATTTCCGATGGGAGTGGCGGACTATAATCCCAATCCAAATGTGGTCACATCTCCCCTCCAAATGGACTTTGCTGAGCAGAAAATCAGAGCTGATGGTACAAGCTGCCATGACAGTGGCTCCTCCTCGAGTGTGTGTGTTGATGGCTGGTTTATCCTGGGTGCCATGATTGCTCATGCACCCCAGGTGTGCAGCCCCACCCAGCCAGAGTCCAATCAGTCTGACTCAGGCCAGGTGAGGCTGTAAACCAGCCATCAACAACACACACTCCACACACACCCTGCACAGTCACATAACCTAAGACATAACCCTGCATCCTAAACACTGTTCAGTGGTTCTGCAGGGAGTTCGCCCTGCCCCCTACACTTTCACGTTGCATGTTTAAGTGGTCATGGGACCACTTCATTGTGGTCTGTCTACCTCATTATGGTTGGCCGTGGCATTAACACAGCCACAGTCACACTGGAGGTCAATCCACCCTAGCCTCGCGAGACCATCCAGATATTGAAGTTTGTGTTGCGCAATTGATCTCCAAAAGGGCGTGGCCGTACGTTGTTTAAAAAAACTCCAGCCAATCAGATGAAATAACAAAGAGACTCTCGCTGTCTTCGCTCTTGCCGTATCTGGTTGGAACTAAAGCAAAAACATTTTAATCTCTGAGAAAAGTCTCAGACGGCTCAGTTGATTGCTACTCTTTCCTTGGGTTTTGAAAGTCTGCTGCGCTCCTTGCTTCATCATGAACTGAAACTTCCTCCCCCTAGCGCTGATTGGTCCTATCATTTCTTAATTTTTGGAAGAGGCTTTCAACGAGCTCAAGGCCAGACTGATCTGCAGAGAGAAACAGAACGTGAACTTGCAAGATCAGGATGGTCTCTCGAGGTTAAGAACACCTATCTGTCAGACCCATACTAGAAATGTATGCAATCACAGCATTGTAATTGCATACCAGATAATTTGGATAAAAGCATCCACCATATGACATAGATTACATGGAATCACATTTGTCCACGTTTGTATGTGGCTCTCTGATACATATCTGATCATCTCAAGTCAGGTGAACACAATATGAACAATCAAGGCAAAAAAAAAGAATCATTGCGCTGTTAGGCCTGTAATGTGGGGTGTAGCCATAGCTGCTTTTAGTGCATTAAGGATGGGAAAGACCATCACAGTGTCAGTTACAGTATACACATATACCACCAAATGGCACAACAGCAAGCTATGTTTTACTGGTTTTACTCACGCCATGTTGAGAAGGTTGATGTGGCGGTACAATAAAATACAATACACTTTATTCATCTCTAAAAGGGACCGATACACTCCTGTACTGACTACAGTTATTAAATAGTCCAATCGACGTAACATCAACATTTATGGACATCGACACATTGAAAAAGAGCAGCAGGTTTCCGCTAAAGCAGTCTCCCTTGAACTGGGAATTAAAAGCAATGACATCATCTGAGTGGAATGTGACATTGCTGCACCCAAAACCTGGGGACCAAAAACAAATGGGGAGCCCATGCCTGCGTGGTGAATTATGCCTTTAGACTATAATTAACTGACAGGTGAGGGGAAGACAATTTATTTCACACCTTGAAATCCCTGACTTATAATGGAATGGAACATGGTGTGTAGCAAGTCAAACCCCAAAAATATCCTTTTTGTTGTCACATTTTTATGCTTCTGCAAAAAAATAGGCTTAGAGAAGTCTATTTACTCATGAAGCAAAGGGCTGCCAAAAATGAAATAATAAGCGACGGAATTAACAGCGCAGGAGAAAAAATGGCAACTTTTAATTGCGTTGCATAACCGGTGTTATGTAAACCGCACTGTGTCTTGTAGGTGTTAATATATTAAATTAAATAAACCAGGCTCTCATCGAATCAAATATTCTGCAATGTACGTACGTGTTGGAATACTATGAAGAGGTGGTGGAAGAAGAAGAGGAGGAGGAGGATGAAGAGATATAGATAGACATCAAAGTGAGAGAGAAACAGAGACACAGAGAGAGAAATAGAAAGAGAGACAGACAGAGAGCGGAGGGAATGGAGAGAAAGAAAGAGAGAATTTCACATCCTTTGCGTGAACCATAAGGGCCCTGTCGACCTCTGTCTGACCTGACCTGACCTCTGGGAGACATGCCATAACCACTCCTCACAGAGATGAGGTGTCCCTGACACCATTCGAGATGAAGATAGGACGAGGTCTAGGTCTCTTAACAATCTCCCTCTCTCTCTCTCTCTCTCTCTCTACGCATGCGTGAGCGAGTGTTTGGTGAGTGAACGAGCAGCTGAATGAAAGTGAGCTTTTTCTATTCTTATTCTTTTGTTTGTATTCTTTTTTGTGTTGGTGAATGTAGTTGTTTTAGTTTAGTGCTGTATTGGTGGGTTTTCGGGTTAGTTTGGTGTTTTGTTTGGTTGTTTGTTACGTGTTTGCCAGCCACGCTCTGAGGAGCGGCGGGGTCTGAGACGCCGGTATGGCGTCCAGCAGCGGTTTCTCCGGGCTGACACGGAAGCACGGCATTAGAGTTGGAGCCGGCTCTCCGTGCAGTGTGGAGGAAGTGGCACTGGCTGTAGGAGAAATCATCGGGCACGGCTCTGTGAAGTCCGCTGCCCGTATGAATAGTGCGGTGGTCCTGTTCCTGGACAAAATAGAGCAGGTGAACAGGTTGGTGGAGACGGGCATCACCGTGAATGCGATGTTTGAGCCGGTGCTGCCGCTGGCGCAGCCGGCCACAAAGATCACCTTATCGAATGTACCCCCATTTATCAGCGATGATTTTTTAATTAAAGAACTGTCCAGACACGGAAAAGTGATTTCACCGTTAAGGAAAGTGTTGTCGGGCTGCAAGTCTCCCCTGTTGAGACACGTAGTGTCTCATCGCAGACAACTTTTTATGATTTTAAACAACAAGAACGAAGAGTTCGATTATCGTTTCCGTGTCCGAGTGGATGAGTTTGATTATATTCTTTTTGCATCATCGTCTTCTGTTAAGTGTTTTGGATGTGGCGAAGAGGGACATTTGATTAAAGCCTGTCCTGGCCGCGGGGCCGCCGCCGCAGCGCCCACACCTGTGGGGCGGCGGGGGGCGGCGGCCGACGCTGTCGCTGCCGTAAGCCGACCCGTTCCGGCGGTGCGGCGTGCGGCCGCAGTCGCCGGTGGGGGGGCCGGTGCCGCGGGGGAAAAAAGGGATGTAGGAGATATAGGAAAACAGCAGGCTGAGGAGATACAGAGCCAGGCTGGGGAGGGCACTGAGGTGAGTGGTGAGAGGGAGGAGGTGGGAGGTGAAACAGGCGAGGTGACAGGTAAGGGTGAGGTGACAGGTGATACCTCAGGTAAAGTGGCAGGTGAAGTAGTCAAAGATGTGGGTGAAGCAGGTGAGGGGAAAGAAACAGGTGAGGTTGCTGGTGAAGTGGGTGAGGAAAATAACGTAGCAGGTGAACTAGAAGAGGGAGGCGAATCAGGTGAGGTGAGGGTGGTAGGTGAGGCTGTAGGTGAGTTGGGTGAGGTAAGCAAAGCAACAAGTGAGCTGTGTGAAAGAGTTGAGGTCGCTGGAGATCAGTGTGAAGCAGGTGAGGAGAGGGAGGCTGTAAGCCTGGAGGCAGGAGACCCGGGAGAACCTCCCCTCATTTGTATTGTGACGGCAGAGACTGAGACAGGTGAGGAGCGAGGTGTTGGGGCTGAGTGTGGCAAGGCAAATAACGATCACGTGACAGCACAGATTGACACTGTGTTGGATGAAGAGATGTTCAGCGATGAGGACTTAAAAGTATCTCAGAAAAGGAAAAGTACCAGGTCAGGGAGCAGCAACAGTAAAATGAGCAAGAGAGGAGTGAAGCTCAGTCAGAATGACGACAGTGACTTTGTCCTGTCACAGGAGTCACAGAGTTTCTACACTGGAATGGACATAAAGAGGTTCTTAGAGCAGACCAAAGGGCTGAGGCTCGTTACAGTGGAGGAGCATTTCCCTGATCTAAAACTTTTTTTAAGATCAGCTAAGCTTCTCACCAAGAAGTCTGGGGTGGTAGACGATGTTCTGTCTGACCAGGAGGTATATAGGTTAAAGAAATACATTGTCAAAGTTAAAGGCCAGATAAACAGTCAAGATGATGAGTTTTAAAATCTGCTATTCGTTTATTCTGACTTGGTGCATCTTTTTTTCTTTTTTATCCATGTGTGATTTTAATTTGAGCATTTTAAATCTGAATGGAGCTAGAGCTGTTTTTAAAAGAGCTGCTCTGTTCAAACTCATGGAGATAAAAAGAATTGATGTCATGTTTGTACAAGAGACCCACAGCACTGCAGATAATGAGTGTGAATGGAGGCAGGCTTTTAATGGGGAGGTGATTTTAAGCCACAAGTCCAGCTGCAGTGGAGGGGTGGGGATTTTATTTTCAAGAAGTTTTTTACCTGTTTCTTTTGTTACTGAGGAAATAATTCCAGGTGTTTTACTGAAAGTGAAAGCGATTTTTGAAAATATTAAGCTTGTGTTTTTAAATGTCTATGCCCCAACAAATGCGTTGGAGAGGATGGCATTTTTAAACATTTTAAATGATACTGTTAAAAATTGCACCGATAATGATTTTATGTTTTTAGGAGGTGATTTTAACTGTACAGAGACACCTCTTTTAGACAGGAATCATTCAGAGCCCCATCCTGCTTCTTCCAGCAGGATCTCACAGATTATACAAACACACCAGCTGTCTGATGTGTGGAGGGTTTTTAACAGTAATCAGAGACAATACACCTGGAGTCACTCAAAAGACAATTTTTTATCATTAGCTCGGCTGGACCGCCTCTATTGTTTTACACATCATTTAAATATTTTTAAAAGGTGTTACATTCAGCCTGTGGGTTTTAGCGATCATTCTTTGGTCTCCTGCTCTGTTTTTATTAAAAATATTCGTTTAAAGAGCGCCTATTGGCATTTTAACACTGCTCTTTTAGACAACCAAGCTTTTAGAACTGCTTTTAAGTATTTCTGGGAGAGCCATAGAGAGAGCAGGCCTGCCTTTTCCAGCACTCAGCAGTGGTGGGACTTTGGAAAAGCCCAAATACAGCAATTATGCCAGCAGTTCACTCACAATGTCACAAGAGAATTAACCCGATCTTTGAAAAATCTGGAGTTTGAGGCGGAAGAACTGCAGTCCTTAGCAGAGTCCTCTGGAAATCGAGGGCATTTAGACTCCCTCAAACACAAAAAGGCAGCCATAGCTAACCTGCTAGGTGTGTCAGCACAAGGGGCTCTGGTCAGGTCCAGGTTTTTAAGTGTGGCTCAGATGGATGCCCCATCTCGATTCTTCTTTGGGCTGGAGCAGAAAAATGGGCAGAGGAAGATCATTCATTGTTTACGTACGGACGGCGGCTCTGAGGTCTCGGATTCATTTGAGATCAGAAAGCTTGCGGTCGGTTTCTATAAAAACCTATTTAAGAGTGAATGGTCAAATAATCCAGATGTGCACAGCAGCTTCTTTGCGGGTCTCCCTCAGGTGAATTCAGAGGCAAACTCGGAGCTGGGGGCAGTCTTAACTCTGGAGGAGCTGTATAAGGCGATGATGAGTTTGCAGAGTGGCAAAGCACCAGGTATAGACGGTCTTCCTGTTGATTTCTACAAGTCCTTTTGGTCCATCATAGGAGGAGATTTGCTGGAGGTGATGTCAGTTGGTCTCCAGAGAGGACAGCTCCCGTTGAGCTGCAGGAGGGCCGTCATTACCTTGATACCTAAGAAGGGAGACCTGCAGCTGATTAAGAACTGGAGGCCAGTGTCGTTGCTGTGCACGGATTATAAAATCCTCTCCAAAGCTCT
Organism: Merluccius polli; assembly: GCA_030340625.1. Taxonomy (NCBI): domain Eukaryota; kingdom Metazoa; phylum Chordata; class Actinopteri; order Gadiformes; family Merlucciidae; genus Merluccius; species Merluccius polli. Next base: position 465,999 of record JAOPHQ010005980.1, read on the forward strand.
GGCCCTCAGGTTGAGAGAGGTGATGGCATCCATCATCCACCCTGACCAGACCTATTGTGTTCCTAGCAGGCTAATAAGTGACAATGTCACTTTTATTCGTGATGTTCTGGCAGTTTCCAGTGAATTGGGTTTGGATACTGGTCTTATTTCAATAGACCAGGAAAAGGCATTTGACCGGGTTGAACATCAATACCTTTGGCAGACTTTAGCCGGGTTTGGTTTCAACCCTGGGTTCATTGCCAAGATCAGGGCTCTCTACTGTGGCGTTGTGAGTGTGCTGAAAATTAATGGCGGGCTCAGTGCACCTTTTAACATTGAGAGGGGGGTGAGGCAGGGCTGCTCTCTCTCAGGTATGTTGTACGTTTTAACCATCGAGCCTCTGCTGCATAAACTACGACAGAAACTATCAGGTGTGTATGTCCCCAGTTGTCCTGTGTCTTTTAAAATATCTGCCTATGCCGATGATCTTGTGGTGCTTGTAAATTCACAGAAGGACATTGATGTTTTGATTGACACGGTTGACTCATTTGGTTTTATATCCTCTGCCAAGGTCAACTGGGGAAAAAGTAAGGCTGTGATGGTGGGAGAGAGGCTGGGGGGTCAGCTTACCCTGCCTGCCGAGCTCACTTGGAAAAGAGGTGGGCTGAGGTACTTGGGGGTCTTCTTGGGGGACGAGAACAACACAAAAAAAAACTGGGAGAATGTTCTTGAAATGGTGAAAGGCAGGCTTAACAAGTGGAGGTGGCTCCTCCCAAAAATGTCGTATAGAGGCAGGGTCCTGATCGCCAACAACCTGGTCTCGTCCTCTTTGTGGCACAGGTTGGCTTGCATGGACCCTCCAGCCTGTCTTCTCTCTCAGGTACAAAGGCTTTTAGTTGATTTTATTTGGGACAAGATGCATTGGGTCCCACAGAGTGTCCTTTTCCTTCCAAAGGAAGAGGGGGGGCATGGCCTGGTCCATCTGGCAAGCAGGGGCGCTGCTTTCCGCTTACGTTTTATCCAGAGATTGTTGTATGGACCAGAGGACACTGTGTGGAGAGCTTTAGCCTGCTGCATTCTGAAGCGTTTTAACAGCCTGGGTTTAGATTTTAATTTATTTTTAATGAAAAGCACTTTGCTCAACAAGTCATCTCTTCCTAGTTTTTATAAAAGTGTTTTTACTGTTTGGAGCCTGGTTAAAAAGAAGAGACAAATGCAGGCAGTATCTTTACACTGGTTGCTGCAGGAACCGGTTCTCCATGGGACAATCCTGGACTGTCCAGGATGGGTGGGCCCCTCTCTGTCTTTGCAGTTCCAGGTTGCGGGGGTCACTACTCTGGCCCAGGTGGTGGAGGTGGCTGGGCCTCAGCTGCAGGGCTCTGTCGGTCTGGCATCGAAGCTGGGATTGAGGTCGAGTAGAGTCGCCAAAAAACTCTTGGACCACTGGAAGAAGAGACTGAGCAGACATGAGCTCCAGATGTTGGACACCTTCTCCTCAGGTGAAACCACAGCCAACACACAGGATTCCTTCCCCCTCATCGAGCTGACGGTGGACCTGAAAGATTGTGCAGGTCTTCACCTGGACCGGTGTCCCCAGGCTTCTCTGCAGGAGGCCTCAGGAAAGGCTTTTTACCACCTGATGGTAAAAACTTTGAACAGGGACAAGCTGAACGGGCGCATTGACACTCCATGGAGGAGTCACTTTGACCTGAGGGGGTCGGGACCGGCCTGGAGGTCCCTGTACAAACAACCACTTACAAAAAGACATGGAGACTTACAGTGGAGGATCCTCCACGGGGCTGTAGCAGTCAATGCTTTTATTTGTGTGGTGAATGTGGAGGTGGAGGACAGATGTCCGTTTTGCACAGAGAGGGAGACGGTGTTTCATTGTTTCACTGGGTGTCATCGACTGTCTGCACTTTTTTGTTTTCTGCAGAGTGTATTCACAGTTTTCACTGAGGTTTTTACCAAAGAGGTTTTTATCTGTGGTTTTAAATATACTCGCCAGAAGAAGGAGAAGAGTCAGCTCCTGAACTTCGTGTTGGGTCAGGCCAAGATGGCAGTATATGTCAGCAGAAAGAGGAGGGTGGATGGGGGGGAGACCATCTCTCCTGTTCATGTGTGTGTGGAGCTGATCAGGGCCAGAATCAGGCTAGATTTTAGCTTTTATAAGATGTCAGGAGACTTAGGTTCTTTTAAAAACATGTGGTGTTACCAAGATGTCCTGTGTCAGGTGGAAGATGATGACTTGTTGTTTGGGAATGTGCTGAGGTTGTGATGGGTTTGTGTTTGTATATATGTGGGTTTGTATGTAAGTTATGTTTGTGTGCTTGTGTGTATTTAAGTATTAATGTTTATATATGTATGTGTATGTATATGTATAGTTATGGTTTTTATCTACTGAATGAGCAAAACAAAAAGTGAAGCTGTATATTAGCGGCAAATAAACGTGTGTTAAAAATTAAATCTCTCTCTCTCTCTCTCTCCTTTCCATACCTAGCCACCGTTGACGGCTGTGACAGCTCTGTAGCCAAATCATATATGGTCTGGTTATCTCCCTGGAATTGTACCAATTAAGCCGAGGCGATGAAGTCAAACATGAACCCTGAGAAATGCGACAAAGCAGGAAAATGGATGGGGGCAGCGTGGAGAGACGAGGTAAAGGTGAAGGGAGAGAGAGAGTAATTAGAAGAGTCAAGGTCTATCTCACCACTCCATTTGTCTCACAGATTACTTATGCAGTGAAATAGGACAATGCGAAGTGTTGTCAACATTGCCACGACAATAGTGAGAATGGATGTAGATTCACTGTTTATTATTGCTTACAAATGATATGCCCTTTCCTTCCTTCTATCCTTCCTGTTTCCCTTCCTCATTTCTGTCCTTCCTACCCTTCTCCCTTCCTTCCCTCCATCACCTCCCCTCCCCCACCTCACTCCCTTCCTCCCTAAGTATTATAGACATCTCCACACCTCCTCCGCTATGCCTTCCTCCCTTAGTTCCTCCTCTTATCTCCTCCATCCTTCCTTGCCCACTCTATCTCACTCACCTCCAGTTGTGACTCTTTCATCCCCTAATATTTTAAATTTTTTCAGGCTAATATTTTCTCTTTGTATCGCATCTAAATCCAGAGAACATATGGATCTGCACGTCTCTCTCTCTCTCTCTCTCTCTCTCTCTCTCTCTCACACACACACTGGCAGGCTGAGGAGATTTAGTGGCTTTAACACTAAATTCAACGCCTGACTGAAATCTGAGCGACAACTCCGACAACAAAAGAGGGAGACTGACAAAGACAGACACTAAGAGAAAACAGATGAAGACGCATCTAAAAAAAGAAGGAAAAAAGGTACGGGCGACAGCAGTAAAGTAACCTTACATTGAGTGTGAAGAATGGATAAGTTAATGGGGGGGGATCATTTCTCATGTAGAAATGAGAGCCAGAGAGGTGGGGGGAGGTGGTGGGGGAGTTATCTGGATATGCAGATTATGTCTCAATGGCCTGCAGGCTTCACACCTTCTGCTCCTGCTGCCAACTCTCAGCTGTGTTTTTATGAATATATATATATATATATATATATATATATATATATATATATGTTTGTTGTTTGTTTTTTTTTGTCCTCTGGTCTGACGGTCTTTGCCCCTGGGAATTTTCCCCCCACCCCCATTAACTGATGGTGCCAATCCACGGCTGTATCCGGCAGCCAACCCTGGAAACCACTACCAACAATTTGAATTGACTGGCTATGTGGCCATATGTCAGCGGTTTTGGACCACACACACACTCAATCATTATCTTGACTGTAGACGCCGATAAAGACACTGACGGTTGGGCTTGATCGGTCTCTGTCAGTGTCCAAGTTGAGCGTGTCATTTGTGTGAGCTGTGGTTCCCATCGTGGAAGTAGCATAGCATAGGCAGGCAGTGTCAGCAGGATAGTCTAGCGGTGAGGGTGTTCTATAGCTTATCCTCTATAGCCGAAAGGCTCTGGGTTTTGAACCCTCAATGTCTGCGGCCAGCATCTTTGAGCAGCATGCCTAACCAACCCCTTTATACCAGGTCATGAATGACATGTATCAGAACTCACTGTAAGTCGCTTTGAATGAAAGCGTCTGCTTAATAGTGAACTAACTCAAATAGCCAAATAGCAGTGGACATTGTGACATCCATTGAATTTTGGGGTCAGATTTGGTGGTGGAGGTGACATTGGTGTGTCTTGCTTTTCTTTCTTGTTTTTCATTCCCAGGTTTTTCTTGGCATCATGGGAAACTTGCATGGTGTGACATTTTGCCGTAGGAAAATGCCATCATCTGGCACACTCCTCAGGGGACTGAGAGGAAAGGGATCTGTGTTGTGAGTGTTGCAGTGTCACAAAACCAAAAGCAAATTGCCGTAGTGGCAATTGTTACCACGCCCGTAGATGCATTCCAGGTTTCATTTCAATGTGACCTGTGCTTACTTTAGAGGAGGTGGCATTTTACGCTTTTACTGTACGACTGAAACATTCAGATCAATTTGGAAAAGAAGCGTTGCTCATGTTTGGCAGTTTTTACACAGCTTATCAAGGACCGCACAAGTTACAATTCTTGGAAGATTATTTGGAGACGTTATGATGACTCTAATTTCAAATACGAAAGTACAAATACAAAATAAATACAAAAATAAAAGAAGTTGGAAGTGAACATTTGTTTTCCCCTCTGGTATTGGTTTTATTGTAAATAGCTGATGAAATGGACATATCAAATAATGTGGGAATTGGCAGATTGTGTTGCCTGAAAATAGGAACCATTACAAATCTCAAACTGACACCGTTAAATTTCAGCAGCTTGTCCATAAGTATTCAGTGACAGTTTGAGATTTATAATAGCCATTCAAGCTTCTCCGTGAGCTGAAATTATGATCAGACATTTGGCAGTTACAGAATGGGCCTCCAAATGTTATCCCTTTTAGTATTAGAGAAGAGAGAGAGAGAGAGAGAGTGTGTATTAAATCTTCAATGCAAATTAATGCCTTCAAGGGTGCAATACCCATAAGGCTCCTTAAGCCATGTCAGAGAACAACAAAAACATGTAATTGTTATGATGTACCCAAGAATAGGGAATATATTATTATTGGAAAATAATAATTATTATTATTACAATGAAGAATATTGGATTATTATATGCGATCGGAGATGTTTTGTTTATAAAAAACAATCCTGCTGCTACATCCAATAATAAAAAAATATGTCATTGTTATAGCATTGCTCCGTATAATCCAATTAATTCAATGTATTACACCTGTCTACTGCGAAAAAGGCAAGACAAAAGTGCACCTTTAAAAGAAAAGCAGCTACTTTCAAGGGGTTCAAATGCTAAAGCAATTATCTGTTGGACACATCGCTGTTTACCTATTAATGTATTCATTTGAGTAGAATGGGAAAACAAATCACAGCTCCAAATACCTGACCAACTCATCTGTATACTCTTCAAAAGGGTAAATAGGAAGAGATAGATATAAAAAGTGAGAGAGAGAGAGAGAGAGAGAGAGAGAGAGAGAGAGAGAGAGAGAGAGAGAGAGAGAGAGAGAGAGAGAGAGAGAGAGAGAGAGAGAGAGAGAGAGAGGGGGGGGGAGAGAGAGAGAGAGAGAGAGGAGAAAGAAGAGGACCGCCTGAAGATAAAAGATCCTGAAAGAGAGATTGGCAAATAAACAACTGAGTTGTCTTTGGAGTCTTCAAAAGGGTAAAAAGGAAGAGATATAGAAAAAGAGTGAGAGAGAGAGGGAAAGAAAGGAGAGAAACCACCGCGTTTTCTCTCTTAAAAGGTATGGCCAACTGAAATGAAAGATTGTAACTGACAAATTATAGTGAAGTTAAAACATGGCTGAAAGTCGCTGAGATGCGACAGGAAAACAGGAGTAGCATGAGCACATGTTAGCATACGGCAACCAGTATACAAGAAAATTCCACTGGAGTAATAAAATATAGGCAGAACAAACAAAACACAAAGACAGAGGAGGGCCAGAATCATAATGAGGGGACAGAACAGAAGGAAACACACACCATCATAAGATGTATAAGAACAAATGAAAAATAATAACTAAAAAGGAACAAGAGTTGGGAGTAACATGGACAATACATGAACAAAACATGGCGAGAGAGAGAGAGAGAGAGAGAGAGAGAGGGAGATTAAGGACACCTCTTTTCCTTCTCCTGTCGTTCTCTGCCAGCGAGGAGCCAGGAACCACTTTTATTACATAACCGTCTCAGAGCTTGGACAGCTCACATGCTCTTCCAGGTCTCGCCGCACCTGAGACATTGTGACAGAGCGGATATGGGCAAAGGGCGCATGCGAGAACGTGAGAATGTGAGGGGAAATATAATCCTTAAACTTGCTCTATTGTTGGGGGCAGAGATAAAGAAGGCACAGGATCAGGAAAGGTAAACAAGGGTGTGTGATTGTAATAGAGCATATGCATTACAGTAAGTAAGACTTATCACACACACCGTCACAATGAACTGTTGCTAATTATTGCAAACAGGAATGGTGGTCATATTATATTTCCAATAGGGATATTATGTTGTATTTTATGTTGTTTCAGGTTTCTTTCACACAGTCTCTAATGACTGACATGTGATGTCAGCCGGTCTTAACCGTTAAGCTTGGCTATTTTATAAAGTACGAAAGTACTGCTTCTTACACATATTGTTACACAATCAACTCTGGAAAGTTGGACCATTTGATGTCATTTTCCGAATCAGACCAATGGAGACCCAACTTTTCCAAGATTTTTTCAGTTGATGTTTCAGACACCGAATGTTTCACAACACGCATATGAAGCAGTGCTGTCTTATTTTAGAAAATAGCCAAGCGTGACGGTTCCCCAAGACCCGTCTGTCCTTACGTTTTTTTTTTATGTGCTGTTTGGCTTCAGGGGAATTCACATGTTCATTGGTTAGTGGTAGATTTAGGGTTAGTGTTGAGTTCTGTTTTGATTATCGATTCATTACAGGTGACAAATGCAAAAGATCAAACAGTAGTTTACACAGTGATCAATTGCTCGGGTGATTGGCTGATCGCTCGGCTGACACACCGGGTCTAATGATCTTGTTTATTTGTATTGATTAAAGACAGTCAATAAAGTGTATCATGTAAATGTATTTTCTTTTTTATTTAAAGACTTACGCAGAGAGATTCTACAGGGCCATATCATAACCAAAAGAAACAAAAACATTTACAGACAGTTCATCACCATCATCATCATCATCATCATCATCATCATCATCATCATCATCATCATCATTTATTTTTCAAGCAGAGCTCTTTTTCTACATCCAGACATTATGCCACCAGTATTGGTTTCTCCTAATGTGTGGGTGTGTGTCTGTGTATGTGTTTTTGTGTGTTTTAACGCTCGTCTATGTCCGTATGTATACCCCCTCACTGTATGAATTCTAACTCTAATCAATTTTGTGCTTTAGAAAATGTTTTTTTATTGTATTTCAGTCAAACCTCAAAACATATGTTGTCTGATAAAAAGACAAGAACACTCCAGTATGTTTTGTACTGTGAGAGAATATAACCAGAGAAAGGTTAAAAAGCAACTGCAATAGGAGTTTATTTTTTGGGGGGTCAAAACAAAATAACATGGATGATCCTGAATGGTTTACAACCACCTTATATACATGTTGTGTGCAGATGTTTTATGACGTTACGTGTAGGAAGCTCATGATTGCAAGCACTCCACAAGTATCTCTCACTAAGCATTTTGTACATATGCATGTTTTAAATCCCCAAACCCAAACCGCAATAATTGATACTTGGAACGGATATTTGGAAAGGTCTTTGTTTTTTTTCCCTGTTTCAAGCTCTTAGGGTTTCAAAAAAAGTTGAGATATAGCGCAAGATAAACTGTCACATAAAAGTCATAAACGGTCACAGAAAAGTGTTCAAAGTATGTGTCACAATACCTCTCTGTGATAGGAGTTATTTGTACTTTCCTTGAGTTTCCTAAAGCAAATAAATTTAAGCAGTATTTAATCATTTGGCATTTTTCCCCCAAGCCTTCTCATTATAATGTACTGTAATACATGTTCAACAAAACATATATTGGATAAATTAATCTAATAATCATCATCATAATAATCATAATAATAAATAAACATGTTATTGTTATACCATTGCTCCACATCTTTCATTCAGTTCAACAAAAAATACTGTCTCCCCCTGATTAGCCACTGCCAAAGCCTGAAGGCAACTTAAAAAAAACAGTTATAGATCCACTGTGGTCTTTGTTTAAATAACCCTGCATACCAATGGGTGGGAGGGGGGGTTGAAAAGCTAATGGATGCACAGCTGACAAAAGAGATTAACCTTTTTCTATCTTGTTTTTGTTGTTGTAAATATATAAAGATATAATAGCTTGTAAATATGAAACACAATGATGGTGGAAGGTTTTTTGGGGGGGCGGGGTTAGTGATGTGGTTCAAAGCTGTCCTTGCATAGCACAACGCCGAATACATTAAAAGGTACTGATATTTATCTAAATGTGCAAAATGCATAACCATACATTGATAATACAAATAATACTCATCGTCATCATCTCCGTCGTTAGCTTATAGTTATGTTCATTAATAAATACTGTGTGTGTGTCGTGTACTTTACATATGTATACTCTTTTTCTTTGTTATGATCATAAACATCCATACAACAGTTTCTGAAATATGTATATATTAATATTTGTACAACATCTTCATCCTGAATCCTGCCAGGTCCTATAGCCACTCTCTTCCTGACTGTAGTTTGGCACAAGCTGAAAACAGTTTGCCCATCCCAAGAGACATCTGCCAGTAGCGGACAGGCTTTATGTTGGTCATAATAATAATTAAAATAAATCTAATCTCAATCGTAATAATAATGTGTCATAGTAATAATAACAATAACAATAGCAACAACAATCTGTATCTCTCACTCTCCCACTGCGTTTCCCTCGACTCCTTTCGTGCCAGAGCACAGACACTCAAACATCCCCAACTTCTGTTACAGTGCGGTGCGTCCTGGTGACATTTCAACGTGGGGCCCACCAGAAGTAGAATGACACCCATGTTCTTAAGAGTTGCCGTTGTCTTCTGCTTTTGTTTTCTGATTGAGTATATTAGTGGGGTGCTAGTGCCCATGTGGTCAAGTCCATTGAGATGGATTACGATACGGAACACTTGCAAACCGTCGGAGAAACACTTCCAAGCCCGTCACGTGGGACATGCACCCAGAGGGGCAGGGGTCGAATGTAAAGCTACAATGGATGTAATGTCAACCCAACCCAAACCCAACCCTTCTGATCCCCCCCTGTGCTGAAAAGCCCTTATTCATCGATATTGCTACATTAATGTAATTTAGGATGGACTTTTGGAGAAACCGAAACCTTCACATGCCACATCAGAGATATGTTCCCGAATAAGTTTTGTCTTTCTTTCCTTTATTTTAATACAGTTTAAGGAAAAAGAAAAGAAAAACAATTATTTACATTTATTTTAACTGAATTTATTCTATATATATATTTTTTTATTTTATTTTTTATTTTATTTATTTATTTATTTGTATTTTTTAATGTGTACTTTTGAGTCTAGTAAAAAAAAAAGTAAGTATTTTGTTTCTGTCAGTTTACTCTGAAGTGGGATCGACTTCCTACAAAAATATGGATCTTCATCATCATCAACTACAAGTCCTCTGTGTGCGCCAAATAAACCATAACGTTGGATAAATGAGTTAGAGAACCCTCCCCACCTTCTCTCTCTGTCTGTCTCTCTGTCTCTCGCTTTCTCTGTCTCTCTCTATATGTCTCTCTGTCTCTATCTATGTGTCTCTCTCTCTATGTCTCTCTGTCTCTCTCTCTCTCTGTCTGTTAAAACGTGTGATTCTAAAGGCAGTGTCGCTGGTACTCGCTGAGTGTTCAGCTGAAAATGCAACTGAAGGGGAGATGGGATACGGTGGCAAGACGGGGTGGAGGGGGCAGACAGTCATTTGGAATAAATACATAAATATTATTGTCACCATGGGCCAACAGAGTGGTAGCCTCTGGTGGCTTAGGTTTAACTCTTTGAAAGAAGAAGGAGAAAAACAGTGTTCCTGTGACCTGTCCTAGTGTTCAGTGACACTGACTTTTTCCTCGAAGCGAGAGGAGATGACGTACATAAACACACATACGGCCCAGCGCGGAAAAGGACCGAGTTTGTGTTTGTTTTACAAGAACTGGGGAAAAAAAAAACAACAAAGTTACCAATAAGAGTGTTTTAATTCTAATTACAAAAATCACTCAGACAATTGAGATGAGTTTTACATTCTGACTCACTGCTATCTAATTCCATGTTATACTATATGTGGTTGTTGTTGCTCTGTGTTGCAATGATTCTGTACACAAAACAGACAAAGTTAAAGATTAATTTGGATAATTAACTTTTTTTGTTTGTTTTGCTTTTCTTTCTTTTTTTTTTACCTCAAATGTCACCGGTGAGAGTGTGGAGACCATTAAATACTTGTTTTTGGGGAGAAAGAGTTTGCCATTGTCAACATAAAAAATAAAACCAAACCTTGTTGCTATGTTTGTGAAGAACACACCCGTGGGTTGCAAAGCTTAACCATGGATTTTGACATCTCTACCACTTGATATTTACATTAAGAAAAAAACGAACATTAATGTTAATGCTGAGCACAAAGATGAATACATTTGTTTTAAATATATCTCTTTGATCACTAAATAAACTGTGTTTCCACTGAGACATGTTTTATTGCTATTGCAGAAACCCTAACTCATTATTTTTTTTAAAGAATGAGAATCAATCTATATTAAAAAATAAATAAATAATCATCACCAACACCAACAGAGAATATTGATTACTTGACAGATATTGAGGGTAGCGTTTTGTCATTTCTGTTTAAAATAAATGGAACCATTAGTCGATGTTGATCTGTAATCTGTTTTTCTCTTCTTTTTTTTTATAAATAAAGCAATGCCCTGCCCATGCAAATACACAAGTGCCTTGTACAGTGTCAGTGAATTCAATGTTAAACATTTCATTAAATAAATAAAATGGGCTATGTGCAGTTGTAGAATAGCATTCTTTTGGGTATATTATTTATATAATTATATCTTTTTCTGAGTATTAATATGTCCAACCCTATCTACACGATTTCAAAAGTCACCGGTGTTTTGTGTCACTCAAAGGCATTTTCTCTATCCCTCTGTCTTTCTCTTTTTTTTTAATATATAATTGAAATATTTAGGTGAACTTAGAAGCAATCCAATAACTAGGATCTCTAACCAGAATAAACAACGTTTTGTCTGAAAAAAGAAAAAAACCCAAACAAACCAAAAAAAATAAGAAAGAAAAAGAGGAGGTTCTTTGCAGGAGGGGGGGGGGGGGATTGAGTAAATAGATACACGAACAGAACGCGCGAGAAATAAGCCTTGAAGCAGACGGAAAACAATAGGTATTAGTGGGGGTTGTTCATCCCCTGTAACTTGGGCTTCTTATTCAAGTAGGTTGCCCAGTAGACCAGGTTAAATGTTCCAAAGAGCAAGGGGAAGGCTATTCTGGCGATGCGGTCAATCTTGCTCACGCTGTTGAAGGTCTTCTTGGCCTCGGGGGGCTTGGGTTTGGGCTCCTCCTTGGGCTCGGTGGGGGGTGGGGGGGCGCTTTTGGCAATGGTGGCCAGTCCAGGGTCTCTGGCGATGTTGGGGGCGAATGCAGTGGCCGTGGCGGCGGGGTAGGCCGTGGTGTTGTTCTTCTTCAGCAGGGACTCTTTCTTCTTCTTTTGCTGTTTTTTTAAAATTATTATTATTTGTTTATTGGGTTGTTTGGTGGGTTTTGGTTTGATTTTTTGGGGGGGTGGTTCACAGAGGAAAGAAGGAAGGAGGGAGGGGGTGAGAGGAATAAAGAGTTCCGATTACCAAAATGCAAAAAGTGTACACACACATTTTTTTTGCAGGCAAGGAAACGCAATGACGAATGCTGCATGAGCAAATGTAGGTCAAATGTTCACACTGCAGCATTGTGTTGTTGCTGCTTGTTACAGTATGACTTGGGAGGATAAACATAGCCTACTTAACTTAATGTAGTTCACTATCATTGGTGTGTATTGGGAAATCTATCTGGAATATCTGGTAAAATAATCTAAAACCACAGCAAATTCAAAGTGTTATATATAGGCCTATATTATATAAGCGTCCTTATTCTACTGATAGCGGTTTAGTGTTGCACTTTCTCCTAACAAATGTACAAAAGCTTCTGCTAAATGCCCTAAATGTAAATGTACAGTGCGAGTGTAAGTCTTGCAGAAGGTACGTCAAAATATGTCAAAGGTACAGCAAGACGCCAAATCAAGACAATTCTCCTAAACTTAATAATTCAATGCAAAATGTACCCCCTCCCCCTCCGGATAAGAACAGCTTGAGACAACAGCCTACTGTTGTGCTAACAGCACCAACGGAGACAAGCGAGGACGAAAGCTCTGGAGGAACAATAAACTATTAATGTTCACGTCATGTCCAATGAATCTCATTTACTGTGAGATTAGCTGGCAACAACAAAATGAACATTTATACCGCGGACCTCTGAATCCCCGCCACGCTAAAGTGCTAACTTTCCTACTTCTGGAATAGAGAGTGCCTAACTGAACTACTGATCCTCCAGCTCGTATGCTCATCCCAGCGCTGCTTTGTCCTCATTTTACACACATTTAATGTAATCGGCGTGGAATACAAAAGCTTGCTACTGCTAGCTAAATTGATAGAACCGCTGCCCATGTAACAGACAGTGACACACTGTATGCTAACATCAAAGTCAACGTCAAGCGCAATAACCAAACTCTCTCTGTCTAATCTTAACCCTATACATATATACAATACACACACACACACAAATAAGTTAGTAAGTAGTAAGTAAGTAAGTTATTAATACCTTCTCTGGCACCACACTTTTGCCATCCCAGGCGTAGCCTCTCTTGGTGAAGTAGTTGACGGTGGCAAACTCGATAAGTGCAGAAAAGACGAAGGCATAGCAGACGGCGATGAACCAGTCCATGGCGGTGGCATAGGCCACCTTAGGGAGCGAGTTCCTGGCGCTGATACTGAGCGTGGTCATGGTCAGGACTGTCGTCACGCCTGCAGTACAACACGGAGAGGCCAAAAAATAAAGTCTTGTTATGGGAAAACAAAAAAAACACCAGTCTAAATGTTGCATTCGCAAATAGGCTGATGTTAATCTGTCTCAGGATTAACATCAGAACTAACATCAGAACCATTTGGTTCTCTAATTAATTTGTGTTTACTATGTCTGGACTTTTGTCGACCCTCTTCCCTTCCCCAAACTGAACGGCACGCGACCAGGTACGCAAGACAGCAGATGCGTCGAGAGAGAGAGAGCGAGAGAGAGAGAGAGAGGGGAGCAGCAGCTGTTTCCAGAGGTGTTATTGCATGTCGGCACATGTGCCGCCCCTCACGACAAAACCCCTGCAGGACATCCGCCTCTCATTAGTGAAAGCAGCAGAGGTGAGGAAGAGGATGAGGATGAGGGTGAGGGAGTATGAAGTGGACAAGGGGGGGGGGGGGGGGGGGGGTATGGTGAAGTGGGTCACGGCTCGCATTGAACGCTGCATTGCTCATCTGCATGGACTGCTGCAGATGTTTACATGGGACATATAACATCACCAACAAAAACATCAGCCCAGTGGCAAAATACGTTGCGCACAGCAGCAGCAGCCTCTACCTCGCTTTTTTACCTTCTGACTTCTACAAACCAAACAGGGCCTTGGAAACAGCTGGCTTGTTCATTAATTATGAATTAGGCTGAGGGGAGCCATCCTCCACGGCTGATCTACATAGAGGGGAGTTAGGAGGAGGATGAGGAGGAGGCGGGGGGGTTAGGAAGAGGGGAGGGTCAGGAGGAGAAGGGTGGAGGAGGTAGGAGAAGGACAAGGAGGAGGTAGGAGGACAAGGAGGATGTAGGAGGAGGAGGAAGAAACAACTGAATGTCCTTAATATCTGGTCATTTGTGAGGCTATATGCTGTGCTTCTGTACCAGGTGTCAGGTATTTTACATGCATAATTAATGACAATACCATTTGTTTTCTTTTGAAACACAGTACAGAGGAACCCTAGACAAACAGCAAACCTTGTTTGTTTTACCCACTTCATACAAATCCTCCTACATAATAATTTTGAGACAAAAATAAGTATTTTGAGAATGTGAACGTAAAACAAAAAATAATGAAAAAAAAGAAGGTTTTAACCCACAACAAAACATTCCACTAAATCCTGACTCTAAACCAAAATGAAAAAAGGTCAAAATGGTTATTCTTCGGACAGTAACGCAAGGCCTTTTTATCACAACGCCTTTTTATCACAACACTGTGGAGGCCCACTCCACAGCGGTGGTAATATTACCCAATAAAACGTTGACTTATTCTTCTCTCCCCTTTCCTGCAGATCATTTTGGGATTATTAATGGTCTCCTTACCCCCACCCCCCACGTTTCCCTCACATATTTTTTGCCTCCTTGTGTTCGAGTCGCAAGATCATTATAACAGATTAGTGTAACAGTTTAACAAAAAAGAAAAGTTAAACAAAAGTCAGCGATAAACAAACCATTTATCACCAGACACGAATGCGAAGAAGGCACAACTAATAGATTGTCATTTGTATCTGCATCGTAGGTAAACGGCACAAATGCATGCCTTTGTGCACATTTGAACGATCCATTACTAAACAGGGCGTTACCGAAGTGTCAAATGGCTGTACTTTATGTACTTAAAGAGCAGGTCACCCTCCCTATAGAATATAGAATATTTGCTGACTTTTATTGTTTTTCTAACAAACATTAAAGGTGCTGTAGGTAAGCTTTAACACTGCATGAAAAGTGGGATTTTCATCAGAAAGCGGCACTGTAAATTGCCATGGAAGTTCAGGTTAACGTCTGTTCACAGGAAGTTGTAGGCAGTACAGAAAACAACCAGGAACTGCCGGGAATTGTCATGAAGTTTCAATTTCTGGCAGTTTTACAGGCCTGAGAAGCCTCCCCAGCCCTATGTCTAGGGGAGGCTTTCACATGTAAATGAAAATGTTGTGAGCTATACAAATGCAAATCAGGATAGTAGGGCAATTTTGACTCACCACTGGAGGTTACATCTTTTTCTAGGTACTACTAAATAGATCCGGCTTAGTATAATTATAGAATTATAAATTGTAGCTTGAATAGATTTGCCTTATGTAAGTAAGTATGCTATGATGTCTAAATTACCTTGTATACCACTAGCAATGGTCAATAATGTTATAAAAAACAGTACAATTTATTTCAACAATATCCAATGAGGGTCAGTAACTTGTTTTACAAATCAGTACATACATACAGGGGTTGAAGGGGTAGTTAATCCATAACCTCTTCCACTGTTTGTTTTTGTCTCCATTTATTTTGTATTTATTTTATTTTATGTATTTTTACACTTCTGTTATACATACAGGGGTTGACAGGCTAGTTATAGTCTGTTATACATACATGGGTTGAAGGGCTAGTTATAGTCTGTTATACATACAGGGGTTGAAGGGCTAGTGATAGTCTGTTATACATACAGGGGTTGAAGGGCTAGTTATTGTCTGTTATACATACATGGGTTGAATGGATAGTTATAGTCTGTTATACATACAGGGGTTGAAGGGCTAGTTATAGTCTGTTATACATACAGGGGTTGAAGGACTAGTTATAGTCTGTTATACATACAGGGGTTGAAGAGCTAGTTATAGTCTGTTATACATACAGGAGTTGAAGGGCTAGTTATAGTCTGTTAGTTATAGTCTTTTTTCCTGGACTGGGCTACAAGACTGAAAACCCACCTCTTCAATGTTGCCTATGAAGAGCTTAGTCCACTATCCTAAGGCTACATCCACACTACTACATTTTTGTTTTAAACCACATAACTTTTGCCACGTTTACGCCTAGCGTACACACTACTCCAGCGTTTTAAAACCCCTAAAACGAAGATTATTGAAAACACTGCTGACCCAGTTTTAGTTTGAAAACGCTGGGGTTGCATTTCAGTCTGGACTAGTGTGGACGGGCGGATACGGAGCCGATGAAGCAGACACCCACGTTCGCTTCTTGATTGGGTGTTATCAGTCATGACGTGTCCTTCCCTGATTCGTCACGCCCATATCATGTGACCCTTTTCCGGAAGAAAACAAACCTCATCATTTGCGACGACTCCCAATCTATGTTTTCCGCTGCCTTACTTTCAGTAACAGTTCCACCTAATATTGTCTGCAACTAACCAACCGCAGAGTAGACAATCTGCTTCCTGTTTATACCGGCACGCTGGTCACATGGCCATGCGTGGTCATGTGACCAGCGTGCCGGTATAAACACATGCATGGTCATGTGATATGCGTTTTCAGGCGTGGTAGTATGGATGGAGATTCTTTCTGATATGGTGCTAAAACGCTAGTGTGGACGGAGATCATTTTCATTTTAAACAAACGTATAAAACCGAAAACGTAGTGTGGATGTAGTCTAAACCTCAAACACCGTGCAGAGTGGGATGACTACAGTCACCAATGCTACGTCAGTTGCTTACGTCATCGTGTTAGAGGGCTCGTCCAATCACATGCGAGGTCATGGTCACACGAAAGACCTCGCAAGACAAGAGCATAGAAGCAGACATGTTATCCATTGTGCGCCATTTTTAAATCATGAGAACTTGAATACTACGATGGCGGCATCCTGCCTTCAACACCGCATGGAGGAAAAGGAAAAGACGGGGCCCACTGTCCCAAAATCGCGGTAAGAAATGGTTTGCAGTGATTAAAGGTGGCTACAAACTGCTTAAACTTGGATATCTTTGTTCACAAAAGTGACTTTTTTTGTCTTGTTTTATTTTATAGGAAACGGTGCATTGTCTTCAAAACTCTGAAGCAAACTGCAGGCGCTACGAACCGGGCTGAAGGTAATACAATTAACAACTACAAGATGCTAAAAGCGCTAGCATGGTAGTTCACACAAGGTAGATAGAGATAGATATATGTGTGTGTAATTGTAAGGGTACATGATTGCTTTTGCTTATCTCAATGTGTTAAAATGTGCTAAAAGGGAGTGATGAATAAAAAGGTAATAAATACATTTTGTTTAAAACAGTAAATAGTCTTCAAAGTATTATAACGTGGTGTGTATGTGTGTTAAGGGGGTTATAGAGCACGTAATTAAATACGTGCTCTGATCTCTTTACATTTTGTTTTCACAGACTGAGCTCGCCTCACAATGAGGCAGTCACTTATTTGGTCGAAGCTCTAACTGCAAGTCCAGATATGCACAGTGTGGATAATGACATCATTCTATGTAATTCATTTTTTTTTTTTTTACTGTATTTTTTTGTTTTTATTTTCACTGTGTCTACTTTCGTTTTTTATTTATAACATACTAATTTAATTGTTTTCCAGCTGCCTGTAAGACCTACTATGAGACAGTACGCAGGAACTTCCGGTGCAGCCAACCGGACCTTGCGGCTCAGGCGTTAGCCATGAAGAGATCAAGAGGGTACAATTTATTAGACAGTAGTATAAATATGAATACACTATAGAAGATATAACAAGTATAGACAGTGGTATAAATAATGAATACATATGAATAATATTGTTGGTCAATGTGACATTTATTTTCAGTTACATTAGTAGATGTGTCAACACGCAGTGCATTGAGCAGTACTGATTGTCTGTACTGATTGTGTTCACAGCTACTGGAAGCAAGGCAGAGTGTACTAGCTGCACATGACGTGGACTTCTGGAGGGGCAACACAATTGATATGATGTCCGATAAGGAGGACGGCACCTTTGAGGGGGTTTCTGGGTGGATCGTGTGGCCTCCACCCTTGTGCAGCCAGGAGCTCGCCGGCGTGTGTGCCAAACTTCAGGTACAACTGGAAGAAAATCCGAAGAACACGGCTATGCATCACAGCGTTTTCATGTCTGAAAACTGGAGCACCTTCGGACAAAATGCCACCAAATGCATACGACTCAGAGGCGTCAAAAAGACATTTCATCATCTAATGCCCCAGATCCAGCTGGTCTGTATTATAATGAGCCAGGGCGACCAATAGTGACAGATCACCCAACCAATCAAGAGTGATGTTTCTTTTTAAAAAGTGGTTGTTTCAGCCAATCCCGAGTGATCTTTCTTTTTTTTTTTAATGGTGGTTTCAGCCAATGCCGGAGCGAGGGAGGGTCTAGCCAGGCGGGTTCACTGCTATTCAGATGATAATGAGAGTCATTCACACCTCCGCCACACTGCCCCCCTTTCCTCCCCCCCGTCCCCCGCCAATGGTTTGTTTCCGACAATTCACTGCACAGGCGAACGGCCATGAACTGCCGGGAATTGGTCAGGTTTTCAGGCTTTCATGGGGCCGAAAATCCGTATTTTAATGCAGTGTAAGAGCTATAATTTGTGTGTAAATTGTTATAAATGCCATCCAGCCGCTATTAGGGAATGCGCCTGCCTCTGTATGAGACAATTTTGATTTTCTGACCAATTAGATTTCTTGACCAATCAGGGCATCTCTTCCCTGATTGGTTCAGGGAATCCATCTTGACTGTCAATCACAGGTGTGTGAATAAAACACTTCTTTATAGTGAAGAAACATATGGAGGAAGGGGATCATTTTTTAGGTTGTTTAGTTTCAAAATCTTGCTCTCTTCTGCTCTTTTCTGCTCTTTTCTGCTTTCTCTCTTACCTACAGCACCTTGCACAATGTGTGATTTTAAGATGATTTAAAGAGACTAAGGAGCTAAGAGATATTAAGATACTAAGATAATATGGCAACAAAGGTAAATTGTCCATGCAAATGTATCCAATGACACTTGACTGACACATTCATTGGTTTAAAGTTTAGGCACATTGTTTTTTACCTTATTCTCAACGGAAGAGAAGGTGTGCCATATAAATGCAAAACTATTAGATGAAGCAAGAGTGAGTGGAAGGAAAAGCTGCTCACTAATAGGAGAGATTAGCTTAAGGAAAAAAAAACTGTGATGAAAAGATAAGAGTGACATTGAGGGAGAGACAGACACACACACAAAATAAGAGAGTGAAAGAGAGGGAGGAAGGGTGAGAGAGATGAATATATAATTGCTACATACCATCACTTTGTCTTGTAAATTCAGAAGAAATTATTGTCTGTTTGAACAACACTATTTCATTACATTATAAACCTATGGCAACTTTGATTGGAACAAATATACATATACACATATGCAGATTGTGAAGAGAATTGTGAATATAACACAACAATGAAGAATACACCAGGTATTCTGATATAGAGAACTTTATACGAGTGTGGAGGAGGAGGAGGAGGAGGAGGAGGAGGAGGAGGAGGAGGAGGATCTGTGCACTGGGCTCCACTATTGGGCCCTGTTGCTTGGTTTCATATTTATTTAATTCCTTGGGGATGACAGGCTCAGTTGTCATGGAAACCCTTCCGACGTGTTCCGATTCAACAAGAGAAAATAAATTGTTCCTGGAATGTGATGTTGGAATTACATTTACTGTTGCTTACTTTGCGATGTTCATGTTTTGAGATTGTTTGCGCTTATATTGTGTTTGTTTGCATGGCTAATGTTGTAGGATGTACAGTATATGAACATGGCTATGTAGCATTAGTGCAAGTGTGGCTGTGTGTGTGCATGTGTGGGTATATGTGCCTGTGTGTGTGTATGTGTGTGTAAGTGTGTAAGTGTGTGGCTCTATGTGTGTGCATGTGTGTGTGTGTGCGTGTGTGAGTGTGCATGCATTCGTGCGTGTGCACACATGTTACTCACTTCCCTCCTGTCTCATGGCTCTCCTCCCCATTGTGTGTGTGTGTGTGTGGTTAGTGTGAGGGATAATTTACAATACCAGCAAGTTGTTCACGAATCATTAGGACGTGATTCCGGACCGGCGTCTAAATGACTCCATTGACATGATGTGCTAATAGACTCCAGGGAGTCGGCGAGGAGGCTTTTAATGAACACAGCTAGTGATCTGAAAAGGTTCTAAGTGGATTAATAGTAGTGGAACTCCTAGGACATTCGTCGGAAGCCTCTTCCACACCTGTGTGTGCACACGGCACGACACATGGACGTATATCATGCGCAAGCCTTGAACAAGGCCCTCGCCATGGTGGGCTTGCTCTCCGGGGTACACTTTTACGTATACACACCGACACACACATACACACACACACACACCCACACACACACACGCGCACGCATGCATGCACACACGCACGCACACCCACACACAAACACACACACACATGCATACCTGCACACACACACGCATGTACACACAAACAGGCACATATACCCACACACACACCCACACACAAAAACACACGCACGCAGGGATGAAAGATGTCAAGAGATGAGGAAACGTAGAACCAAACGGTATAGGAGAGCAAATTGGTGTTGTGAGAAGAAATGCTGAGGATATAACAAATAATAAATGACAAGGTAGAAATCGCCAGTCTCCCAGTAAGAAAACAAGTTCATTCCGCCTCAGGCCAAAGCACTGGTATCCAAGCACTGGCAGGCCTCTGATAGCCCTATTTACAAGGAGCCTGCTGCTAAAAGCTAATGGGAAGTAGGAAATTCACTCACCAAATCAGCTCGGACACACAGCTCTCCAATTAGAGGCGCCGGTGTTAAGATGCTCCAACATATTCTGCTGCACTTCAAATGGACTCCGTTTCGCTTGAGGAGATTCGGTCGAGTGCGGCCGTTTTTGAAACCTCTCTCATTCAGATGCAATCGCTCCCTTATGACCCGTTCAAAGAGGTCAGGTGGGGCTCTGCTCTATGTGCGAAAAAAAAAGAGCCACTGCGCGCAGACACACACAAAAATTCAACAAAGTGTGGTGATTTACGATCCCACCTCGTTTTGACCCCAGACGGCTTTGTGGTCGTATGCATGTCGCGTGTCAACGTCTCCCCTGACAGTGATAGGCCTTCAGGCCTTCAGCCCCACCCTCTCTGGGGAGCGAGGTGCTCTGTCGTTGTGCTCCCTCGCTGGCTGTTTATCAGCATTCTTGCTGTGCTCCTTCTGCCCTTTAGGTCCCTTGATTTATTCATGTTTTTTATCAATAACTAAATCTTCATTCGCTGCCGCTCCTTACTGCCAGTGGCTGAGGATGACCTATATGACTTTTCAATCCCCCCACCCCGTATATATAACAGAAAAAAATGGATTGACGATGTGAAATTCCATCACTATCAAGATGATGGGTGTGTTTGCGTGCGTAGTGCTTGACGGTAGTTGGATACTGCAACAGCATATTTCTCAGATAAATTAGCAATTAGAAATACATGACTGCACTTGTACACACACACACACACATACACGCAAACACACACACACACACACACACACACATTAGAGAGAGTGCCATACCATCACTATTAATAACACATTTGTCTTTTTCTTTTTTGAGGGAAATAAATACATTGCCAAGCGTTCTCTACGACACCGATCTTGGTGCAAACTAATCAGCGTCTTTAATCGGTACAATGATAAATAGGATAACTCTACCGACCGCTGGGTTTTTAAATGACCTATTCATCTACACACCAAGCAGTGGTATAGGGCTTTATCACCATGGTTGTGGCTTATATAGATAGAATGGTATATACAGTGGCTGCACTTGCTGCCATTCTTCGACTTAATGTGGTTTCTATGTCAGTTTAGGAACGCGCATGCTATTTAAGATCAATAGGCAGAATCTTAAACGAGGTTATATGCGCAGGTGTGCGAACACAAACCTTTTTTTTCCTTATTGTAACAGTGCAGTTAAATGTTTACATGGATTACGTTGCTCAATGAGCGTGGCATGGACTTTCATTACATTGACATACGCGTTGTGTCAAGGGGACACAGGAATCATGACGCAGCGAGTTAGAGTCGGCATATGTTGCGGAACGCTGGGGTGTTTAGTGATCTAGTTTCCAGTCAGGCTCGTCAAGGCTTGGATCAATAGTTTAAAGCTCAGCAAAACTCCACTCTTGTGCCATTTATTTCCATACATTATCAATAAATATTAAAAAATTCTGCTTAACTGTTTGGGGCTTTTCGGATCTTGAGATGAAACAATTTATGGGCAGAAGGAAAACTGTATTATCATCTCAATGATGCCATATGTAATCACAATCAGATCCACTGGTAAGTGGCACCTTACCACTGTGTGTTTACCGTAAAACAATGTAACATGCATTGGGGAACTGAAATACATCTAACTCAAACACACAGATCCGAGAAGACTCTTGGCCGTGGTTCTGGTGGTTGCATAGCAACAACTGTTCCTAGTTAGCCCGCTAGTTAATATTAGCTGTTGAATGGTGTGTTGTTTCTTTGTCAGTTACTTGCAGCACAAGTGAACTACCAGGGTTTTTTTTTCAGCAGAATAGTGGTGTGAAAACACCTAATAGTATTCAACAGAATCAGTTCTGCAATCAGTTTATCGTTTAGAGACCAACACACATTCCTGTCATTTACAATTTCAAAAAACACGGGAACAACCATTTTAATAGGAGGTTGCACACACAATACGGTAAACCCGATCAATGGTTATATTTTGACGGATTACAATCTAAATCACGTATGCTGCAGTGCACTTTGACTTTGTCAATATCCAAAATGATTAAGATGGCAGCTGAGCTCAAACATGTTGGAGGTGATTCCTCCACAGCAACACTGGGGAGCCCCTTGTGTTGGGCCGTGGTTCATGCAGAGCAGATGGACGCCCTACATATGACATCAAACATTGACCTATCTAGAACAGTGCTGCACCATATTCTAGCACGTATGCATTTATGTGTGTGTGTGTGTGTGTGTGTGTTTGCATGTAGGTATGTGTGCTTCTGTGGGTCTGTGCATATGTATGTATGTATGTGTGTACGTTTGTGTGTGTGTGTGTGTGTGTGTGTGTGTGTGTGTGTGTGTGTGTGTGCATATGTGTGTCTTTGCATGTGTGAGCATATGACGGTGTGTTTGTGTGTGTGTGTGTGTGTGTGTGTGTGTCTGCTTGTGCATGTGTGTCTGGGCACACAATGCAACTGTGTGTGTATGCATGAATATGTGTGTGTGTGTGTGTGTGTGTGTGTGCATGTGTACATGTCTCTGCTTTTGTATGCCTGTGCATGTGCATGCGTGCATGCGTGTGTCTGGGCATGCAATGCATCTGCGTGTGTATTCATGAATATGTGTGTACTTATAAAGCAGAACCAGTGTTGATGTCATAAGGGACGCACACGTCCTAGATACTTGTTTGATTGTAATCTAGGTCATCCTGCCCTCACCCCCAACGCAACACGCATCTCAGGTAGCTAGCTGCATTACCAACACACACACGCAGTACTTCAGGCACCTCACGTGCAAGCTCTCTCCAACACACACACACACACACACACACGCATGCATGCATACATGCATATATAGATACCGTACATACATATACAAATACATAGTCATACGTCTATGCAGGCATGCATGCAGATTTATATCGATCACAAAATCTGACAAATTAACATAAACCATCACACACAAATCCATAAATCCTCCCACACACACAAACAGGTTGCGCCGACATACCACTGCAGGACGAGTTTAACGCAAATAAATTATTAAATAAATAAAGGTATAACTGCAGGAAAATGCGGAGCCGGAAAATGTGGTGCCATCATTAGACACTGTGTGTGATGCTGCTGGGAAAGCTCTTTAAGTAGCCGGCCAGACGGAGACTCTGACATCCACTGAGAGGGAGGGAGGGAGGGAGGGAGGGAGAAAGAGCGAGAGAGAGAGAGAGAGAGAAAAAAAAGAGAGAGCAGGATGAGGTAACTCAAGGACATTGGGCCCACCACTGTGATTTGCTGCTACAGAGCATGCTGCAGACTAGCAAGAGCCTGTCTTTTGGGCAATGTTATGTAATCCCTGAGTGTGACAGACAGATACACACTCTCAAACACCCCCCCCTCCACACACGCACACACACACACACACACACACACCCACACGCACATACACAACAGGGTACAATCAGAAATACTCTGCGTACAGTTAATGAGAACAAATACAAATACAAAAATGTGCACACATACAAATAGACGCAGATGCATAGTTCTACACACTCTGGAAATGGAGGCTCCACGGTTGTGATTTCAGAGTGTGTAAATGGACATTCGCACCAAGTCTAGTGCTCACTGCAGCTACAGCCCCAGCTGGTTACAGCCCTGCTCTGAGTACGCAGGCAACACAAGCATCTGAACGCAAGGAAAAGCGGACATGGACTCTTTCAGAGTAAACCCTCCTGCAATAAGCCTCCACATTGGTAGCATGAAGCCAAGGCTGTCAGCGGTCGTTTTTGGATTGTTTTTTGTTGCGTATTTGAAAAACGTTGGTAACACTTTACAATAAGGTACGCAAAACGTGGGTAGTTACTGAGGAACGAATGAGTAACGAATAATGAACGACCAGGGCCCTAACTGGGGCCCTAACGGGGCCCTAACAGGGCCCTAAGTGACAGTTACTCAGTAACTACTGAGGAGTTACTGGTAAACAGACTAGGGGACTACTGTATTCGTTACTGAGTAACGAATGATGAACAACCAGGGCCCTAACTGGGGCCCTAACAGGGCCCTAAGTGACAGTTACTCAGTAACTACTGAGGAATTACTGGTAAACAGACTAGGGGACTACTGTATTCGTTACTGAGTAACTGTCACTTAGGGCCCAGTTAGGGCCCCAGTTAGGGCCCTGGTTGTTCATCATTCATTACTCAGTAATGAATACAGTAGTCCCCTAGTCTGTTTACCAGTAACTCCTCAGTAGTTACTGAGTAACTGTCACTCTTCACTCAATCTTGTGTCACAGTTGGGATGTACGACTGATGTGTCCCAGAAGGGCTTGTGATTTTCAAGAAAAAGTCTCCTGACGTTGGATGTGGCACGTATTTGCGTCTCTCGGCAGGACATTACGTGGCAGGACATTAAGGTGAGGTTATAGGAAGTGGAGTTGAATCAACACACCCCCTCACAGGGAAATTACCAAGGAGGGGAGGTATTTGGATTTGAAGATTACAATAGCATGGAGATGTTGTAATACCATCATATCACAAAGTATAATTTGCGGTAACACACATGCTGGGAGGGGCAGTCAGGTGTTAAATCAATAGCAAAAACAGATGACAATATGCATACATACGCCTCTGTGAACAGAGTGCCCAGCTGGCTATTGGGGTTAATAAAGAGTAATAGAATAAAATAAAACAAAAGATAAAATGAACTATATATTTACATATCTAATTGAATGAGTTAGTGTTGGGTTGCAGTTATACAAGTAAATAAGTCGAATAGAATAAAATAAACACTAATTTACATAACGCAGAAACAGGGAGAAAAATGTCCAAAGTGCGAACAACATGAATCAGTGTGTTAATGTTGTCAATGTTAATGTTGCTCAAACATGTTTGAATGCCGCGTGCTGCGTTAACAATGTTTTAATCAGTGTGTTTATACGTCGTGGGCCAATGAAAAAGTGGAGGAGCACAATGTGGCGGTCAGTGACAGCTGTGCGTAGGCAGGCAGTACGCTCCCAACCCTATATGTTATTACAGTGATTTTAGTTTGATTAATTTGAATTTAGGCTCACACATTTTTATATCAGACACACACCAGAACTCACCAGAATCTCAGAGCCATTAGAAAATATGCTACTGTATGTTGTTGTATAATAAGAATAATATAATGGGGCAGACTAAGATAGAGCGATTAACCAGCACTGGTTTAAAATGCTTGTTCTTAAGTGAAGCCCTGTTTTAGAAGTGTTTTGAGCTGACAGTTCTTAAAAGGAGGGGGAGGTGTTATCTGCAATACAGCCCACACCAACTTTGTGATACTTCTCTTTGTTATAATACATCAATACATTATAAATACATTATAATAAGAGATGTATATGAAATGCCCCACACAGCATAGTGTGATACGTTTACTACTACTAAGCTTAACCCACTCGGACGCAGCCAACAACATTCACCACTGCTCAGACGAAGGTCCACCCATCCACACACACCTTGGCGTTCGTGTACCCTCTTGGCATCGGCGTCACTTCGCTGTGAGGTCCAAGTGCCTCTGAAATGGAAATTGGACCTCACGAAAAAACGGGACCTGAGTCTGGAGCACTCAGAGCAGAGTAGAACTGTCACAAACCGGTTGACCGAGACTGGCAAAAACAGGCTTTTAAAACTAGTTTTTTTCTGCATTATGCTATTTTCTGTAGTAACAGTGACAAAATAGCATAGACTATGTGTAAGATCATAGGGGACATACTTTACAGGTTTACAGGTTCACTGGGACCAGGATACACACATAGAACTGGAGAGTAGAGCAGGCGACTCACCAAAGACAGTCCTGGCAGGTACGGACTCTCTGTTGAGCCAGAAGGACACCTGGGACAGAATGACGGTCATGATGCAGGGCAAGTAGGTCTGGATCACAAAGTATCCGATCTTCCTCTTCAGGTGGAAGTGGGTGGTCATCACCACGTATTCCCCTGCGGTCAGCATTTTAAAAGGCACAGGTTAGGTGTCATTTAAACTGGGGATGCTGGGGACATGTCCCCATCACAAAGCATAATTTGTTAAAAATGTTCTGAAAAATAGCTTGCACCAAGAAATGTTGTAAGTGCTTTATATTAAGGTCCCTGTAATAAGCATTAGTTAATAGGTAATAAGGCCCTTGATAAGCATTAGTTAATAGGTAATAAGGGCCTTATAAGTCTTTATAATATTATTTTTTAAATAGATAATGAGGCCCTTAATAAGCGTTAGTTAACAGGTAAGAAGGCCCTTAATAAGCATTAGTTAATAGGTAATACGGCAATTATAAGTCCTTAATATGCTTATTAACATTATTAAGTGTATTTATGACCTTAAGTGTTATGTGTGTTGTTTAACTAACTTACCTATTATGTCATTGTTAAACCTTTGCTAAGCCTTTTTTTGTAACACTTACCTTGCTTTATTAAGATTATTACATACTTTATTATGCATTTATTTACAGTTAACTATGCACTTAATAACAGTTAACTATGCTTTGTGCAGCTACCGGATCTGAAGCAAGTACAATGCCTTATTAAGGTTAATAAATCCTTTATTATGCACTTATTAACAGTTAAATATGCTTTTCACAGCTCCCCCATCTGGAATGAAAACTACACGTGGTCAAGGTTGATGAAATGCGAAGAAGAAATTACATATAAATACAATATTTTAGTGGTGAATCACAAAAGACAGCAGACACACAGACAGCTTTTTTTTTTTTTTTTTTTTTTTCATGTAAATGGAAGCCACATGCGGCCACAAAGAGAACATTGTATAAAACATAGGCTAAACAGGCCTTTGAGGCCTTGAGGTAAACTGGATATTGTTAAAGAAGATAAAGAAAACGTTATATGAAACACCACTTTCATCCACCTGCAGATACGAGGCAGTTACACACGTACGCATGAGCCACCAGTTTGCCGCTTACATAAATCAAACTTTCCGGTTTTACAATTTGCTTCAAAATAAAAGGTCTTAAATGAAAGCTCTGATATGCAGCACAACAAATGATACGGTATCATACTACAGTTGTTGGCAGCTATGGACAAATAAAGTTGAACTTGAACATGAAATGCCTTCATCGTAATGCCTATTGTAATCTATTTTGTATCCAATCTACATATGTATTTACGTAACATGTTTGAATTAGATGCCCATAGTACTGTGGTATGATACCGTATCATTGATGTTGTATTATTATAAGGATTTATAAGGCCCCTATTACCTATTAACTAATGCTTATTATTATTTGCACAATAAGAAAACATACAATGCAATGTAAATATGTATACAAATGCGCAGTGTCCAAAAAAACTAATGTAAGCTAAAAAGAAATGTTCTCCCTAGCTTACTGATTCTAAAATGACCCAAAAATATGCCATTTTAATGCGCCGTTATGCATTTTTTATATTGTTTATCTATTATCTATTCTGACCTTATACCAACCCCCCCCCCATTACATTGCCTAAAATCGCATATGTTGAAGAGCGTTTAAAAAATATTTTTTCATTTGAGCCCTTATGTCCCCACCACTTTTCCAGCCATGTGAAATACAGGGTAGAAACGTCCACCCATAAACACATTGGGGGGACTTTTTGTGAGTGTACAAGGTGAGGTAGCAGTGTATACCAATAGAAGCCTGCCTATGCCTATCTGTCCTTGTATAATTTAAAACAAGCTTGCTAGCGAGATAGCTCTTGGGACTCGGTGGCGGTTTTATTGCCCATACAAAATTAAAGAGACTTTTAGCGAACACAATATAGATGTTTGGCGGCCCATTTGTCCCTAACTTGGGATGTTTACGTCTATGGGGTGCGATGAGCGGTGACCTCAGGGTTCCCCCATGTTCCAACAGTTATAGCATAGCGTCCATTGGTCTGCTCTCTAGTGTTGTTTTACAAAAGGGGCCTACAGCGTTTCATGCGGCAGTTTTTATAGCATGTGGGATTTATCGGAGCGGTTATTGGTGTCATTTATCAACGACTCAATAACCGGCCCGGTGTCAGTTCGTCAATGCACTGTGGGGTCGTTCATGGAATGACGAGACAGTAAGGCCTCTGCAAAAGCCATGGGAAATACTCAAGGTTCTCAATATCGTTTGGAAGGCCTATAATGAGAGCGTGTATGTGCTTAGTAACTGGAAAAAGAGATGCACACTATATTTAAGTGGTTGAGACACACAAACTACCTTGAGGAATTCATCCCTGGGATGCACATTGCCACCAATGGTGGCAATTTGCATGCATATTATACAATCATTATGTTCTGTCTGCCTCAAGCTGAAGTTAAAGCCAAAAGGGGGTCATCCACTTTATTCCGTCAATCATCTTTAATAGTATTAATAGACACAAAAAGGTGTGAAAAAAAATACAAGATACAATGGCCGTTAGGGGAATAGTGAATCTGGGGCAGGAAGCCATAGCTAACAGCTATGTTAGCTATGGCTACAGGCTGCTGAGCCTGCGATGCAGTAATCAAAATGAGCTGTAACGGCTTGTTTGATTGCGCAATAATGAATGTTTAGTGTCGCTGAAGGTTTTCTGGCAAACACACATGGAGCTGTCGAAGAAGACCTAATTTGTCCTAAATCTCCTCTCACCACTTCGGACTCGGACATGCAATGTCAATAATCTGTACCTTTAAGGGGGGATCATGTTGATGAACAAACTGATGCCAATTCAAATTGCTAAAATGTTTTTGGGGAGACCCACCATCAGTGAAATAAAATCTACATTTGCTGGAGAAAGAAAGGGGTGGGGGGCAGACACTTGGGTAGAAGAACATGGGTGCTACGTACCTGTGCTGGACTGCACAACGCCAGAATCCACACTCTGTCCCATCAAGTCGTACTGGTTCAACCTGGAACCGTCTTCTGCCACCACCACCGACTGAGCAGCACCTCTGGTCCACACGTACACCACCTCTGCGCGAGTGTAGGCATCTGATGGCAGAACATGTAGGGAGGGATTTATTAGAAAGGAAAATTTGGATATTGCCCTCATGCTAGGGCTGCTCAATTTTGGAAAAAATGAGAATCACGATTTTTTTGGTCAAGATTGAAATCACGATTCTTCAAACGATTCTTTTTGAGTTTGAAAATAAAATGCATTTTTTCGGCATTTCGGCGAAAGAAAAACTCACTGTAAAACACACCGCCGCCGCAGCGCATCTATGACGCGCATCAAGTGCCGCGCATCAAGTGCCGCGCATCAAGTGCCGCGCATCAAGTGCCGCGCATCAAGTGCCGCGCATCACATAGGAAGCGTCGCGCTGCGGCGCATCAACAGGAATATAGTCACCTCCGGAGCAGAACAAAAAAAAAAGAAAGCGCCTTTCAGCGGCACTTGACGCGCGACGACGCTGTGAAGTAGGACAGTGGCGTGAAGTGTACCGGGTTTTCTGAATAAAATGATGGTGCTGCAGGTCACCACACACACACACACACACAGCCCGCGGGGCCGCGTTGAATGCTCTGGGGGAGGGACTGAATTGTGCATGCGCGTCTCTTTCAGAAAACCTCATAGACAGCGGAAAAAGCCAAAAGAATCATTCCAACTCGATTTTATTAATTTGGAGATCGTTTGACCCAAGAATAGAAATCGTTAGATTAATTGCACAGCCCTACCTCAGTTTCTAAATCGCTCATTTGACCTACTTTTGTCACTCTGGGCGGCAGTGGCTCAGGAGGTAGAGCGGGTTGCCTAATAATCGGAAGGTTGCTGGTTCGCTCCCCGGCTACTTCTAGCTAAGTGTCGAGGTGTGAGCAAGACACCTAACCCTAACTGCTCCCGGCGAGCAGGCTGTCACCTTGCATGGTTGACACCTCTGTCTGTGTATGAATGGGTGAATGTGAAGCGCTTTGAGTGGCCATTGGTCTGAAAAGCGTTCTATAAATGTAGTCCATTTACTCTCAAATCTTTGCATGTGCGCAATATCACATGTCCCATTCGCCCTCCTCCTTCCCTTAAAATAACAATTCAACATCAATTTGAACAGTCAAAATATATAGTTAGTATTAGTATACGATCTGTTGTATACAATGTATGTTTTTGGGGGGTAAAAATCTACTTGTGTCTAATTTCACAGTTTCTCATTCATTTGACCTAATTTTGTAAAGCTGACATATTTGCATGTTTCTCTCTCGCCTCTTTCCTCCGTCTCCTTGGATCAATGTCTCGGGGGGGGGGGGGGGGGGGGGGGTCTCGCTCCGGTATGTTGTGTCAACAGGGAAGTAAACAAGCCAACAGTGACAGGCCGACAATGTGACATAAGGAAATAAATAAAGAAAAGTTGGCTAAGTCAGGCTTGGGTTCCCCCCGTTGGCATAGGAACCTGTCAAAACTGCAGCGTGGCTGAGGCACTGCAGAGAGCGCGTGAGGATACTGCAGACCACTGCTGCTCCTGCTGCAGCGACACGGGAACGGGAGCTCATCTCTGAAATATTTACGGAGCAAGCGTCATTTAAAAAAAAAGGAGGGCTGGGAGGGCTTGGTCATCCACCACCATCTAGCGACGAGCTATAGACACGGTGGTACTACAGATGCACAGTCAAACAACTGACAAGCTTGTCTTGTCTGTCTTTTTTTTTTTTTTGGTTTGCTTTCCCCATGCTTGTTTCCTTGCACCTTCATTCCCTTGCTGTCCCTGTCTTTTTTCTTCCCCCTCTCTTCCCCTCTCTCTCCATTATTTCTTCTAATAATGGAGACTATATCTATCACTTCACTCCAACCTCTATCTCTCTCTCCCTCTCTTTGCATCTCTGCCTCTCTCTCTCTGGTACTAGCTCTTTTTTTTCAAGGATGATTCGGGGTTGCGTTCACTGGCAGGGGGAGAGCAGCTGGTGCGGAGCTTCTGGAAAGATGACAGACAGCGCTGCCTGGGATAAGTACAGGTCCCCGCAACGCATGGCAGGCGGGGGGGCCTCGCCTCGGAGACGCACCACCAGAGGGGAGATGTGATCGGGGGGGAAGATGACTCGGGGGGGGGGGGGGGGGGGGGGGGGTGGTAGAGGTCGAAGGCTGGTGGTATTGGCTGAAGGTCTCAGAGGAAGGGTCCCTCTCAGCAGCTGTTGCCTGCCTGTCAGCCCCCTCATCAGGGACGGGTGCCAGGGGTCGTGGGTCCAGGAGGATGGGGGCAGGGGGGGTGATGGGGGTGTGTGTGTGTGACAGTATATGTGTTGTGGTGGAGAGAGAGAGAGAGAAAGAGAGAGAGAGATGGTGGACAGAGATAAAGAGAGCATGAATCGACGAATATGCACGTGGGTTTGTGTGTGCAAATGTGCGTGTCTGTGTGTGTGTGCATATGTGTGTATGCGTGCATGCAAGAGGTACTCACAACTGCCAAATTTGAGGGGGCAGGCATGGGCGTCCATTGGGAAGTCCTCCAGGTGCATGGGGCATTCGGCCCGCACTGTAAGCCTGTGGAGACAGAGGAAAAAAGTGGAATTAGAAACAGAGAAACATGAGAGAGGGAGAGGGGATATTTGTGCACCCTTACATGTGCAGAAAAACAAGACAAAAAACAAAAAAAGGAGAACGGGGACGCAGAGAAAATGCCTCGCAACGGTCTCTGGCTCAACCCCAGGATGCATGAGCCTCCAGTGTTCCCCCACTTTGCTCAAAACAGTCCGACATCATTCCCCAGGCCTGTTGGAAATCTATCTCTCTCTCCCCCCTCTCTCTCTCTCTCTCCCTGACAGCTTGCTGAGAAACAGCAGCTCTGCCGGCCGATGACACGCTAATTTCCCATTCATCCTCCGTGGCTCTCATCTGGGACAGCGCAGTAGGTCCCGCCCCTTTCCCCCCTAACCCCATCCCATCAACCCACCCACCCACCCACCCACCACCCCTTACCCAATAAACATGTTCAAAGGACATGCTAAATGGCTCTCTGGCCCCGGCCCACGGGCCTTTCATGTTAGCCACTGGAGCAACATTGTGATGGAGGTTAGCATTGTCCGTCCAAGGTTTTTATTCATGACCATCTCCGTTGGGTTATAAACTATGCAGATTCAGAGTGTGAGAGGCTCCACATTTGCTTCTGCCCAGGCTTAAGTCAGTGATAGAGCTTAACCTGATATTGAAAATACGGTGAGCGGTGCAGCATGTCAATGTATATGGTGGTCCTTCATGCCACAGGGGGACAAATCAACTACCGGGAGAATGCAAGAACAACCCAAAAGACTTTTGAGAAGAATTTTGGACGACATGTAGCACAGGCTGTTATCACTTATTCTGGCCATATGAGGGAATATATGAATACAAAATATAAACACTGTGTTTTTGCTGGGATATTATATCTTCTCATCACTTGTATATGTAGTAGAGGTGTGAATCTTCACTAGCCTCACGATTTGATTACGATTCAGCTGTCGACGATTTGAATGCACAACGATTCTCGATGCATCTCAATACATCACATCCACAATTTTCTATATTACTGCACATGGCTACTTTTTCATCAATTAATACAAGCAGTCAGATAAATCTGACCAAATGTCATAGGGAAATGTAGTGTTGTGGTCCAATTGAGGTTCAAGCCAGGTGTGAAGTTGCGTTTTAGTGATTTTATTTAAAAATGCTGCAGCACTAACAAAAACACCAATGATGACAGACTAACCTAATACATAAATGTCAAACTGACATGGCTAATACGCCTATAGTGTTCATAGAATGAACAGTGGCATAACTGCCCTGACTCGTGACCTGAGTAAACCGTGACCTAACCACCAACCCTCTCTAAATATTTTCCTGAACAATGAAACCAACCAGGCTTTAATAGGGTTTCCCATTGGGTTAGCACCACCCCTAAGCTAAACCAAATTATTCTAAATCAATTAACCTAAATATCAAGCTAAACCATCCCAAACTCATGAATAAGGTGTAATATATGATCATAACATAATCACAATACATTACAGCTTGATACAGTTCTATATGACATTCATATCATAGGTATTTCAAGAAAACATAAAAATAACCCGGTGCGATCCCGTGACATAAATACAGGAAGTGAAATGTAGACTTGCCCTTCAACACGGGAGAATTCCGGTAAGAGAATGAATGAAAGTTTGACTAGACTATTGATTATTACTCTGAGTGACTTTCATGGCTTTATATGTATCATGAATATAACACTAGCCATGTACAGATAAGATGTAATGATAGTCCTTGAAGGATGCAACTACTGAAAACTGCAAATGTGCTGGTAAACAATGAACAGGGAGTAGAGCGATGAAATTACCTGTGTGATTCTTAACTGGTTGTGACTATATGTGGTTGATGAATGTACTTAATGACAGGGAATACAGAATACACAGTAAACAACAGCATACAACCTGCACAAATGTCCATGTGATGTCTAGCCCTTGTCCGCAACAATATAATTTGGTAGGGTCGGGTTGTTATTTCTTCATGTAGGCCTAATTGTATTTCCAAACTCTCTATTATGTTCTGTCACTGCACCGACGCAGAATCGTCAACGTCTGAATTGCAATGCATCTTAGAATCGAGAAATTTCCACACCTCTAATATGAAGTAGCAAGCACTTGTCAGAATTTATTGTATAACAAACAGGTGACTTCCCAACCAAATTACCTCAACTGGTATCTCTCAAGACATTCTTACTGAATTAAGGTTTCACAGACTCTGACTATGTTACATTTTGACTTGAACTTCCCAGTCATTCACTCCAAAACTCCAAATAAAAGTGGAACAAATCAGAAGCCAGACGCATGCTGTTCATAGTCAGAAGCTGCCCTAAAACAAAGCTTTATTCATAGAAAGCATTGTTTAGCAGTGATGCGTGTGTGTGTGTGTGCATTATGCTGTCTCTGTTTTAGTGTGTTGCTTTGATCATGACTGGACGTCTGGCCACCACAGCGGACCCAGCACCTCATCACCATGGGCACAATTACACACAATCACGCTGGTGATTACTGAATTTTCTCCATTGAGATTCGTGTCCCCATCCATACCAGCAACCGAGGATTACACTTTTTCAAAACATTTTTTAATATGAAAGTAAGGTTAGGGTTATTTTAAATATGAAATTATATTGTCAAATTTAAATGACATTAGCCATATAAACTACGTTAACTAACTGTTGTTACGATAAGATAAGACTTTATTTCTAGCTGTGTCCTGATTGTCAACTGCAGCTGTCAAGGTTGCTAGGCGACACGAGTAGCGCTTTGTGACACAAGGGTAAGGGCGGAAACAGCTGGTGACGCAAATAGGAAATCCTCCGTAGACCAGACCGTCTCATTTAACAATGCTCGGTTCGGCCTTCGCGGTCTACGAAGGCCACGTCTTTGTCGAAGGACGCAGCCCCTGAATTGAGACACAGCTTATGTGTGTTTCACTTATGGCACCCATTGCACTCCTAACCACCCCTGGACGTTTTTTCTTGCCCTCTGGGGGCTAGGGTTAGGAGGTGTTGTAAATGTGTGGCCTGTAAAGCCCTGAGACTGTAACTGTGATTAAGGGCTATACAAATAAAATTGACTTGACTTTAAAAAGGGCGGGAAAGCCAGGGGAAGGACAGCTCACACCTACCTCATGGTGTAGAGCAACGTGCCTTCTTCTTTGATGCGGAGCAGCTTGTTGGGCATGGTCATGTTGTGGGCGACTGACTTCTTGCCGTTGTGGAAGAAGGTGTCTGGTGTCCAGATCTTGCTGGCCATCAAGTTGTTGAGACGCAGTATGGCCATGGGGCCCTTGAACTTTAACCTTTCGTCCACCCAGCTCTGTCTGAAGAACACATCGATGGTGTACTCCTATGTTTTGGAGGGGGGAAAAAAGCAAGAGGAGGCATGGGATGATAGTGGGATTTGGGAGATATGAAAGAAAGAGAGGGATGTGGAGAGGGACAGTCATTGAAGTGAATAATTAATACATTAGAACCAAATAAAAAGGCAGACAGATGTAGAGACAGCATTGAGCCAGATGTCAGAACCCCCCCCACACACACACACACACATACATATGCACATACACGCACCCTCTCCTGCCAATGATGGTTTTTGTATCATTTGCTTGAGTTTGCTGACGGAAAATTAGTAATAATAAAAGTAATTAGAAATTTTCCAATTTTCAGGTATAGTGTTTTTGCTTTCTTTGGACGTTCACTAATATTATTTGTTTTCTTTTTGTCACTTTGGCTTTTCTGCGTGAACCATGGCCTAGTTCTCCCCACTGGTACCTGTCTGCTCACGTTAAAAGCTTGGAGAAACATACCGACGAAGCTTCTGTTGCGTGCATCTCTTGCACGGGGTCATGCATTACTTACAATGTTCCCTTTTGTCTTCTCTTTAAAATCATACTAAAACAGCTACACTGCTTAAAGGCAGTGCTCTGTTTAGCTTTTAAGACTTTTTGTGTTATTATTAACTATATAATTCACACAGGATCATGTGAGCCCATTAATAAACCAAACATGAACTTAACCGTTTTTTTTTTGTGAGTTACATCGTTCTGCACCGCAGTGAAGTGCCTTCATGCAGTACACTGAAAAATGAGCTGACCAGTCGCCATCACTACTATTTTGGAACAGGGGGCAATTTTTGGTGTCCACCAATCTAAATTACATTGGACACCTTTGGCTCCAAATTAGGAAAACATTTCATCTTGAAGCCTACGAATGATTGTGGCTGAGGGCTAATTTTAATGGTTCCACCCCTTTGGCTGACATCTGTGAAAACTCATATATCTCTATCCTATTTTTTTATGTTGTTATGCGATAATTAATATGAGCTGAAGCAGAGCTTCAAGGTAATATACAAAGATGGAAAAATGTAAGTGTGCTTTAGCTCATTGGCTTTTCTCTGTTCCATCTGGGTTGGCTTCTGTGACAAATCACCATACTAGCCAGAGGCCTGGATGCTACAATTTACTGAGATAACGTCAAATAGACAGCATCCAATTATTACTACTGAATGTAATAAGAATCTGTTCAGCATTGTGATAACCTTTATGGATCAAATGCAACCTCACCATCATGAGTGGCCATATTTGTGACATACTGTCTTCAATTAACATGCTTTTTTAGTTTTACAGAAAAATACATATTTCCATAGTGGAATGTCTGTTCAATTGAGGTAGTAGAAGTCCATCATAAATGGATGGTAAGGGATTAAACTCTGGTTCGTCCTTCGGAGCACCGTTTTGCACCCAAGAGTTCAAGCTGATTCATATGACATTCCAGTTGAGTGTTTGATTCAATGTTATTTTTCCCAGATAAAAAAATGATGAAAAAACACAACGGCCGTGGTGGAGAGGGGCGCTGATGGACGATTCACCTCACAAACCCACACAAGGTGGGTCGCAGCCAACCATAAATACCAACCCACACATTAAAGTCACATACCATCGCCTTCTACAGCCATGGCAGGCAATTACATATGATAGGATTATCAGGCCGTACGCTAATAAAAATAATTTCACACACTTGACATTCTACCCGGCACGAAGATGAGTTAATAGGATGAATGGTCAGATTAATAAACATCTTACTGTTTACAGACCACTACCCCCCCCCCCCCCCCCCCCCCCCCCCCGATCACCACCACCACCACAAGTGCGTGTGTGTGGAGAAATGACAGTTAGGGTTGAAGAAGCACATGCAGGGATGGGCACGGGTGGTGGAGGGGGGGGAGGGTATTAGGAGGAGACACAGATGTAGGGGGTGGATGGGTGGGTGACATTTAGAGGCGAGGGGCTTACCATGTCGTGGTCTGAGACCGGCCCGATGCTAGTCACGAAAATGTCAGTCTTGACTTCGGTGACGCGCTCTGTTGAAGCGGAAGAATTGGAAGAGTGAGTGTCCATCAGGCACTCTCAGTAGCCGCTAACTACCTGCTAATCCTGGCCCGCGTGGCTACATACCACCAGCACTTTTCACATATCTCACATGGAGACAGATGGCGGTGTGCGTACACAAAACACGTTCAAAACCCAAAATAAAAATCCCTACCACGCTATCCAACTACACATGGAGGAGTCTCTGTATGTCTCTCCTTCGATTTTCTCGACAACCGTTCATCCGATCAACGTCACACTTGGCAGGTGTAGAGGACCCAAGGAAGCGCAGTGTTGAGTTTGAAGTAGTTTGGATGAGCGGTTCTCAAGAAAGCCGCAAACATCGGCCCATTTCCGAACAGGCACGGAACGGGAACTGTAGTGGCGGGTGTATTGCTGAGGACCCAAGGAAGGGCAGTGTCGAGTGTGAAGTTGTATATGATGAGCGGGTCTTAACAAAGCTGCCAAGCAATCGGCCCGTTCCGAACAGGCACGTCTGAAGTGTTTTGAACGGGCACTTCACTAGTACTGTAAAATACATGTCATCTTTAACTGTGGGATTATTTTGCATCATATGTAATCACTTCACATCCCATAGCAGCACGTTGCAAAACTATGCGTATTGTACAATACGAGGAGCAGTGTAGGCCATGTATGAGGAGAAAGAAGCTGTTAGATTTGGCCAGAACTTACCACCTAACCCAGGCCGGAGACGGTTGTCATAGCCATCCAACAGGCTGTCTAGGATCTTGGTGAACACAGTGGTGTTATCTTTCTGTTCGTCTGTCATGCCATTCTGCCCAGAGCTTGTGAGAAGCAAGAGAAAGAGATAATTCCATGGTTAGAATTAGGGGGGGCACAGCAAGGAGATAAAACACACAATAAGAGAATCATAGATAATGATAGCAACAAGAGTGCTAAGACTATAATCTATAATGATACACATTTCTATGTTTCTCGGGGTGGAGCGAGAAGATATTCGCAAGCTTTGGCTTTTTTTGTAATTTTGCAAGGAAATTCGGTCAGAAGGATTTTCGACAACAGCATCAGCCAAGCTTGTGTTCCTATGGATGCGTGTAGAAAACAACAGAGTAAAGTCACTATACAGGCAGACATTTCAGCCAAATAGCTCAACACTGGTGGTGTGGTGTCTTATCAAGAGATACTCCTTGAAATCCATGTCCATGCATTGCAATGCCTTTTGTGATCTGAATTATAATCCAGTGATACAGACTTTTACCCCCGATGGCACAACACGATGTGGATGGATTTATGCATAAAGTACATCATGTCTCTGTTTGTATTCTGTATGGACTCTGCCCGCCCTGCTGGTCTTTTGTGGAATTGTTTTTGTTTGCATTGCCATGTGCTTTTGTTTTTGTCATGAACCCCGCCCTCACCTGCCTTGTGCCACTCCCTGCCCACACCTGACTCTAGGCCTTTCTCAATACCAACTACGCCAAGTTCGGACTTGCGTACTTGGTAGTTCGGACTTGGTAAGTTTGACTCTGGAGTTCAAACTCCCGAGGACGGGAGGACGCAGTCCGGTCGTTGGAACAGCAGCGGACTTGATGACGTCACCATCTCAGCTCGTCTCGTGTCTAGCTTCACTGTAATGTACAGTATATTTACAATACAATGCAATATGATATAATATAATATATCATAATACAATGATATATAACACAACCCTGCCTCTTTTCATTTTCAAAATATGAATGGTATATTTTTTCTGTGTTTCAAGATCTGTAGCCTACATGGCGGGAAAAAGGTTGTATGGAAGGTTGTTGTGGTTGTTGTGGACGTTGGTGAATGATTGAATGAGAAGAAAGAAAATTAGATAAAATTACACAAATAAGCATCATAATGGATTAGATGCTGGTTGCCGTTGCCATTGGTACTCTTTATAAAGAAGCTGAAGAGGAGGCTGCGAAATGCATTCTGGGATACTTGGCCGTCCCAAGTCCACACAAGTCACCTCCTGATGCATCCTCGATAAAACGGGTGGAGCAAGAACACATCCGGGCATTTGGACGGTACTTGGCTAGATGCAGACTTTGAATTGGAACAGTACTTGGGCTGTGACTGATGACGTTTCACAAGTCCGCAAGAACACAAGTACAGTCAAGAACGCAGATTGAGAAACGCCTTCTGTCTGCCACACCTGATCACCTAGCCTGCTCGTTGTCCTGATTGAGTTTTCCCTGTCCCTTGTTTTCTCTCTGCCAATGATTTGTTTTCCCTCTGATATTTGAGTTCAGCCCACCAGTTAGTCTTTGTCAGATTGTACCAGAAAGTTTGGTGAGATACTGCCCGTTTTTGCTATGCCTGTTTCTGCTCTGCCAGTATACATTGGATTCTCTGCCTTGTGATTTTCTGTTTTTGGATTTTTCATTCTCTGTTGGAACTTTTCTGGCCTGGATCTTTTGTGCGTTACATTTTTGACTCTTATGGTTGATTGTTGAACTGTCTGCCTTTTGTTTGAATCCTGAAGAAAAGGAATACATATTTTTTGCCAATTGCATCTGGTCTGCACCTGGGTCCTTATCTGCAAATCACAACAGTAAACAAAAGCACATGGCAATGCAAACAAAAACATTCAATTCCACAAAAGACCAGCAGGGCGGGTAGAGTCCAAACAGAATACTAACAGTCTTGCACAATTCTGCGATAATAACGATATGAGGAACAATAGGAAAGTATGGAGGGTAAAGAGGGGAAATATATCCCACAGGGCAAGAACATAATTCTCAATTAACCTTAACATATGAACTTTCTTTGACAAAAAAGTGAAATAAAAATAAAAAGTGGAATTTTAATGAAGGCAAGCTAGCCTGAGTGTAAAACTTATTTTCAGCAAAGGGAGGGCACACACACACACACACACACACACAATTGCATGCAGAGTGTGAAAGCGTCATCAACATTATACCCCCAAATGATATTTTAAACAGCAAAGAGCCATGCTGAATGTAGTCTTTGAACCACATGAAACAAAATGCTGGGGGGGACGCTCCCTGAAAGCATTCACAATCCCTAATTGTGCCAGTAGAGTTTGTACCATCTCCACTCATAAATATTTCAATGCACTTTATCAGAGGCAATGATGATTTTAATCATAATGCGCACCAGCAGAATATGGTTAGAGCACATGTGTGTCACAAGCATCTGTGCCATTGTGCTTGTGTGTGTATGTGTGTGTGTGTATGTGCAATGTGCATGTGTGTATGTGTGCGTGTGCACGTGCTTGCATGCGTTTGCGCATAGTATGTGTGTTTGTGTACACAGCAAGCAATGAGTGCATGCATATCTTAAACAGAAGAACCCACACAAAACCTATGTTTGCATGCAATTGCATTTACAGCATGAAGTAAACAATGTCTTATAAATAACGGTGTCACTCCAAAAGAGCCAAGGCAGAATCTCTCTTGGTCTTCCTTGTGAGTCAAGTGGTGGACCTCACTGGTTTTCTATCGATGATAAATAAGTACCACTGGAAGCAGCACTAGTGAGCACCATGGGGTGGGGGGTGGAAAAAAGAGTTGAAGAGAAGATAGAGGAAGAGAATGAATGGTGGAGGAGAGAGATAAGCATAGAAAGGATGAGTGATGGAGGGTGAAGATGATGGAGGAGGTGGTGGAGATGAAAAAAAGACAAAGAATCAGGTGCAGAAGATCGAGGGGGACATGAAGAGAAAGAGGGAAGAGGAGGATGTGAATGGGAAGAGGGAGGTGGGGGGGGTCACACAGCTTTTAACTGTAAGCTGCAGCACAGCTGCATTCCTACATACGGGGGCCTCCTCTGATGTCATCACACATGGATTTGTGGAGAATGGTTAACGCCAAATGT
The DNA here is from genome assembly GCA_030340625.1 of Merluccius polli. Classification (NCBI taxonomy): domain Eukaryota; kingdom Metazoa; phylum Chordata; class Actinopteri; order Gadiformes; family Merlucciidae; genus Merluccius; species Merluccius polli. The sequence continues at coordinate 507,258 of JAOPHQ010005980.1, forward strand.
CTTCTAACACACACACACACTGAACACACACACATGCGCACACACGCACTGACACACACACACACACACACACACACACACACACACACACACACAAGACACACCAAACATACACTGACACTTCAAACAATTCACTAAAATCCACACAACAACAACCAAAACATGCTGCTGGAAATACTCCAGAGAATATTGTTGAGGAGATTTTGGGATTGGGGATTTAATATTTTAGAAATACATTTAGATCCCCGCTCGCCAGGCACAGCATGCCTACCTTGACTTAAACCAGAGGCATATAGATCTAGAGCAGGCGCTAAGACACAATAAATCACCTCATCGTAAACACTTTAAACCAATGGTTTCCGAGCACTTTACCAACACAGGAAGCAAGAACAGAAGCCCTGTCGGTGTGTTCTCCTGATCAGAAATAATTCAAGTGCAGTCGCCAAAAAAGATTTGGATAACGGTGATACAGGATGAGGTGAGGAGGAGGAGGAGGAGGAGGAGGAGGAGGAGGAGGAGGAGGAGGGCGGAGGGAGGTTCTAGGAAGCAGGAAGGTGTTGGTGGGGCGGTGGTTTGGTGGGAAGAAAGAGAGATGCTGCATTAGGGAAACAAGAAGACCCTGCACGTTATTATGCCGGGGGCCAAATCCGCATAAAACATTGTACACCATCACCATCTACAGGTCATCTGAACAGCAACAGTGCTGCGCTCAGCCTCCCGAAGGACTCTACCCCTCTACCCCTCTACCTCTCGCTCTCTGCATCTTTGCCTCACATCTTTGTCTCTCTGTCTCTCTCTCTCTCTCCTGTGCGCGCGTGTGCGCGTTCTTAGTTCCTGCTCCACTTATCTCTATCTCCATACTCCATACGGATATCTAATTATGAGGCAATTTATTTCACTGGCAACACCACTGTAGCAAAAATGCTAGGTCTTTTTGATTACTGTCTGTTGGAAAACATCCCAAGGTGTGTGTGTGTGTATAAACCAGTATTTGAAGTGGGCGGTACTATACAGTAAATCTCTGGGTGATAATTGCTTTGCAGTTTATAGTGACAGCTCCTCAGTAAGTAATCAGCATGTTTTTTTAAGAAATGGGGTCCTACTGCTCATTTCTCCTCAGCAGTATGTCCTGTGCTCAACTGCGTAAATAAGAGCCCAGTGGTTGGATCTTATAGCAGCCTTGTACGGTTTTAAACTATTCAACAGCCAAACAGTGATTTAGTCATATCAGTTCGAGCATGCAATGCATGTGGTTGTCACTGTGACGCGTGTTTTTGCTTTACATCGGAAATCAGAAAACCATACCATTTTTCTTCCACATGCATGCGCTTGCCCGCAGATGTACGGCACGTCAAACGGAAACATGCGCTGTGTGCGGACGCGTCTCTTTACGGCAGCAAAGTGGTTGTCACCGAGAGCACCCAGTTAAAGTCAGCCGGTCCATCTCAATTTATAACCATTCACGTCAACCCCATCCACGGCCTATGACAGTCCCACTGAATTATTCACACTGGCAGAAAACCCTGATCTTTCTCGTATTCTCAAAACCAACACGGGACTAAAGCTACCCGATTCGATTGGTGCACGTTGAGCAATGCACGGCGGTGTGTTGTGTCGTTGACTCCACCTTAGAACGCACCATCTCTGGGTCGGTTTTTGTGTGTGTGTGTGTTTATTTTTGGGTTACGGCGTCAAAGTTGTCCAAATTAATCCCAGGAGGGGACGATGTGGGATTTGGGTGTTTTTGAGATGTGCAGCGCATGATTCGTGAGGGGCTCGGATTAGAGCCACCCAAGTCACATGACTGTGGGTCGTATTGCTGTCACCTTTCTCTCTCTCTCTCTCTCTCTCTCTCTCTCTCTCTCTCTCTCTCTCTCTCTCTCTCTCTCGCCACCAAAACAAAACGAAAGCAAAACAACAACACAACAATAACACGCGTATCGCTTGTGGCCAAATGCAACAAGGTGTCCGAAAGCATCAGCGACACAGCGTGACTCGAAACAATCTCCTTATTCGCTGTCCCACAAGACCGCTGAACCAGAAAAAGGAAGCGACAGTGTGATAGTTGAATGGATAATTGCTATTTTGGTTTTCAGAAGCCCTCCTCTTGAATCTTGAGTCTGTGTTGCACCTCTTGTTGCCTCGTAGGCAATTATAGAGCAAAGATGTGTCCTGTGGGGATGCTCCAATTACAACCACAGAGAAATAGGTGCCCGTAAGTAGTGTGTGCGTGTGTGTGTGTGTGTGTGTGTGTGTGTGTGTGTGTGTGTGTGTGTGTGTGTGCGTGCATGCGTGTGCACATTTGTGTGTGCACGTGTGCGTGATTTCCAAAACTCGGCAAAAGACGGGCTGGTTACAGTTAATTTGGATGTGGTTGCTAGGAATGGTGGTTAAATTAAGTAAAGTTTAACTGACTCACTGACAGTCTGTCTGTCTGTCTCTCTATCGGAATGACTGGCTGTTCTGACTGACTGACTGACTGACTGAGAACCAATTGAGAGACCGTCGGAGCCGCTTAGCTTTAGCTGGCTGGCTGGCGATGAGTGATGGCGCTGAGAATGAGAGGATGTTTCTGCTTCTTAACACACTATTCTAATTCTGCTCGCTGTCGAGCAAGGGGAGCGGGGGTTCTCCAGAGATTAATAAGCTGTCTCCTTTGTAACTAGAACACAAAAGGCATAACTGTGTTCCATCATACGTCATCCCAGGGTTCCTCCTCTGTATATATGTAGGCCATATCTGGACCAATTAGAGCACTGGGGGATGCTGGAGCCTATAGGATCCTGTTCCTACGGCTGTCAACACTGGGGTTGCTCAGCAGTAACACAATGTTTGAGCTGTAAACAAGATCGCACTTGTCGCGCTGACAAGGCGAGGTGTGCTGTACATCCCGTGGATGCTATGATGACCATAACCCCCAGCAAAAAGATGTGAATACGATGGATCGCTTTGTCGCTGATATGTGGTCTATGTTGTTTGTTGATAATGATATACTGTATTAATCCCATGGGGGGGATTCATTCTGTGCATTTAACCCATCCTATGCTAGGAGCAGTGGGCTGCCTTGCAGGAGTGATAACTTGCATGTTTTGTGGTGTGGGAGGAAACCCACGTGAACACAGGTAGAACATACAAACTTCACACAAAAAGGTCCCCAACCAGGGTTCAAACCCAGGACCTTCTTGCTGTGAGGCAGCAATGCTAACCACTGAGCCCCCGTGCCACCCAATCTTTAGTATGATTATGTTGTGGATATTTAGCTAGTGAATGCCATTTCTTTTATTAGTGGTAGCAGCAGCTAGTAGTAGTAGTAGTAGTAGTAGTAGTAGTAGTAGTAGTAGTAGTAGGCTAATAGTAGTAGTGGTCGTTGTTATGGTAATAATACAAATACAACCATGCATGTATGAGGTCAGTCTCAAAGTCCTTACCTTTTCTCAACCAACGCGATGTCGGCCAGGAGCACGCAGGCCCACAAACCCAGCAATGCTGTCCTTCTCCGGCCACGCATGGTTTCAGTATGTAGACCCTTCACTGGCCCAGACAAAGAGAAAGAAACAATGAAAAACAATGTGTTAACACCTTATGTCTCAACCCGAACAAAATAAAAACAATAAAAAGTGGTGGTTGTGGGGGGGCAAGAAAATCCCACAAAATGACTTCCCAGCACTACGCCTAATGCATTTTTATCAGATCAGGTTGCTGTGTGTGTATGTGTGTGTGTGTGTGTGTGTGTGTGTGTGTGTGTGTGTGTGTGTGTGTGTGTGTGTGTGTGTGTGTGCGCGCACACACACACACACACACACAGGTGTGCTGGTAAACCAACAGGCGCTACAACATGCTACAACAGGATGCAGTACAAGCCCAATATAGAATTGGACACATTTGGTGATTCCTCAGTCATATCCCATGCAGGTCCACGCATGACCGACATACGGAGCAAACTACGTGGCCCTACAACGTTCAGCATAGCCGCCATGGCAATGTCAAACTGGCAGGTAAACATGCGACACGTATCATTTACGCGCGGTGGAATGGGTCACGCAGAACGCAGCATCGCCTTCACCACCATTATGGCTCAAACTGGAAGGCGTTCAGCGGTAGCGTTCACGATTT